>WHVE01000197.1:0-186267 GCA_015178995.1 Trichophaea hybrida
AGCAGAGGCCAGCTAGAGTGATGGCTAGCTAGAGTGAAGGCTAGTTGAAACGGAGGCAAGCTAGAGTGATGGCTAGCTAGAGTGGAGGCTAGTTAGAATGGAGGCTAGCTGGAGTGGAGGTTACCCTGAGGTTTTGACAAACCTTGAGTTAAATATGCCAGTCAGCTTAATACTATTCCACTACCACAGCCTTGTCACCTGGAAAGTGTAGCAGCATGAAAGGAAAACCACAGTGAAAGCTACCTGAAAACCTGAAAGTTCACCCAACTTTCAAAGTTCAGTCTCATCTGGGTATTCGCAGATTCACTTGCAAGCCGGTGAAAGTTGGAAAGTATCCGTCACGGTTGTGATGAGTGACGATCGATGGTAGAGTGATGATCGGTGAATAATATAAAAGGTAAAGCACGACGAGAACGAAATCAGGTTTCGAACGGAAGCTAAGGAATGACGCGAATGAAATCAGGTTTTGAACGGAGGCTAAAGCATGATGAGGATGCAATCAGGTTTGGAATCACGTTTTATGGGAAATGACAGAATCGTACAAAAGTGATGTACAAAGAAAGAAGGAGTTCGGATGTATTATGGAACAAGTGAAACACAGTATATAAATCAGGCGTTTGACAGAGGATAAGTTTCTTTCTTCACTCGTTCTCTGGTCTATAAAACAATCAATTCGCTTCGGCTTTCACTTCTTTCACACTCGGTGATTCTGGATCGAGTCTCTTGCGTACAGTCCTAATTTCTTCAGCTACAGGCTATTCTCAACTCTGAGCTTTCCTGCTATTGGATTTTATAACCCCTAGAACCCCGAGCCCTGAATCCTCGATGCCTAGCCCTGAGTCCTTGACAGAAGAACGGGTCTAAAATCGATTCTACCAGTTATATTCTTATTTTATGTACGGTTATCCTCACCATTTAGGTTGCTATTATTGTCATCCCAATTGCAACGTGTCTTGCAAAGTTTTTAAATCAGCAAGCAATTTCGAAAATAGATTGGTCATCCAATCCTACTGGAAACACATCTGCTTATTGTGGGAGGTTCTGCCGTGTACTTAAGGTGCGGCTCCGTGCGGCTCCGTGCGGCCCGGCTACGACTCGGCTATAGCGCACGGCCCAGGTTACCTGTGCGTCGCTAGCTAGTCAATGAAGCAACCTTCTCGCGACCGCTCAATTGGTAGCAACTTCTCAAAATCTCATCTCTCTTCTCTCTACGACGCTC
The DNA here is from genome assembly GCA_015178995.1 of Trichophaea hybrida. Lineage (NCBI taxonomy): Eukaryota > Fungi > Ascomycota > Pezizomycetes > Pezizales > Pyronemataceae > Trichophaea > Trichophaea hybrida. The sequence goes on from WHVE01000197.1 coordinate 1,220, forward strand.
GGCAACTCTCAATTCCGCGATCTCGCGAAGGAGAGGTGCGACAGAAGGTTCGCTGGGCGTTTCTCGAAGAAACTCGACGCGACCGAGATTCCGCGCCTACAAACACACGACGAAGCGACGTTCATCCCGCGTCTACTCAAACAAACGATTAAAATACAAACAAACGATTGAATTAAGCTTTACGCTAAGTATTCTAGTTGGCCGGCATTGTGTTCCGGCCTTGATGGGCGTAGCCTTACAAATTTAGTAAAAACTTCACTAATCAGAGGAATGGAAGGCGAAGGTTTCAACTGGCCTGTTCCTGGAGCCGACAATGATGATGGCCTGATCCATTGTTTCCAAGGAGCTGCTCGTGCACCCCCAGATGCAGCTACTGCCGATGTTACGGCTATCAGTCGTCAAGGAGTAACCGACTTCTATGCCACAATCTACCAATCCTACACCACCCAAACCAACAATCTCCGACGTTTGACCGATTGCGTACTGCCCCTTGAGGCCCAGCTCGTCAACGTCATCACCGCGCGAGACGACGCGTTGACAGAGCTGGAGTCGTGGCGCGGTCGATTCGACACGATGATGCAAATGACGGCTCGTCTTGGTGTCGGTGGCGTCAACACCGGCGGAGGAGGGGCTCTGTCTAAATCCCATCTTAAACAGCATCAGCCTCCACTGTTCACCGGTCACCTCAAGTTGGAAACTGTCAATCTATTCCTTCGCAAGGTCGAGCATTGGGTACGCCAAGGTGGCGCGGCAATGGGTACCACGGAGTCGGATAAGCGCATCGATTCGGCCTGGCGGTTCATGGACCCGGAGGCGTACAGTTGGTTCGCGCATTGGATCCATCAGCAAGGTGTCACGATCATCCCTCCTGCAAACGGCTCTTATGCACCAGTGACTTGGCCTCTCTTCGAATCCGCTTTTCGCCATCGATTCGTCCCAGAAGTCGCCATTACCGCAGTTCGAAAGGAGATCCACGCCCTACGCTACTCCAAAGGAGATGTCGCGTACTTCAACAAGCGATTCTCCGAACTTATCCGCATGTTGCAAAAAGAGACTACTATCACGCGCGAGGATCCCTTGTACGACGAGTACTGCTCCAAGCTACCTTCGGGAATCGCAGATCAGATCATCGCCTCAGCCCGCATGCAAAAAAAACTCCAGCCGGAGACGCCTTTCACGTTGGCCGATGCCATGGAGATGGTCGGCGAATTCTCAGAACGTACAACGTCGCATCCGGCTATCGCGGCTACGCCAATCAGTTTCGTCCCAACCAACACTCCAACGCCTACTGGGTCTGAGCCGATGGACCTCACTGTAGCTAACGCCAATACCAAGTGCTACCGCTGTAGCGGTTTCGGACATGAGGCACGCGATTGTGCAACCCCAGACACTCGTGGGCGAGGCCAAGCTTTCCGTGCCAGAGGTGGCGGGAACCGTGGTAGACGGGAGGGAGGTCGTGATCGCAATGATAATCGTCGCGGGGGCCAGGGAGGTTCAACCAGGTTTACAGCCGGGAACATCAATAATATTCAGACCACCGGGGACGGCATAATCACGAACGACGATGCGGATGACTCGGCGGCGGAACCCTCGGCGGCGGAGCAGGAGACTATTGAGGGGGAGGAGGCCCAGGGAAACGACAATTGGGAGTAGTGATAGAACGTCCTACTACCCAGACGGTTATTGGAAAAGTTAAGGAAACGGAGGAAATAGGGACAGGCAAAGAGAAGCGCATACGGCATGCAAAATTGTACTTGAGCAGCCTGACACATAATGAGATATCTGATTCTCCACCTGACTCTGACATCAGTTCACCTAACTCTGACCTACTACGTTTTAACGCTTCTGTTTCAACCTCCAATAACAAAATTCGTTCAGCATACTCCTTGTTTGATTGCGGCGCCTCCCATCGTTACGTTGATACCGCTTACGCCAATTCCCTAGGGTTAAAACGTCGACGTTGTGGGCGCATGAAAGTCTCTGTCGCAGGGGAAGAGAAGGCAGAGGAAGATAGATGGCAAGTTTGGCTCAATGCGTCAATAAGAGGCGTAACCGGCAATCGGGTTGACATTTCTGGTTGGTACACGGTTTTCGACTTGGGAGGCATCTATGATCTAATTGTCGGTAAAGATTGGATGGCAGTCAATTTACACCTCATCGACCATAAAACTAATACTCTACACATGCTGGAGCCTGATTGGACTGTTTTACAACAAGGCTCTCGCCTTCCTTCAACAATCATCACAACATCGCTTGCAGGCCTCCGACCTCACCAAGGACGACTGAGAGAAGTTCGTGCGCACTGCAGAACAGTGGCCCGTAGATCGGCAATTAATATGGTGTCCGCGTCCTTCGTTGCCAAGTGCAAGTCATCAGAAATCTTTATAGCCAACATCCGGGAACGCGTCGACAAAATCATGGAGGAGGAGGAGGAGCCTACTCCACACAAGCCCGCAGACCTTGAAATATGGCGGTTACGAGTGAGGAAGGCATTTGCAGATCTCTTCGAACCGCCAACGGGAGTTCCTGCGGCCTCGAGACATGACTTCCGCATAGATACTGATCCGGCAGCAAAGCCACCTCACCGCCAGCCATATCGGATGTCAGACTCGGAACGCGCGGAATTCGAAATCCAAATTGCCAAGTTGCTTACCAATGGCTGGGTTACTGACAGCCAATCCCGATTCGCGTCCCCAGTAATTTTTGTTAAGAAACCAGATGGCTCTGGACTCCGGATGTGTGTCGATTACAGAGGCCTAAATTCAATCACCACCAAAGACCGATACCCACTGCCGTATATAGAAGATCTCATCGATCGGCTGCACGGCTCCAGGGTGTTTACGAAGCTCGACCTGGCCAGTGGTTACCATCAGTTGCGCATACATCCGGATGACAGGCATAAAACGGCTTTTGTCGCTCCGGAGGGGTTCTACAAATGGACGGTAATTCCGTTCGGGCTGGCCAACGCGCCGTCAGCGTTCATGCGCGTTATGCATCGAATCTTACGCCCGTATAGGAAATTTACAATTGTGTACATAGATGACATTCTAATTCTCTCTCGCAATCTGGCTGAACATAAGCTGCACGTGGAAACTATCTTGCTGGCAATCAGAGCAGCGCGTCTCCGGTTGAACGAGCGAAAGTGCGGTTTTGGAGCCACGGAGACTTCGTTTGTCGGGTTCAAGGTCAACTCGAATGGAATTCACACGGAGGATCAGAAGATCGCAGCCATGAGAGACTGGCCAGTGCCGTTGAGTACAACCGAGCTTCGATCATTCCTGGGGTTGGCAGGCTACTATAGGAAATTCGTACACAAATTCGCGCACCGGACTGCAGAGTTATACACGTTGACAACCGAAAAACGTGCGTTTCGGTGGCTGCGGAAACACCAGGCCGAATTTGACGATATTCGCAGGGCTTTAGCGTCTGCTCCGGTGCTGGCACTACGCGATCCTGAGCGCGACTATATTCTGCGCACTGATGCGTCAGACGTGGCGATTGGAGGCGTTCTGGCTCAAAAGCAACCCTGGGGAACCGAGGGCCGGCTGGTGGAGCGCCCGCTGGGCTTCTTCTCTCGAAAATTACACGACGTTGAGACGCGGTACGCAGCGTATGACCGCGAGTTATTAGCGATCGACGACAACTTAACCCACTGGGAGCCTTACCTTGGCAATCGACACACGTCAGTATATACAGATCACGCGTCGCTACAGCATATCTTAAGCCAGAAGAAGCTTTCCAGCCGCCAATGGCGACACTTGGATAAACTGCAGCAGATTGACTGTTCGATCAAATACTTCCCAGGAGCGGCCAACCTTGTGGCGGATGCGTTGAGCAGAATCCATCATCCAGCCTCAGCAACCCCAGTAGCCACCATCAGCATGAACACCATGGACCTTCAAATCATCGGTGCAGAGGAATGGAAGCAAGAGGTACGTGAATTACTGGTTGAAGACGCATATTTCGGTCCAATTGTCGATGTCCTCCGCGAGGAAGCCGAAATAACCGACGAGGCCGATAATCAGGCAACTCGGCGTCCGAAAGGGAAGCACCATCGGAAAAACACCGTGCGGGCGAGGCCATTTCGGCTTGACCATGGCCTTCTTTTTCGCAGGGACACGGGAACACTCTGCATCCCATCGGACATGCGGAGCGACGTCATCTCGGAAGCTCACGACTCTCCGCTCGGCGGCGGCCACCAAGGAGCAGAAAAAACGGCGGCAACCATCGCATCACGGTTCTATTGGCCTCAGCTTACTCAATCAATAAGAGTATGGGTTCAGGGTTGCGACGTATGCCACCGTGTGAAACATTCCAATCAACTTCCCTACGGCTTACTGCAACCGCTGCCGATTCCGGAGACACGGTCCTCAAGGGTTAATGTGGACTTTATCACCAAGCTGCCAGCCACGGTCAAGGATGGCTACGACTGCATAATCACGATCGTCGATCCGCTAACCAAGAGAGTGCGGTGGAAAGCAGCAAAGGAAAAAGATTTAACTGCAGAAGCGTTCGCCAAAGATTTTATTGACATGTGGGTACGAAACAGAGGAATCCCGGACGACATCATCTCTGATCGGGACACGCGTTTTATGTCAGATTTCTGGGGTTCCCTTACGGCCCAGTTGGGAATTAAACGCCGCCACAGTACCGCCTATCATCCGCAGACAGATGGCCAAGCAGAGAACCTGAACGCAGTCGTCGAACGTTACCTTAAGGCTTACGTAGCGCAACGCCCAAAGGAGTGGGATCGTCTTCTTCCACTGGCCGAATTTACGTACAACGCAGCGTACCATAAGTCACTTAAGACGTCTCCGTTTCGGGCCGATATTGGTTTCGTGCCAAGAATGCCAATTGACCTCCTCGTACCGACTCCGAGTCCCGACCGTCAGTCAAAAGTCAGCCTGGAAGCTGACGAATTCGCCGAGCAGATGATGTCAGACCTCCGCATGCTAAGAGAGCGGCTGGAGGAAGCGCAGACAAAGATGATTCTGGAGGCCAATAAGTCTCGCCGCCCGCACGACTTCAAGGTGGGAGACTCAGTTTTTCTCGATACCACGCTCCTCCCGATTGGCTATGCAAATCTCACCAAATCTGAGTCGTCAAATCTTAACTCCAGGAAATTTCAACAGCCATTCTGTGGCCCATTTCGCATCACCGAAGCCATCGGTGTCAATGCCGTCAGGTTGGATACGCCTGCTCATTGGAAAATACCTAATGTCTTCAATGTATCCCGTTTGAAACGAGACCGCGTGGATTATGGCCGAGAACATCCTCCACCCCCGCCATTACGGACGATGACCGATAAGGATCCGGAATACGAAGTGGAAGCAATCCTCGAGCATCAGGGCTCTTCGATCAAAACCCTACAGTACAAGGTGAAGTGGCTTGGATACCCCGAACCGGATTGGCAGCCATTGGTCAACCTGAAAGGCGGATGCAAAGAGTTACTGCGGCAGTACCACCAAGAGAAGGGTCTTTTGGTCTATAAGTGGATGCAGGAAGGTTAAGGATGGGTTTTCATTGGCAGGAAGGTTAAGGATGGGTTTTTGATGGGTTTTCATTGGCAAGAAGGTTAACGATGGGTTTTCGATGGGTTTTCATTGGCAGGAAGGTTAAGGATGGGTTTTCATTGGTTCGTACTGGGTTTTTGCCCGGGCCAGAGGTTTTCTTTTTCGGAATGTTCTTTTGGAGCGGGCACTAGTTTTTTTGAGCCGGGGATAGTTGTGGGAGGTTCTGCCGTGTACTTAAGGTGCGGCTCCGTGCGGCTCCGTGCGGCCCGGCTACGACTCGGCTATAGCGCGCGGCCCAGGTTACCTGTGCGTCGCTAGCTAGTCAATGAAGCAACCTTCTCGCGACCGCTCACTTATCTTGCTTGTGGACTTTTCGAAGACCTACAAATCCAGATATTTTGGGCAACCAGTATCACTTCTAAAAAACTCATCAGTGGGGACGAAAGAACCTGCGACTATATTTATTTTTGCTACTGTTCAGAAGAAGAAGGAGACTTAGACCACAATTATCCAAATCCAACTATCCACTGCAACTGCGGAGCCATTCAGGATTGGACTATAACTTCTACCTGCAACTGCGGTATAGAGGAATTCGATACTTTTTTCGATTGCATTGAGGAACAAGATTTCATACTCTGTTTACTTTGGATTATTGATCTCGAATCCCTTTTGCCTTGGTATATAGCCCAACGGCAAGCAAATACGCTATTTTAGCCAACATCGAAGAAATCGAAGAATGTTATTTAATCAACACAAAAGATTGACAGCGATTCGCCATCGGGCATTAATGTGCTGGAACCCAAATAAGTGTATTTGGTGCGAAACATCCTGTGGCAATGACTGCTGGATATACTGGAAAAGCGATATCTGGAGGCACATCTGTGACGAGTGCCTTGAAGTAGCACAAACTTTCGGTTGGAAAATCAACAAATACCTATATCAATCACCATTCGAAAACTGCAAAGATGTCAGGAGAATCTTCAAGAACAGCCCCCTATGTGATGTTGACCAGAGAACTCCAGCATGAATTGGAAAATGTAACATATGCAAATACGGAGGTAATGGACGAAAAACAACTGCGAGAACATATTCAAGCAATCAACACAGGACTCACAGCCCTTGCTTAGTTACCAACAACCAGCAGGTTGAACGAATTGTTAAAGGAACAACAATCTGTGAAAAAAGCGGAAGCACGAATATCAGAGTTATTGGCAGAAGGAAACAAGGTCTTCGAAAAACGGAACAATCTGAAACAGGAGCTGCATCTTACGCAACAGAAGTTACAAACCACGGAGCAAAGAGTGCCAGTCTGCACACATGGAGACCTACAACCCAAAATCACAGATCTAGAACAACAATTGGAAAACAGAGCACCAGAAGGAACGGAAAACTTCAGACAGGAATTAGAAGAAACGGAGGAACAGTTAAGGATCTGTGGAGAAGAAAGAAATGAATATCGGGATCAGGTCAAAAGAGTGCTCACACTCGCGGGGAATGGTGGTAATGGTGGCAGTAACAGAGGACATAAAGGCAGCGAAATTCTCCGATTTTCGGGAACAGACCAAAGGGCACTTCAAGGATGCATGGCACAATTAGCCATGAAAATTGCAGATGAACCGGGACGATTGTTCAGCGAACAATCCAAAATGAGATACGCGGCAAATTGATTGGAAGGCGTGGCCCTGAATGAAATTCAACCATATATCGACAGGAAAACTGGAGATCTAAAGTTAGAGTCACTAAAAAAATTGCTGGACCTATTGCAATTGGCTTTCAGAGACAAGGACATACGGGCCACAGCAAATCGGGAACTGCTCAAACTTAAGCAAAAGAATCGAGAATTTGCCCAATACTACGCAGAATTCCAACGGTGGGTACCTGATGTCGATTGGAATGAAGCAGCCGAGTTGGAAGTGTTACGTCAAGGCCTATCTGAGGAACAGAAGGACTCATTACAGCACTGTGACATCCCGTCCGACCTCAAAGATTTTGTCGAAATGTGATCGAAAGAAGACTCCCAAATCCGCGCCCGAGCTGCGCAGAGAAAGTCAGGATGATGGACAGCAGGGTCAAAGAAACACAATATCACGAGCAACACCACACCTGTCCCAGAAACAGCACCAACAGGCACCGTGGCAGGTTACCACGGCCCTGCTCCAATGGACCTCTCAGCAGTGAAGGGGAGAAAGATAACTCTGGAAGAACGCAAGCGGTGAAGGGAAGGAGGACATTGTATGTACTGCGGGGATAGCAGGCACTTCGCGGCATCATGCCCAAAACAATTGAAAGTAGCATCAGGACAGGTAGAAGTAACACCTGTTAAGAAAGCAGGAAACAAAATGGATGCAGATTCGGGAACAGGGAAAGGAAAGGAAGTTGAGTCAGGAAAAGTCTAGGCCAGTACAATAACGATGGCCATCGCCCTGGACACGAATCTCCTTTGTCTACAGTTGTTAATTCTTGTTTTGGAATTTCACAGTTTTTGATTAGTAGTGCAGAAATTAAAGAGTCTTTAATGGAAAGCAAACATCATGTTGTAAAATGTTTGCTGAAAATCGGAGACAGGTTAATCGACACACACGCCCTAATTGACTGCGGAGCCCTGGGAATAGCTTTTGTGGATAAAGATTTTGTTCGCCATCATCAGTTGGAAGAGAAGGAATTACGAGAATCAAGAGAGTTAGAAGTTATCGATGGAAGACCCATCGAATCAGGAACCATCACGACCATGGCCAAGTTAAACATAGGAATACGATCACACCAGGAGCAATTACCAGGGGTCGTAACAAAGTTAGGGCATTACCCAATTGTACTAGGATTGCCATGGTTACAACTCCACGATGTCACGATCGAATTCCAGAACCGAAGGATTGGCTTCGAAAGCAGTTACTGCCAACAGCACTGCCAGCATCATTCGAGCATATGGGTATTGGGCAACTACATGGAAACAGCAGCTGCAGATCGAGAAGGGCCGAAATTAGACATCTGCGCAGTAGCAGCATCACCTTTCGTGAGGAGAATAAGAAGGGAGAAACTCAGGGTTCATGCCGTCACACTCTACGAGATCAACGAAGCTCTAGGAATGAAAAATCTACAAGAAAAGCCTCTCGAAGAAGTTATCCGTAAGGAGTACCATGAGTTCCTACCCTTGTTCAGTAAAGTAATCGCAGAAACACTTCCACCGCATCGACCCTATGTTCACAAGATTAAATTACAGGATGGCTTCACTCCACCGTTCGGACCCATTTACAGCTTATTTCAAGAAGAACTCCAAGTTTTAAAAGAATGGATAGAGAGGAACTTGTCCAAGGGATTCATCTGGTCGTCTTCATCATCTTGCGGAGTTCCAGTATTCTTTGCTCCAAAGCCGGGGGGAGGCCTAAGGCTCTTCGTTGATTACCAAGGCCTAAATGAAGGAACGATAAAAAACTGTTACCCCCTGCCATTAATTCAAGAAACCTTGCTATGACTCTCGAAGGTCCGCTATTACACCAAGTTAGATGTCCGCAATACGTATAATATGATTAGAATCGTGAAAGGAGACGAATGGAAAACGGCTGTCAGAACTCAATATGGACTTTTCGAATCCTTAGTTATGCCCTTTGGACTTACCAATGGGCCGGCATCGTTTCAAGAATTTATCAATAATACACTACGTCCCTTTTTGGACATATTCTGCATGGCCTTTTTGGACGACATTCTCATTTACAGCGATAATCTAAAAGCACATACAGAGCACGTTAGAGTGGTAATGACATCACTCAAGGAAGCTGGCCTCTACCTAAAAGCAGAGAAGTGCGAGTTTCATAAGGAAGAAGTCAAATATCTAGGATTAATCGTCGCAGTAAACAGAATCAGAATGGACCCGGACAAAGTCCAAGTAGTTGAAAACTGGGAAGCACCGGAGAAACTTAAAGAAGTCCAAGCCTTCTTAGGCTTTGATAACTTTTATCAACGGTTCATACGGAATTACAGCAGGATGGTACAACCGCTAACAAAACTTACGAAAAAGTTGAAATTTTTTCACTGGGGACCAGACCAAAAAAGAGCTTTCACGGAACTCAAAAGGGCCTTTACAATGGCACCAGTGCTAGCCCATTTCGATTATGAAAAACAAATTGTCCTCAAAACCAATGCCTCAAGTTACGTATCCGCAGGAGTCCTCTCTCAGTACGATGATCAAGGAGTGCTACACCCAGTGGCCTTCTTCTCCAAAAAACATTCGCCTGCCGAGGAAAATTATGAAATCTACAATCAAAAACTGGGTGTGATAGTCAAAAGTTTGGAACAGTGGAAGCCTGAGTGCGAAGGTTCAGCACATCCGATTAAAATTCTCCCAAATCACAAGAACCTGGAATACTTCATGACATCGAAACTGTTAAACCGAAGGCAGACAAGGTGGTCCGAATTTCTCTCCCACTTCAAATTCAAAATCGTTTATCGCCCAGGCAAACATAGACAAAAGCCCAATGCACTCACAAGAATGCCAGGAGATATTCCTCCGAAGGGGGGGGCAGAAAAAAACATTGCATATCATGCTAAAAACGGAAAACCTCGACCAGGAGCTACGCAAAACCTTGGTAGTGGCGTTTGCAGAGACGGTCAATCTGGACAACGATTCAACAAGTGCCGAAGGATTATAGAACTGGGTAAAATGGGTGTGTCAACAATGCCCGTACGACAGCAGCGAAGGACTATGCACCCACAAGGAACAACCGTTGGAAACCTCCGAAATACAAATCCAACCAACGGACGAGGACAAACTCAAATGGATACAGGAATGTCATGATTCTCCGGTCGAGGGACACTCAGGACGAGCAAAAACCTAAGACCTGCTAAGTCAAAGCTATTCCTGGAACCAAATTAGAAATAACGTGGACCACTATGTATGAAACTGCCACACCTACCAGCGGAGTAAGGCAACCCACGGAATGACCAATGGATAACTACAACCACTAGAGATACTGGAGCAACCGTGGAAGGACTTGAGGATGGACTTCGTTGTTGGGCTGCTAGAAAGCGAAGGATTCAATGCAATATGGGTAGTGGTCGATCGCCTAACAAAAATGTGTCACCTGATACCTTGCACAGACAGTGTAGACGGAAAGAAACTACGCGAAATGTACATTAAGGAAGTGTTCAGACTGCACGGACTGCCCAAAACAATAGTGTCAAATTGAAGGCCGCAATGCGCTTCGGAATTCTGGAAACACGTCTGTGAAAGATAGGGAATCGAACGAAGACTGTCAACCGTATTCCACCCTCGGACTGATGGCCAAACTGAGAGAGTCAATACAGTAATGGAACAACACCTTCGAAATTTCGTCAATTATCAGCAAAATAACTGGGCCCGATGGCTACCTATGGCAGAATTTGCAGCCAACAATCATACCTCAGAGACGACCAATTGCTCCACGTTCTTTGGTAACTATGGCTTTCATCCATGAATGACTTTCGGCCAACATCCAATTAAGGACCGCAATGATATTTGCGAGGTAAACGCCCAGCAGATGGCCCAACGGATGGAGCCACTTTTCAGTGAACTCAGAGCCGAAATGAAAAGGGCCCAGGCCATACAGTCCGAACAGGCCAATAAGTCCTGAAGGGTCGGCACATTCTTGGAAGTCAGCGATAAAGTTTGGCTGGATGCACGAAATATATCAACAACCCGACCAAGCAAGAAACTCGACTGGAAACGCATTGGGTCGTACGAAATCACCAAGATCGTTAATCCATGGGCTTATAGAGTTAAGCTACCATATCAACTACGCATTCACGATGTTCAACCAATATCCAGATTGGAGAAGGCAGCCCAGGACCCACTCCCGAATCAAAAGCAAGAACCACCACCACCAGTAGTAGTGGACGGAGAAGAGGAGTACGAAGTGGAGCGGATAGACGATTCCAGGCTGTTCCGGACGCAGCTGCAGTATTTGGTAAAATGGAGGAGCTACGACGAACGCAGTTGGGAGCCCGCGACCAACGTAGATGGACTCAAGGCTATCAACGATTGTCACACCAAACAACCTGGCAAGCCCGGATCATGAACTTCGTAGGTAGTCGGCATTGGAAAGGGGGAGCTACTGGCACGGTTGTATTGAGTGACGATCAATGGTGGAGTGATGATCGGTGAATAATATAAAAGATACAGCACGATGAGAACGAAATCAGGTTTCAAACGGAAGCTAAAGCACGACAAGAATGAAATCAGGTTTCCAACAGAGGCTAAAGCAAGACGAGGATAAAATCAGGTTTCGAATCAGGTTTTACGGGAAACGACGGAATCGTACGAAAGCGATGTATAAAGAACGCAGGAGTTCGGATGTATTATGGAACGAGTGAAACACAGTATACAAATCAGTCGTTGGGCGGAGGATATGTTTCTTTCTTCACTCGTTCTCTCATCTATAAAACAATCAATTAGCTTCGGCTTTCACTTCTTTCACACTCGGTGATTCTGGACCGAGTCTCTTGTGTACAGTCCGCGTTTCTTTAGCTACAGGCTATTCTCGACTCTGAGCTTTCCTGCTATTGGATTTTATAACCTCTAGAACACCGAGCCCTGAATCTTTGACGCCTGGCCCTGTGTCCTTGACAGTATCTGAAAGCGATGTGAATGATTTTCTGAAGCTATCACTACCAGTTCAACAAGTAAGAAAGTATATCAAAGTTGGAATACAAGTGACATATTGCAGTCAAAAATATATATTACTTTCAAAAACTGTATGCATGAGTATCCACTAGTTTTTCACAAAATCTCAACTTATATTCTCATAATATTTTGCAAATCTTAAAACCATACAAGAATGTATTCATGTCGCCGACTGCCAAGCTCGCCATGTGACATCGCGAAGTCGGTTGGGTCAAGAGGGGGAAATGGAGAATTCTTGAAGTGCGTCGACGGAGTGGGTACAAATTGTACTGTACAGAGAAATATAGTAAAGTAGCTCTATCCATTGAAATTGTTTCTACCACCATTTTTAATTACAAGGTCACACTTTTGGTGAAAGTCCTTGCACTGCCGCTCTACAAGCTCTTTAAGATACTCCTTCCAGCTCTCCATCAGCGTTTTCTATATGTACTGTCAGCGGGGTTCCTGATAAGTAGCGGTGGTACAAACCTTTGCACTTTCAACAGTAGCTTGACTTGCGCCAGTAAATTGATACATAGCGATTGTGTCCTTCTCATAGTCCCAACACTGTTCAATCTTATTTAGATCTGGTGAGCGGAAGGGCCAGTCAAAGGTCATAATGTGTATTTCCTTGCCTTTCTCCTTATCAACCCTCTGTGCAGCATGGTGGCATGGTGCATTGTTTTCCACCAGCCATACTGTATCATCCCCAGTTTCTTGCAACAGACGTGGCTGGAGTACCTCTGTAATCCAAGGATATAGAAGTGGTTCTAGTACCTATGGTGGTTCAGTTAGTATTGGTGGGTAACTGTATAAATGAAGAAATATACTTGTTCCCGATATGCAACCCAATTAATACCACCTTTCGTTTGAACTTTTATTTCAGTTTCCTTGAATACTTGTTCAGGCATTTTATGATGCTTCTTGTGACGGCCTGTATGTCCTTCATCTACATTCTGTTGATCAATGCCAGTATTCACCTCTGCAACTCTGTTGTTTTCTTCGGTACCTGGAAGCTCAGCAAGATGAATACGTTTGCGTGATTGTTCTTGACGTTGGTCATTGACCTCCTTTTGCACTTCATGTTGATGCTTCCTATCATCACTAGTAGACTTTGGATAGATATAGCCAGGACCAACACCAAGTAAACAGTTGATTGCACTCCAAAACATTATGCGTATAGTTGCTGCATCGTCTTTGCGTGGCCTGGCTACCTCATAAGCATTCTCTTCTTTTGACCGTGTTTGATGCGATTGCTGTCTTGATGAATTAAACTCCACCCACATGTCATCAGTTAATACTATACGGCAGATATCAATTGAAAGGCCGAGCTTTCCAAGACGCACACGATCCTGTAGTACTTGCATAGTCAAAGGAGGCTTCATGCGTGCTTTGTACCGAAATATATCATGTGCATAAAATATACGTTCTAGTGTTAACCGTGCACTTGTGATTTCCATCTCTTTACCGACATCAACCCAAGTCATATCTCGGTGTGCCAAATCACTAGTTGCGCGGTCAATTAGAACTTGCGCAGTGGAATTATCAATAGTTTTCCTTTTTTCAGCACCATTGTAGTGTGACTTCTCCTCTATACTCTCCAAGCATGCATACACTACTTCGAATTCTGCACACTTGTCACCTGCCCGTAGTGTTAGCAACGGTTCCAAATTACAGGTCCGGGTCGGTTCCGGTTCCGAACCGCCAAGGAACCGAACCGCCCAATCACAGGCGGTTAAAAACCGGAACCGAACCGTAACCCGCCGGGTTTTGGCGGGTTTCTTCTCTAAAACTATCGCTCCAATTAAGTATTTGAGTTCTGATTGGATCGCGACGTGTTCTATACATAGATTATGCAGTTTTTGACGCTCTTTCACCTCCCGCTCTCCGATTTGCGATACGATCAGTATTCGTTGAGTCGCTGCGAAAAACAGTCGATTTTGGCCGCATTTTCGGCTTTATTTCACAGCGACTCAACGAATACTAATCGTATCGCAAATCGGAGAGCGGGAGGTGAAAGAGCGTCAAAAACTGCATAATCTACGTATAGAACATGTCGCGATCCAATCAGAACTCAAATACTTAATTGGAGCAGAAAAGTGGTGATTATTGGGGCCGATGAAAAATGAGGCTCTGCTGCAGGTAAAACCCGCCAAAACCCGGCGGGTTCCGGTTTTTAACCGCCTGTGATTGGGCGGTTCGGTTCCTTGGCAGTTCCAGAACCGCCCCGGGGCCACGGGTCCGGTTCCGAACCGGACCGCGGCCGGGTAACCCGGACCCGTTGCTAACACTACCTGCCCGCTCCTTTGTATTTGTCAGTTCAACCTCCAAGTCACCGCAACTTTGAATCTGTAGCCAAATTACCTTCGCCCTCCCAACCATAAACCTCGCTCCATCCGGATGTACTAACAAACAAAGTGAGATTTCATTCCAAGTCTTCTCTGTGTACCAGTGTAGTGCAAATATGACTGCGTGTCGGTCAAGGGATATGTGGTGGCCATGGTGGCCGCTCATTATTGCTGTAGCTATACCTTTGTCAGTGTCTACGCGATTAATTGTCCCAACCGACTTTGCGACGTCACGTGGCGAGCTTGGCAGTCGGCCGCATGAGTACAGTAGTATCCTGTAAGCTGCAATAAGCTGTGATAACCTATAAGTAATGCAGCGGTAACAAACAAAACATCTCGTAACATAGCAGTAACAGCAATAACAAATTCCTATGATGGTAGCATGGAAACTTTCCCAATAAAAAATAGCGATGACTGTAATCTCGTATTAGTAGATTGCAAGATCACGATGAAATGACAGGTGAGAAGGAGCTGAATCACACAAGGCATACAAGCTAAAGATAGATTATAACCATAAGCCATGAGAATGTATGCACACACATGCATACAAAAGAGTAGCTTCATATATATGTATAAAGGCATAGATGAAGAATAACAATCATCTACAATTCTAACACCAATGGCAATGCAAGTCGCGAGTGACTAATCATGTATGAGTCTACACTGTGACTCAGGCCATTAGTAACCACACTTGAGTCCATTCTAGCAGCTTTGCTGGTCGTCTGGAAACGCATAGGCCTTTCGGGCAAAATCCTATGTCAACAACCACTAACGTAAATCACCGGGAAGCGAGACATCCACTAGAAGCGAGACTCGTCTGTGCACATTGCGTTAAGAAATGTCCATTTATTCTCCAAACTTAAAATTGTCCGAATGCCCAGTGATTTTTACAATAATGGTTCCCAAATGAAACAACAGACCACAGGAACTAACAAGCAGCAATAGATGAGTAAAAGCAAAGCTGTATATGGTATGGAGTTGACTTACCACTGCAAAACTCAAATCCGGGAGCGCAAACTCATAGTAAGAGGAGGGACTACTGGTGGGGTGCTATCAAGTCCAGGATATGTGGTGGTAGTACGACGACGGTAGGCCCACTCAGATGATGTGGTGGAGAGGAGGGATTCAGTATCAGAATTCTCTTCCAGCTCTGTTACTGCGGGTAAATGATAGTTGGGCCGTGGTATGGAGCGTGTAGCTGAGCGCAGGATGCGAATTGAAGGAGTTTCGTGTAATGGAAAGCAAACTTTTGGCCGTGAAGGGGTAACAGGAGTAGATCGACTAAGAGTAGTAGTAGTAGGTAGGACTGCTGGCACAGCCTTTTTAGTTCATGATCCCTTCTTCACTGCCTTTTTCTGTTCCTTTTCCTCACGCACTTTCATCTCCTTCAAAATATTTTCCCCTGTCATCACCCCTGCCACATTTCCCTTTTCTAGTCTTCATAGGTCCTTTCCAGATGGTGGTATATTCTTGACAGCATTTCTTACTCGCTGGGCTTGCACATTGGCCATCTCTGCTTGGGTAGTCATATATTCTGCAGTATGGGAAAATCTCAAAATGAGATTACATATTTGTCCAGTAGTAGCAGTTTTAACAAAGGTCAGAGCCTGATTGGTCTGTTGCCAGATCTGACACTTTGTATAGGATGTGCGGTCAAGAGGGAAGCTGCTGGCTTGGACCTGAGTTGGGGCAGTAGACTTGGATTTCAGTTCTGCTAGGATAAGGTGGGGGTTGAAAGGTACTATTCCATATTTTTTGAAGGCCGCTTCAATGTTGTGTTTTGTGTAGGCTTTCCACCGAGCCTCTTTATATAGAGGAAAGAAAAGATCACAGTTAATGCCAACTGTGGTTGTAAGAAAGTAGTCCTCTACTGCTTTTCGATAGTGTAGTTGTAGCGGAGAAAATAATCCAACATCAAGCAGTTGAAGAAGATGTATTGAGTGAGTGTCAAGGGTTCAGGGCTCGGTATCGAGGGTTTGGGGCTCGGGATTCTAAGAGTTATAAAACTGAACGTCGGATGGCTAAGAAGTCCGAGGGTAGCCCGTAGCTACGAGGCGAGGACTGTATACAAGAGACTCGATCCAGAATCACCGAGTGTGAAAGAAGTGGAAGCCGAAGCTAATTGATTGTTTTATAGACGAGAGAACAAGTGAAGAAAGAAACTTATCCTCCACCGAACGCCTGGTTTATATACAGTAATTCACTTGTTCCATAGTACATCCGAACTCCTGCTTTCTTTGTACACTTCTTTTGCACGATTCCTACGTCTTCTGTGAGACCTGATCTCATTCTCAAACGAAACCTGATTTCGTTCTCGTCGTGCTTTAGCCTCCGTTCAAACCCTGATTTCATTCTCGTCCTGCATTATCCTTTGTATTATTCACCGATCATCACTCCACCATCGATCGTCACTCAGCACAACCGTAACAGTAGCTCCCCCTCTCCAACGCCGAGTACCTACGAGGTTCACGACCCGGGCTTGCCAGGTTGTTCGGTGTGAAAGTCGTCGATAGCCTTAAGTCCATCCACGTTGGCCGCGGGCTCCCAGCTGCGCTCGTCGTACCCTCTCCACTTCACGAGATATTGTAGTTGCCTTCGGAACAGTCTGGAATCGTCCACCCGTTCGACTTCGTACTCCTCTTCTCCATCGACTATCACCGGTGGTGGTGGTTCTTGCTTTTGATTCGGGAGAGGATCCTGGGCAGCCTTCTCTAATCTGGATATCGGTTGAACGTCGTGAATGCGTAGTTGACTTGGTAGCTTAACTCTATAGGCCCATGGACTGACAACCTCTGTGATTTCATATCGTCCAATACGTTTCCAGTCCAGTTTCTTACTGGGTCGGGCTGTCGATAGGTTTCTGGCGTCCATCCATACTTTGTCTCCTATCCGCAACTCCGTTCCGACTCTTCGGGATTTGTTGGCCTGTTCGGACTGTACGGCTTCGGCCCTTTTCATCTCTGCTCTGAGTTCGCTGAAAAGTTGCTCCATCCGTTGGGCCATCTGCTGGGCATTTACCTTGCAAATATCGTTGGGATCCCTAACTGGATGTTGGCCGAATGTCATTCGCGGGTGAAAGCCGTAGTTGCCAAAAAACGCGGAGCAATTAGTCGTCTCCGAGGTGTGATTGTTAGCTGCAAACTCCACCAATGGTAGCCACTGGACCCAATCGTCCTGCTGATAATTAACAAAGTTCCGGAGGTACTGTTCCATTACCGCGTTGATTCTTTCGGTTTGGCCGTCGGTTTGAGGGTGAAATGCAGTTAACAACCTTCGTTCGATTCCCAATCTCTCGCAGAAGTGTTTCCAGAATTCCGAAGCAAATTGCGGTCCTCGATCCGACACTATTGTTTCGGGCAGTCCGTGCAGTCTGAACACTTCCTTGACGTACATTTCCCCTAGCTTCTTTCCATCTACTTTATCAGTGCAGGGTACCAAGTGTCGTATCTTCGTTAGACGATCGACCACCACCCATACTGCGTTGAACCCTTCGCTTTCTGGTAGTCCGACTACGAAATCCATGCTCAAGTCCTTCCATGGTTGCTCCGGTATTTCTAATGGTCGTAACAAGCCATGAGTCTTTCCGTGGGTTGCCTTGCTTCGCTGGGAGGTGTGGCAGTTTCGTACGTAGCGGTCCACGTCCTTCCTCATCTGATTCCAGGAATGGCTTCGGCTTAGCAGGTCGTAGGTTTTTGCTCGTCCTGGGTGTCCCGCAACCGGAGAGTCATGGCATTCTTGAATCCACTTGAGCTTGTCCTCGTTTGTTGGTTGGATTTGTATTTCAGATATTTCCAACGGCTGTTCCTTATGCGTACACAGCCCTTCGCTGCTGTTGTACGGGCAATGCTGACATACGTTTTTTATCCAATTCCATAGCTCTTCGGAGCTTATGGAGTCGTTTTCAAAGTTGACTGTTTCTGTGAAGGCTACAACTAGCCCTTTGCCTACTTTCTCGTCGAGATTCTCCGTTTTTAGTACGATTTGTTGGGTTGTTTCTGCCCCCCCCTTCGGAGGAATGTCTCCTGGCATTCTTGTAAGTGCATCGGATTTTTGACCTTGCTTTCCTGGCCGGTAAACTATCTTGAATTTAAACCTCGACAGAAATTCGGACCATCTGGTCTGCCTTCGATTTAACAGTTTCGATGTCATGAAGTACTCCAGGTTCTTGTGATCGGTAAGAATCTTAATCGGATGTGCTGAACCTTCGCATTCGGGTCTCCATTGTTCCAGGCTTTTGTCTATCGCGCCTAATTCTTGATCATAGATTTCGTAATTTTCTTCGGCGGGCGAGTGTTTTTTGGAGAAGAAGGCCACCGGGTGTAGCACTCCTTGGTCGTCGTATTGAGAGAGGACTCCTGCGGATACGTAACTTGAGGCGTCGGTTTCGAGGACTATCTCTTTTTCATAATCGAAATGGGCTAGCAGTGGTGCCGTTGTAAAAGCTTTCTTAAGTTCGGCGAATGCTCTTGTTTGATTGGGTCCCCAGTGAAAAGGTACTAACTTTTTCGTAAGTTTTGTTAGCGGTTGTACCACCCTGCTGTAGTTCCGTATGAATCGTCGATAGAAGTTAGCAAAGCCCAAAAAGGGTTGGACTTCTTTAAGTTTCTCCGGTGCTTCCCAATTTTCAACGGCTTGGACTTTCTCCGGATCCATTCTGATTCTGTTCACTCTGACAATTAACCCTAGGTATTTGACTTCCTCCTTATGGAACTCGCATTACTCTGCTTGTAGGTAGAGACCAGCTTCCTTAAGTGGGGTCATGACTGCTCTGACGTGTTCCTTGTGTTCCCTCAGGTTATCGCTGTAAATAAGGATATCGTCCAAGAATGCCGTGCAGAAAATGTCCAAGAAAGGTCGTAATATATCGTTGATGAATTCTTGGAAGGATGCTGGTGCGTTGGTAAGTCCGAAGGGCATAACCAGTGATTCGAAAAGTCCATAGCGGGTTCTGAAAGCTGTTTTCCATTCGTCCCCTTCTGCGATTCTAATCATATTATACGCATCGCGGACGTCTAACTTGGTATAGTAGCGAGCCTTTGAGAGTCTTAACAGGGTTTCTTGAATCAATGGAAGGGGGTACCGGATTTTTATCGTTCCCTCATTTAACCCCCGATAGTCGACGCAGAGTCTCAGACGTCCTCCTGGTTTCGGAGTGAAATGTACCGGGGCTCCGCAGGGCGAGGAAGACGATCGGATGAATCCCTTGGACAAGTTCTTCTCTATCCATTCCTTCAGGACTTGCAATTCTTCCCGTAACAGGCTGTAAATAGGTCCAAACGGCGGTGTAAAGCCTTGCTGTAACTTAATCTTGTGATCGTAGTGTCAAGGGTTCAAGGCTCGGAGTTCCAGGGGTTATAAAAACCAAACTAAGACAGAGGTATTGTACGGTGGTGCAGTGATCGCGGGTACTGCGTAACAAGCAAGAGACACGAAATCCGGAATCACAGAAGTGAACAAAGGTTGGTGCCGAAGCTATTGATTGTTTTGTAGACTAGAGACAGAGTGAAGAACAAACCTATCCTGCGCAAATCCAGCATCCTTATATACAGTTAACGCGACCGTCGTCACCTTTGCTCACTCGTTCCAAAATACATCCTAACTCCACCCAACTATGTACGCAACCCTTTCAACCCGCGGCCTACGCCATAACCATCACGCCATATTTACAACGCGACCAACAAAACCTGATTCCTTCCAACGAAACCTGATTCCAATCAACGAAACCTGTTTTCCTTCGTATTCCCTTTCCCCTTCATCGATCCATATTCCTTCTTCGATCCTCACTCGACACAACCGTAACAGTAGCTCCCCCTCCCACATGCTAAGTTCCTACGAAGCTGTTGATCCGGGCTTGCCAGGTTGTTCCGCATGAAAAACATCGATTGCTTGAAGCCCATCTACGTTAACCGCCGGTTCCCAGCTTTGTTCATCATAGCCTTTCCACTTGACCAAATACTGCAATTGTCGTCGAAACATCCTCGAGTCGTCGATACGTTCCACTTCGTATTCAACTTCTCCGTCCACGATAACTGCAGATGGTGCCGACTCGACTTGTCCTGGCAAGGGATCTTCCGATACTTTGGTCAGGCGAGAGATTGGTTGTACTGGATGAATGTGGAGGTCCTTTGGTAATTGTAATCGATAAGCCCACGGGCTGATAACTTCCGTAATATCGTATGGTCCCAGGCGTTTCCAGTCAAGCTTCTTGCTGGATCGTTGTGTTGTGATATTCCTGGCGTCCATCCAGACTCGATCTCCAACCTCCATCTGCACTCCCTCTCGTCGATGCTTGTCTGCTTGTTCCGATTGAATATCTTGTGCTCGAGTCATTTCCGCCTTCATCTGTTGAAAGATCTCGTACATTTTCTGGGAGAGGGTATTTGCGTTTACTTCCCTGATATCGTTCCCATTCTGAATCGGATGTTGGCTAAAGGTCATTCTTGGATGGAATCCGTAATTACCGAAGAACGGTGAGCATCCTGTTGTTTCCGAGGCGTGATTGTTCGGCGCAAATTCTGCCATTGGTAGCCACTGTGTCCAGTTGTTCTGTTGATAATTGACGAAGGCCCTGAGATACTGTTCCATAATGGCGTTCATTCGTTCCGTTTGTCCATCTGTCTGTGGGTGAAACGCGGTTGACAGCCTTTGTTCGATCCCAAGTCTTTCACAAACGTGTCTCCAGAATTGTGACGCGAATTGGGGTCCTCTGTCTGATACTATGGTATCCGGTAAACCATGTAACTTAAACACCTCTCGTATAAACATCTCGCCCAGCTTCTTGCCGTCTGTATCATCCCGACATGGCACTAAATGCTTTATTTTTGACAACCTGTCAACTACTACCCATATGGCGTTGTACCCCTCGCTTTCCGGTAGTCCCACCACGAAATCCATACTCAGATCCTTCCATGGTTGTTGCGGTATTTCCAGTGGTTTGAGCCATCCGTGGATCTTCTGGTGAGTTGCTTTGCTGCGTTGACATACGTGGCAGTTTCGTACATACCTGTCTACGTCCTTCCTCATACCTGGCCATTGATTATTTCTTTTGAGGAGTTCGAGGGTTTTTGCTCGTCCTGGATGTCCTGCTGCCAGTGTATCATGATGGTCCTGTATCAGTTGTAGCTTGTCCGAATCTTTTTTGACGTCCGTTGCGTTGAGACACAGTCCTTCGCTGCTATCGAATGGACAGTCCTTGCATACATTTTGAATCCAGTTCCACAATTCCTTTGAATCGGTTTCGTCCTGATTCACCACTTCTGCGAATGCTATCACCAGTCCTTGTTGTATTCGTTTATCGAGATTCTCAGTTTTGAGCACGATTTGTTGGGTTTTTTCTGCCCCCCCCTTCGGAGGAATGTCTCCTGGCATTCTAGTGAGTGCATTGGGCTTTTGACCTTGCTTTCCTGGGCGGTATATAATTTTAAACTTGAATCTCGATAGGAATTCGGACCATCTGGTTTGTCTTCTATTGAGTAGCTTTGACGTCATGAAGTATTCGAGGTTCTTGTGATCCGTCAGTATTTTAATAGGATGTACTGACCCTTCGCATTCTGGTCTCCATTGTTCCAGACTTTTAACTATGGCTCCCAGCTCTTGATCATAAATCTCATAATTCTCTTCTGCTGGTGTATGTTTCTTCGAAAAGAACGCTACCGGATGAAGGATTCCTTGCTCATCGTACTGGGACAGCACTCCTGCAGACACATAGCTCGAGGCATCGGTTTCCAATACGATTTCTTTTTCGTAGTCGAAATGTGCTAGGACTGGTGCTGTTGTAAATGCTTCTTTTAGCTCCGCAAAAGCTCGTTTCTGATCAGGTCCCCAGTAAAATGGTACCAGCTTTTTCGTTAGCTTTGTCAACGGTTGGACCACCCTGCTGTAATTCCTGATGAATCTTCGATAGAAATTGGCGAATCCTAAAAACGTTTGGACTTCCTTGAGCTTGCCAGGTGCTTCCCACTCCTTCACCGCTGTTACTTTTTCTGGATCCATTCTAATCCCGTTTACCCCAACTATCAATCCCAGGTACTTCACCTCCTGTTGATGAAACTCGCATTTTTCCGCTTTCAGATACAAGCCGGCCTCCTTAAGTGTCGTCATTATTGCCTTGACGTGTTCCTTATGTTTTTTAAATTGTCACTATAGATGAGGATGTCGTCCAGGAACGCCGTACAAAAAATGTCCAGAAAGGGGCGAAGAGTATCGTTGATAAATTCCTGAAAGCTGGCTGGTGCATTGGTGAGTCCGAAGGGCATAACGAGGGATTCGAACAGGCCATAATGGGTCCTAAACGCCGTTTTCCATTCGTCTCCTTCTGCTATTCGAATCATATTGTAGGCATCTCGGACATCTAACTTGGTATACCACTTGGCTTTTGACAATCTCAACAAGGTTTCCTGAATTAATGGTAATGGATATCGATTTTTTATGGTTCCTTCGTTGGGTCCTCGATAGTCCACGCATAATCGTAAACCGCCATTTGGTTTAGGTGCGAACAACACCGGTGCTCCACATGGTAATGATGACGATCTGATAAATCCCTTTGACAAATTCTTTTCAATCCACTCTTTTAGGACCTGAAGTTCTTCTCTTGAAAGGCTGTATATTGGTCCAAAAGGTGGGGTGAATCCGTCTTGGAGTGTAATCTTATGATTGTATGGTCTGTGTGGTGGTAGTCTTTCAGCGATAACTTTATCAAAGAGGGGAAGAAACTCATGATATACCTTGGGAATTAATTGTTCCAGCGGTTTTTCTTGAAGGTCCTTTACTTCTAGGGCTTTGTTGATTTCGTATAGAGTTACCGCGTACACCTTGAGTTTCTCCTTTCTATTCCGCCTCATAAACGGGGCTGCTGCTATAGCACTTATATCTAACTTTGGCTCATCGGATTCCGTTGTTTCCATATGATTTCCCCATACCCATACACTTGAATGATGTTGGCAATGTTTTTGGCAATAATTGCTTTCGAATCCTATTCTTTTATTATGGAACTTGATTGTAACGTCGTGAAGTTGTAGCCATGGTAGTCCAAGCACGATTGGATAATGTCCGAGTTTCGTAACGAATGCTGGTAATTGCTCCTGATGTCCGCGTATGCGTAAGTCCAGTTTAGCCATAGTAGTGATGGTTCCTGATTCGATGGGCCTTCCATCTATAACTTCCAATTCACTTGATTCTTTTAACTCTCTCTGGTGTAACTGATGATGGCGGACAAAATCTTTGTCAATAAATGCTATTCCAGTAGCTCCGCAGTCTATCAAAGCATGGGTATCAATGATCTTATCTTCTATTTTCAGCAAGCATTTCACAACGAGATGTTTGCTTTCCATAGAAGACTCTTTTATTTCTGCGCTTGATATAGAAAACTGCGAAATACCAAAACTAGCATTGACTGACAAAGGAAATTCGTTTCCAGCGCAATTGCCATCCTTATTGCACTGGACTAAACTTTTCCCGATTCCACATCCTTTCCTTTCCCTGTTGTTGAATCTGCATCCCCTTCATTCGTTGCTTTTTTAAATGGTGACACTTCCATTTGTCCTGATGCTGCCTTAAGCTTCCTTGGGCATGATGCCACGAAATGTCTGCTATCCCCACAGTACATACATAGTCCTCCTTCCCTTCGTCTTTTCCTCTCCTCAGGTGTAATCTTCTTTCCTTTTACTGCCGAGAGGTCCATTGGAGCGGGGCCGTGATAACCTGCGATTGATCCTGCAGGTGCTGCGTCTGGGGCGGATGTGGTGTTGGTCGTTGCATCGGACCTTTTATATCCTTCCCACTTTCCAGATTTCTTTTCCGCGGCTCTTCTCCTCAGCTGTGAATCCCTTTTCGACACCATCTTAACGAATTCGATCATGCTTTCTGGCTCCTCGATGTGCTGTATGGAGTCATTGAGTTCGTTGGACAGTCCTTTCCGTAATGCGTCCAATTGTGCATCTTCGTTCCATTTGGTGTCTACTACGTATCATTGGAATTCTGCGTAGTACTGGGAGAATTCGCGGTCTCGTTGTCTGAGTTTCTCGAGTTCTCTCTTTGCTGTTGCTGCTCTGTCTTGATCTCCGAATGCTACATCCAGCAGGTCAACTAGGTCTTTCAGGGTATTGAGTTTGACTTCCCCTGAGATTTCGTCACAGTGTGGCATTAACTGTGCCAGAGCCACTCCTTTGAGACATCCAACTGCATATCTCAGCTTTTTCTGTTCGTTGTTGAATGCCTTCGGTTTTCTGGCTATCTTTAATGCCAGCTGCACCTTCCACCGTCGAAGTTCCTTCCTATCTTCTCCTGAAAAGCTGGTGATATCATTCACCTTCTCTTCTCGCTCTTCCCCTTCTGTTCTTATCCTTGATTCTCCTCCTTTTCCCTCTGTTAACTTCAGGATCCTGGTTACCTGTTGTCGATTGTCTTCTGCTAGGTCCCTAAACTTCTCCATCTGTGCTTGAGCATCTTCCAGATCTTGTTTCAACTCCGCCAGGTCTGGATTTGCTTCCTCCAATGCTTGTTTTAGGATCCGGATTTCTTCAACCAGATCCCCATGACTGCATACTTGCGGTGTTTCTATTGTTGCCGCTGCTTGTTGAGTAAGCAGTGATTCCTGCTTCACATTGTCCCTTTCCTGGACGATTTTTTCTCCTTCTGCCAACAACTCCGATATTCGTACTTCCGCATTCTTAACAGATTGCTGTTCCTTGAGCAATTCGTTCAGTCTGCTGGTTGTTGGTAGTTGGCTTATTGCTTTCAGCCCTTTGTTGATATCCCCGATGTGCTCCCTGAGCTGTACTTCGCTCATGATTTCTGTATCTTTTGTTGCCACGATTTCCAGCTCCATCTGTAAGGCTCCGGTCAACGTGACATCGCGAGTCGATCGTGAAGATTCTCCGGACATCTTTCTGATGATGTACAGAGGCGGCCGTGAGAAGGCGAGGTTCTGACAAACAGTCTCTAACTCTGTTTATGTTGTCTTGAATTTGTTGGACTGCTGCTTCGATTTCTGCTTCTAGAAACGGGTTGACCATCTACCGGAAGAACACCTCGTGTTTGCTGGGTGTTGTTACGATAATTAGCGGGGTTGGTAAAGGAGCCGGATGTAATTCGCGGTCAACTCCCTTTCCCTTGTTCGCCTTTCGTTCGTTGTAATCTGCCCACGAGATTTGGCTTTCTATGTCCTTCTGTGTTGCCTTGATCGTAGATTCTGATGTCGTTGATTGAGCTTCTGCTGCTCTACCGATTGTTGTATGTGTTCCTCCGCAGTTATGTTCGCAGTAGCACGGTTCCTCGTTTTGGCAATCGACGTGAAGACCGTAGTACTTGGTCCAAAAGTTTTTGAATACTGCGTCGTCGATTTGGAGGCCTCCTCCGTTGCTTGCTGCTTCTGTCCAGTAGCTATTCCAAGGAGATACCGCTTGTGGTTCGTCCCAGAAGTATGCTTCCAAAGGTTCCTCGGGTTCGTTGAGGATAGCGTCGATGCTGTCAAAGGCGTTCAGGGGTTCTTGTTCGAAGAGGTTGAGGGTTCGACCAGCTAGGTCGAGGAAATTGATTCGGGATTGCTGAGGTTTGTTGCTGTCGTATGCTGGCATCTAAAACAGCGTGGATCCTTCTCGTCGATGTTTCCACAGGCACACAACGCAGAAGTGTCTCCAAAAGCTGTGTACTGTGAGCTTGTTTTCGAAGTTTCCAACTGATTTAAACACGGAGCAAAGGGAGTTGCAGGGTCTATGACAAAAGTAACAACCGCTTTGATGAGAGTAGCGGCACATATACTAAAATATAACCAGTAGAATCGATTGTAGACTCGTTCTTCTGTCAAGGGTTCAAGGCTCGGAGTTCCAGGGGTTATAAAAACCAAACTAAGACAGAGGTATTGTACGGTGGTGCAGTGATCGCGGGTACTGCGTAACAAGCAAGAGACTCGAAATCCGGAATCACAGAAGTGAACAAAGGTTGCTGCTGAAGCTATTGATTGTTTTGTAGACTAGAGAACGAGTGAAGAACAAACCTATCCTCCGCAAATCCAGCATCCTTATATACAGTTAACGCGACCGTCGTCACCTTTGCTCACTCGTTCCAAAATACATCCTAACTCCACCCAACTATGTACGCAACCCTTTCAACCCGCGGCCTACGCCATAACCATCACGCCATATTTACAACGCGACCAACAAAACCTGCTTCCTTCCAACAAAACCTGATTCCAATCAACGAAACCTGTTTTCCTTCGTATTCCCTTTCCCCTTCATCGATCCTTATTCCTTCTTCGATCCTCACTCGACACAACCGTGACACGTAGGGTCGGTTCGGTGGTAGCGTTTCAGCGATTACCTTGCTGAACAGGGGTAGAAACTCGTGGTATTCCTTGGGGATGACTTCTTCGAAGGGCTTTTCTTGTGGATCCTTTATTCCCAAGGCCTTATTGATTTCGTACAGTGTAATGGCGTAAACCTTGAGTTTCTCTCTTCTTATTCTTCTCACGAAAGGTGATGCTGCTACTGCGCAGATGTCTAATTTTGGTTTTTCCGGATCTGCTGCTGTTATTTCCATGTGATTGCCCCATATCCATACGCTCGAATGATGTTGGCAATGCAGTTGACAGTAGCTGCCTTCGAAGCCGATCCTTCGCGCCTGGAACTTAACTGTTACATCGTGAAGTTGTAACCATGGTAATCCTAGTACGATCGGATAATGCCCCAACTTTGTTACGAACGCTGGTAGTTGCTCCTGATGTGATCATATTCCCATATTTAACTTGGCCATGGTCGTAATAGTTCCTGATTCGATAGGCCTTCCATCGATAACCTCTAACTCTCTTGATTCTTGTAATTCCTTCTCTTCTAATTGGTGATGGCGAACAAAATCTTTGTCCACAAATGCTATTCCCGTGGCTCTGCAGTCAATTCAAGCGTGCGTATTGATTAACCTGTCTCCGATTTTCAGCGAACATTTCACAACGAGATGCTTGCTTTCCATTAAAGACTACTTAATTTCTGCGCTACTAATCGAGAACTGCGAAATTCCAAAACCAGACTTAACATCCGTAGACAAAGGAGATTCGTGCCCAGTGCAATGGCCATCCTTATTGCACTGGCCTAGACTTTTCCCGACTCGATTTCTTTTCCCGAATCTGCGTCCATTTCATTTCCTGCTTTCTTAAAAGGTGTTACTTCCACCTGCCCTGATGCTGCTTTCAATTTTCTCGGGCAACTTGCTGCGAAGTGCCTGCTATCCCCACAGTACATACACAATCCTCCTTCCCTTCGTCTTTTTCGTTCCTCCGGCGTAATTTTCCTCCCCTTGACTACTGAAAGGTCCATTGGAGCAGGGCCGTGATAACCTACCACGGTGCCTGCTGGTGCTGTTTCTGGGGCAGGTGTGGTGTTGCTCGTGGTTTCGTGTTTCTTTGACCCTGCTGTCCATCTTCCTGACTTTCTCTCCGCAGCTCGGGCGCGGATTTGGGAGTCTCTTTTCGAGCACATTTTGACAAATTCCGTGAGATCCGACGGGATGTCGCAGTGCTGTAATGAGTCTTTCAGCTCCTCAGATAGACTTTGTCATAATACTTCCAACTGGGCTGCTTCGTTCCAATCGACGTCAGGTACCCACCGTTGGAATTCTGCGTATTATTGAGCAAATTCTCGATCTTTTTGCTTAAGTTTGAGCAGTTCCCGATGCGCTGTGGCCCGTATGTCTTGGTCTCCGAAAGCCAACAGCAACAGGTCCAGTAATTTTTCTAGTGACTCTAACTTCAGATCTCCGGTTTTCCTGTCGATGTACGGTTGAATTTGATTTAGGGCCACGCCTTCTAGTCGATTTGCCGCGTACCTCATTTTGGATTGTTCACTGAAGAATCGTCCTGGTTCGTCCGCAATTTTCATGGCTAGTTGTGCCATCCATCCTCAAAGTGCCCTTCGGTCTGTTCCCGAAAATCGGAGAATTTCGCTGCCTTTATGTCCTCTGTTACCGCCACCATTACCACCATTCCCCGCGAGTGCGAGCACTCTTTTGACCTGATCCCGATATTTGTTTCTCTCTTCTCCAATTAACTTCAATTGCTCCTGTGTATCCTCGAGATCCTGCCTTAATGTCTCCGTATCTGTTGGCATTCTATTTGCCAGTTGTTGTTCTAATTCGGTGACTTTGGTCTGTAAGTTCCCGTGTGTACAGGCGGGCACTCTTGCTTCCAAGTCCTTGACTCATTGTTGCGTTAGTGCCAACTCCTCGTTCGTGTTTGCCTTGTTTTGTTCGAGATCTTTCCCTTCTTTTATTAACTCGGTGATTCGTTCTTGCACTGTTCCAATGTTTGCTTCTTGGGTGACGATTTGTTCGTTTAGTTGGCCTATTTGATTCTCGATTTGGGATGGAGGTGCCTGTAGTAGTTGACTTAGGGTGTCCTTCATTGCATTCGCCGCTTCCAGGGCTTGTTTTAGGTCTAGCTGGGTAAAATCCACCAATATCTGTCTTCCTATTATTTCTTGGCTGATTCTGGAAAGCTCTATGTATCGAACTACTGGTGCTGAGGAGCTGGAGCTCATCTTCGCAATCTTCGAACGGTGATTGATATAGGTATTTATTGATTCTCCAGCCGAAGGTTTGTGCTACTTCAAGGCACTGGTCACAGATGTGCCTCCAGGTATCGCTTTTCCGGTATATCCAGCAGTCGTTGCCACAAGGAGTTTCACACCAAATACACTTATTGGGGTTCCAGCACATTAACGCCTGGTTAGATACCAAGGCAAAAGGGGTTCGAGACCGAGGGTCCACAGTGAGCAAAGAATACAATCGCGTTCCTCGATGCAATCGAAAAAGGTGTCGAATTCCTCTATGCCGCAGTTGCAGGTAGGTATTTCGGTCCACTCCTGAATTGCTCCGTAGTTGCAGTGGATTGTTGGGTTTGGGTAATCGTGATCTAAATCTCCTTCTTCTTCTGAACAATAACAAAAATAAATACAGTCGCAGGTCCTTTCGTCCTTGCTCATATATTTTAGAAGTGGCACTGATTGCCAAAAATATCTGGATTCGTAGGTCTTCGAAAGGTCCACAAGCAAGGTACACAGATGTGTCTCCAGTAGGAATGGATAGCCAATCTGTTTTCGAAATTGCTTGCTGATTTGAAAACTTTGCAAGACGCGTTGCAAATGCGGTGACAATAATAGCAGCCTAAGCGATGAGGGTAACGGCACATAAAACAAAGTATAACCGGTAGAATCGATTGTAGACTCGTTCTTCTGTCAAGGGTTCAGGGCTCGGTATCGAGGGTTCGGGGCTCGGGATTCTAAGGGTTATAAAACTGAAAGTCGGATGGCTAAGAAGTCCGAGGGTAGCCCGTAGCTACGAGGCGAGGACTGTATACAAGAGACTCGATCCAGAATCACCGAGTGTGAAAGCAGTGGAAGCCGAAGCTAATTGATTGTTTTATAGACGAGAGAACAAGTGAAGAAAGAAACTTATCCTCCGCCGAACGCCTGGTTTATATACAGTAATTCACTCGTTCCATAGTACATCCGAACTCCTGCTTTCTTTGTACACTTCTTTTGCACGATTCCTATGTCTTCCGTGAGACCTGATCTCATTCTCGAACAAAACCTGATTTCGTTCTCGTCGTGCTTTAGCCTCCGTTCAAAACCTGATTTCATTCTCGTCCTGCATTATCCTTTGTATTATTCACCGATCATCACTCCACCATAGATCGTCACTCAGCACAACCGTGACAGTGAGCTGGTAAACAGAACACTGTAATACCATTTGCTTCGCAGTATGATAAGAATTTGTAATTGATGTGGGACACATGGCCATCTAGGATCAACAACCATGGTTCACCAGGGCAATGTGCCCTGGATATCGGATCATATATATTTGTAAGCCAATCATAACCAATCTTACTGTCTGTCCATCCCTTAGATGACACTGTCCATCATGCATTCTTATCCTCATCTCCAACCTGCTTATATCAATCAAATATATGTAGACTTCCCTTGCCAATCAGGTATGGTGGATATACAAACCCATCTGCTGAAACTGCTTCCAAAGCAGTAATGAACTCCCGCTTTCCATCCTGTTGTACTTGTGGATTCTTCTTGCCTCGACATGTAACAACCCTGGTCCTTGGTGAAATACCCATCAAAAATCCTTTTTCATCAACATTGGTAATAGCTTTGGGAGGATAGCGATGGGTTTGCAGAACTTTGCCAAGCTTCTGGAAATGATTTTGTATAGTACAAGGGTTACTTGCATAGGTGCACTGACGATCGATTCGGCTGGCAAACTGGGTTGCTAATATTGAATGTTGATTGAGAAAGCGAGTAATCCAGTTTTTTCCAATGATGTGCTTGGCATCTGCGAAATCTTTAACCTGTACCTGCCGCTTCTTTTCTTGTGTTGCCATCTGCTTTACCATTCCCATCAAATGATCCAACTGAGGGGAGAATCCATAGTCATCCAACCTCAATATCCATTTAACAATAGCCTTTTCAGTGGTGGGGCTGAATATCTGCTGCTCATGATGCGCTTCCTGAAGTGGCTGGCGTCCATTTTTACAGTGTCCAAGGAAGAATTTGGGTAAGCCATAAGCTTCTGCCACTTTTTGGAGAGACTTGATAACACCGGTACCAAGAGCTTTGAGAGGAGCTTGGTAGTGCTGCTGCAAAGTCAACTTCGGGATATTGCTTCGTTCTTTGACTTTTGGCATGGTGGGGAGTATGATCATGAGAAGACGGGCAGGGAAATCATGATGAGTGGGGTAAATGTTTCGTTACCCGGCCGTCTCGCTTCTAGTGGATGTCTCGCTTCCCGGTGATTTACGTTACCCTTTAAACCATTACCTCTCTCACCTGAATGAAATATTGGCGATATCTTCGATCTTAAACTGCTTCGTACGATTATTTCACTTCATATATATTTTAGTTCTGGTTTGGGGACGCGGGCCACTTTTGTGGCCCAAATCTGCATTTTACCCATGGGGGGAATAGCTAGGTCAGCGCAACTAAATTTAAAGCAACACTGAGGGCAGAGAAGCGCTCGAACGAAATTTTTACCAACTTTAGAATCAACAACAGAGCCATGATGTACATATCCGAGTGAATTGCTAACATCTAGCATCGCTCGTCCGCCCACAAGTTCAGCATCTCTACCAGTGACTACCAATTAGATTTGGGGCGAATTGATAGCCCCTCAATATCAATTGAGCTTCAACTTGTAGAGGGCATACAAATATGTCCAACTTGAACCCAGAGTTGAATATAACCGTATAATGTTTTAAGTCTTGCGTATCTTGGAATGAACCATTTATTTGTGCGTGCGCATCGCA
Source organism: Trichophaea hybrida (assembly GCA_015178995.1). NCBI lineage: Eukaryota > Fungi > Ascomycota > Pezizomycetes > Pezizales > Pyronemataceae > Trichophaea > Trichophaea hybrida. The sequence continues at coordinate 33,005 of WHVE01000197.1, forward strand.
TTATGACACCACCGAAAGTTATATTCAAAAAAATAATTCGAGTTCGCCCAGCTCATCGGTTTGCGGCAACAAAACCCTCTTTGGACCCGTCCTGTTATCCTTGATACTCATAATGCGTCACTGTAAGCCGAGATCGAAGAAGCGCAAACATAATTTCGCCGAAGCACAGCAACCTAGCAAGAGACTTAAGCACTGTGGGAACTCACCCCGAATGGAGACAGCAGCCAACTTCAACCAAGAAGAAAGAGAGCAACCGGGAACGGTCAAAAAATCCCCTCAACCACGTATTGTAGCCAACTTCGGCCAGCAAGAAGGGGATAAGTGGCTAAAAGCCGAGAAATGGATCAACAACTCATTCAAAACTTATAACGGCGACAAGGACATTTCGCTTGTTATAATCGATTTTTTCTCTCAGAAGTGCCCAAAGTTGGACTTGGAGTCTAAACCTATCAGTGAGGTCATATTTAAGAGCTTCGAGAAGAAGGCAAGAATAAGAGCGAAAGGTCTGCAGGCGCTAAGCCGGCTTACATTAAATAGGCGCTATGATAGGCAGAAGGAGCGAGTTCAAGACGGGCTACGTAAGTTCAGCAAACGTATATTGAAGCATATTAGTGACCACCGACTGACCATATATGCGTTTTAGTGGGTGCATTTTGGTATAGTATCGTTCTCAGACATGAACACTCATTCGAACAAGTGTTTCTGGGTCCAAAATATTGGAGAATTCCTGAGAAGGGACAGCTCCAAAAATTTACAGAGTTTCTTTTTCATTCTTTGGACGTACAGCCATCAAGGGGTTTTGACTTTGCTGCCGGTTATGAACTCGTTAGATGCTGGGAGCGATACATGCACATTGCTAATGCTGTCGATTGGAACACTTTGACGTTGTTACTGCACTCACCACAGTTTCAGGAGCAAGTTCACTGCTTCGATGATGTGAGATGGAAAGCAGTTGTCGATGCCGTCAAAAAACGTCGGATATCCATCAAATTAGCCGGATACGATTGCTTTCCAGAGTGGCGGAATACTTTCCAGGCAGCACTGCCTTGGAATGAGACACTGCTAATACAAGACGAGTTTCCTACAACATGGAACGACGATACGAGATACAAGTACCGCTGCGGGGATGGCAAATTGGAATCAATACCTCAGAAATATGAGTACATTACGAGATGTCAGCCACGTTCACACGACACTCGCATGCCGCAAGATCCAGACCAAAGTCCAGAGTTCTTGCCCAGGCCTGACTACTGGAAGTGTACTACCTGCAAGCATCTGCGATGTATCTGCGGCTGGGAGTATATCAACCCGATCCGGGTGGAAATGTTTACGTCTGGGACAAATTTGGGCGAGTTAAGCACAGGATTGAGAACATTGCAGGTACGTGCGTTTCGGAGTTTAGGCCTTTGAAAAAAGCTCACTGAAAATCAGGCGGTGTCTACGGGTACCATTATTGGTAACTATACCGGCGAAAACATTCACGACGATGAGCTTGAGGAAGGTGATTACTATGCCATGAAGATTATTGAAGCCATCAATCTTCAGTCCTACTCCGTATCCGCCGTACGAAAAGGTACGTACGTGGAAGCGTTGTATTTGAACGGCCGCTGATAATTAACTCGATTTTAAGGGTCGTTTACACGTTTTGCGAACCATTCCTGCATCTCCAATTGCTTAATCGAGTATATTAATTGGAAAGGTCGGCGTCTCGCTGTTCTGACTGCGCGGCTAGATCTTGAGCCGTTTGAGGAAATTACCATAGATTATGGCTTCCTCTACTGGAAGAATCACCCTGAGCTTACCTGCCGGTGCTCAGCCAAGGTCCACCTGCTGGAAAATGGTTATGCCAACTATATCAGAGAATGGGAGAGAGAAAAAAACATAAATCACACCAAAGACCAAAACTATAACCATGCTTTCTTTGGCTGAGTTCCCTGGCATGAATGGTAGTATGCGTATACAATCTAGAATATACTTGGCGTAGAGCTCATTTATGTAATCATTTGATTCATGGTTCACGATTTGCTGAGCCTGGTGGAGGATTGGGGAAATCCGGGCGTGTTCGTCTGCGATTTTGATCTTTAGTTCTTTTTAGTACTATCTTGTACTCTATAATGATGTTACTGGGGCAACTATTATTATGAGATTACCCCACACATACGCTATAGTCCTGCATATGAGTGCTCGCTAATGTGTTCTGGAATAGTATAAGGCGTCCCTAATCCTGCACATCTGTACGCCGCCACGTCGCTCTACAACACCACTTGGTACATTGGCTCCATCATCTCCGCGTGGGCAACCTACGGTACCCTCAGAATCAACAACACGTGGTTTTGGCGTATCCCGTCTGTCCTCCAAGCTGCCCCTGCCCTAATCATGTTCAGGTGCATATGGGGGGTTCCGGAATCTCCTCGATGGCTGATCTTTCGCTATTGTGAAGACGAGGTTCGCAAAATCCTAAGCGATTACCACACAAACGGCAACGACCAGGACAAACTTGTTCAGGTCGAATTCACTGAGGTCAAGGAAGTTATCGCACTCGAGTCCACTGTGGTGTTTCGGAGCTTTGGTCAACCAGGGGAAACCGACAACGCATGCTCATTTGCATCTTTACGAGTCGCTTCTCTCAGCTATCCGGAAACTCTCTCGTGTCCTACTACTCCGCCGATATCATGGGACAGATCGGAATTACCGATCCAGAAACTCAAAATATCATCAACGAATGTCTCATAATTTGGAATATGATTGTTGCTGGTGGCATGGCGTTCGCTGTTGACAAAGCGGATCGCCGTTTGCTATTCTTGACGTATCTACCCACAACTCCCAAAGGCTAGCCACAGTAAAAGTTAATTAAGTTGCAGGTCTACTGCTGGTATGATGATATGCTTTATTTGCTGGATCATTCCTCGAAATACGCGGTAGAGTATAAGTGTTCCGACTTATACATCAAGAAATCTACTTTGTAAAGAAGTCGACTGTTTGACAAACAAGTTGCCTTATTTATCAATAAGGCAACTTTGTAGATAAGTCGACTTATTGGCAAAACCAGTCGACTGGATTGCAAAGCATGTGACTGTATAAATAAGTCAACTTACGGGAATATTATTTTTCTAAAGGCTCCATAAATTCACATCTCTGTACATACAACCAGCCCCCGCACCCTGTCTGGAGAGCTACAATTAACTTATGTTGTGCTTGCAGAAGTCGTTGGTAGTATCACACTGAATTTGCAACTTCACTGTCTCGAAACACCATCATTATAAGATAGATTGTGAGCTGCTGTGCTTCTCATCTACAGTCTCTTTGCATCTCCTACTTCGTGTATGTTCCAAACATGCGGATGTTTCAAGTACCTAGGTAACAGTATGTCGCTGAGGGTGCTGTGGCAGTGCTGTGATGCAGAGTGTGCTGGAGGAGACTTAAAGGGCATAGTAGTTAGGGCACCTCCAAATAATATACTTAGTCCCCAAGTCGGCTTATTTATCAAGGGATCTACTTTGTAGGTAAGTTGACTGGCTTGACAACTGAGGCGGCTGGTGTGCAAAGCTGACTTCTTGACAAACACGCCGACTTATTTACAAAGCTGCCTACTTGACGTATAAGTCGGAACATAAGTCCAAGGCCGCTAGTTCAGCCGCTGTTGCATTGATCATCTTGTATTACAAGTTATAACTTAGCCTGGTCTGGATTGCTCATTGGCTAAACGGTTGAGATTTTACCCTTCGAGATCCATGCACGGGGAATGCATGCCTTCTCCATACCCGCCTACAACTACGTCGCCTAGCTATTGCTTTTGATACTCTGGCTGACTCCCGAAAAGGCATGGCTGTGGTGTTATTGTTCGTGAATCTAGCGCTGTTTTTCAATAGCTACGACAATCCTGTCGCCTTCGAAGCGATAAGCTGGAAATATTACTTTGTCTATTACATTTGGTTGCCATTGAGTTCGGATTTGTCTGCGTCGTAAGTCCCCTCTTTTGAACGCCTTTTCCACCTTGGATTAGATTCTAACGGACAGAATAGTACTTTGCCGAAACCCGATATACTCCACTTTTTGAGGAGATCGCGACATACTTCGACGATCTTGTTTCCGAGAAGGTGAAGGAGCGTGTAGAGGAGGGATTGACCCAGAAGTTCCACACAGCACCGTCCAAGTTTGAAACCGAGGAAGACGATCTGTTTTTGTAATTCCTTAGTGGGAAAAGATTCCTCTTTTTCAATACAATATCAAGTATAATATCTATGCATATGTTTACTAGCAATTTGTTTGTATATGAAGTACTTAAGCACGTTGTAGCACAAGAGAGAAGAGTTAGCACGATGTGCGGATTAATTTTCATGATATTAACGGTAGAGGCAACCTTAAACTTTGTGTTCTCACATACCAACATCTGCCGACCGAGCTTGCGAGAGAGGCAGACATTGGCAGGAGCTTGCGAGTGATGAGAGAAAAGTCTAGGCACGAGAGCATGCTTTATATTGTGTTGCATCTGCTCTCAGATTTTCTTGTCAGTTGAACCAAGAATAATTTTGACGTCATGACTCAAATTAATTACCCATTACAACCCTCACCATGACTCCGTGGCGAAATTGATTGCACGGAAGTACTCTACTGATGACTGTGCGAGAATAAACGAACTGAAGATATCGTAAGCCAACATATTTGTAGGATTGTCATCAGCCTTGATAGCTTGGTGCAGTCGTTAAGTGAATATATTCTTCAAAGGACATCCCTATATTCCATCCACATGTGAAGTCATGCACGATGTCTCGAGAAACTGGAACCCACCCTCTAACCTTCGTACTAACACATTGACCATGCGCAATTAAAGGTGTTGCCACGCATTCTAACTTAAATTCGGGTCAAAGCGGTGCAGGCACGATGATACAATGCAACCCAGTTTCATATGCATGCCCATTTCTAGCGATTTGTAATCCTTCATGCTCCTGCCGGTCCTGCCGACGACCCGTGCTCTTTCGCAGTGTATTATGTGGCAAACCCTAGAGAAGTAGGAGCTGATGAAACTTCGAACAGCGACGATAAGATTACATGCGGTAGATAATGCGTGGCGTAAATCGATTTCAGATCACGTGCAGTGTTTTCATTGGTGCGAGCAGAGTTTCGAGAGCAATTATAGTACTAAAATAACCTTCATTCTGTTTTCCCACCATTACCTCATAATAGGTACATCATTATGCTGGCTATAATTGAAATAAGCATTCGCTGCCATTCAATCCCTATCAATTAACTCAACCCGTCTTGTCATTTACTGCTTACGTATACCATAATTATTCGGAACTCGGCGCAGCAAGATTATAACCAAAGCAATGGACTCGACCCATGATGATAAGTTGCAGCATCCTATCGCTCGTCATACTCACCTCAGATAGCTAACCCTGATCGATAGTTTAACGCACAGGGCATATACAAAACAAATCGTTGTTTGGGGTAATATTGCCAGGTTAGTTTTGCCAACAGATTCATCATCAGATCTTTAGGACTTTGAAGTGGGTAATGACGTTAAAAAATGCTTAGATCGTAACCGTGTCTGTAGAGCACGAGAATCTAACACCAGATACATTGTGCCTGTCCAAAGCAATACTTTGGTTGGTTGTCTCTTATACCAGCGGGTGCATTGTCGATGAAGAGAATTCCAGGAATTTCCATCCCTAGAAAACATCTATTGCTCGTGCTTCTAACAAACTCGTGCACAAATTCTTTTGCAGAATCCTATCAGCTATAAAACCTCTCCGATGTCGGCCAAAAAGCAAAGTACCACCCCATCCCAATCAGCGGAAAAATTTTTGACTTTCGTTACATACACAGTTTAACCAGTGGACGTATTACTTACTACATTTAATTTTTACCCTAATTTCTCTACTTTACTTGCAATGTTCAACTCCCTGATGGCCTGGGGAATATTCTTGAATGGCCTCGCCGTCGCTCAGAGCACTGCCGATGGTCACTATCCAAGTGGGACCGTAAGTACTTCGAGTTGATCTCGCGGTCTCATATCTGACATTTTTGATGTAGGAGCAAATTCCTGGTGCTGCTGTCATCTACAACAGTGAGGGAATTCCAAAGCCATTCTCGAGCGCCACGACTTCTGTCGGAACCGCGTTGCATCCAGCTGTAGCCACTACTATCAGCGGTACTGAAGTCTACGAACCATTCCCGACGGCGGTCGCATCTGCCGGTACCATCTTTACTCCGATTCTGATCCAACCTGACAGCGCCGGTCAAAGCAGCAGCACTGTTGCGAGCAGAGCCATGGAGAGCAGCTCCGTCTATCCCCTCCCAAGCGGGTACGCTCAAAACAGTCTTTACCATCCACAATACCTTGGGAGTATCGCAACTGGAATTTTCCCTCCAGTTGCAACCGCTGTCGCAATTGGGGAAACATTTGGAACGGGTCGCATTTACCACCGAGCGGTTGGAACCGGTGGCGTTTACAACGAATTCATCGGCTACAAGACGGCTGTTACTGGAACTCCAAGAGGAAGTGTTGGCACTGCAGCCGGAGGCTACCTTCCCGCAACTGATACCGCTGTCCTTTCTGTCAACCCTATTACTTTGGCCCCGTATCCAACCCCGAGTGCGAACCCTGGCGTCAGCTCTCCCGTCTCAGGCATTGTCGGAACTAGTGGAGCAGTCGTATATCCCACTTCGGCATTGCCCTCCGGCTCAGAACCCATTGTACCAGCAAATTCTGGAGCTGAAGCCACTGTGAGACGCAAAAGCGCCGTCGCAACCTTTGCCTTAGTAGTTTGTGGTATTATGGCGATGCTGGCCTAACGAAAAGGATCTGGGGATTCGACATAGATGCAAAAGTCTTTCCTGGTTATAAGATAAATTGTTGAATTCTGACTTCAAACACTGCGCACCAGTTTAACTGGGTGTTAAAATTATATGTAGGTGAGTTGGGTTCTAAATTTGCATTTAGCCAGATTGCCGGAGAGAAGATACATTCTTGTAGACTAGAATCGAATGGGTTTTTTTTTCAACTTTGAGATCTCGGTTCAACTAATCATGAATTCGTGAATGCTAATATATGGCGTCGACAATGCACTATTGTTACATATCTTTCTGCAGGACTGGTATCACAAAGTTCCTGCACACCAATAAAAAGAAACAGCTAGCTGGACCAAGCTGGGCTACATATTTGCCAAATTCATTGGATTGATACACTTGTTTCGTTGAAGACACAAGTTCCCACTCATTTGAAATTGGTGGAGCAAGTGATGCCCTGAGAGTTACTACTTCTCTTCACGTTCTATCTACTCAGTCATGGGATGATTTCAACGCATAGGAAGCGTTCATTCATCCATGGCAGCGATGCATACCCACCCGTGCTACCTAAACTGCAGTGCGTGTGTGGCTTATAGATCAGTGTTTAGGTTCTTACTTTAGGAAGAAGGTTTTTGGTGTCGTCTCGGTTACATACCACTTGAAATACTCCCACTGACTGCTTGCTATACCCAAAGTATGAAAGATTCAGAACAAGATACATTATCCTGCATGAACGTTCGAACCCCTACGGCATTATTATAAAGAAAAAATAGACGTGTATGTGATCATGCAATGTCCACACAAAGCATTCTCATTGGTCAACTGGTGGTACATGCCTGCAAAGGTTATCATCATTGGTTGACTTGATGCCCCATGATCTAGAAATTGCAAAATCCAAACATTCAAGCTCAATTAAGTCTTTGAGTTTCACTCTGATCACAAAGTAAATTATACATGAAATATGTGTAAGTTGTCACTCTTTCACCTCCCAGTCCCTGATTTACAGTATCTTCAATATTGAAAGAGTGGCTTTAGAGGATTCAGTTCTAGGTTTATAGCAGGTCAGCCTCCAATTCTTTCACTCAAATTAAAATTTTTGAGTTCTCATCGTACGTGAAAGATGCAGTTTTAGGCGCTCATTCACCTCCCAGTCTCCGATTTGCAATCTGATCGATATTCGTTGAGTCACTGTGGAAAACCCACAATTTAGGTGTGATTTACAGCGTAATTTCACAGCTACTCAACGAATATTGATCAGATTATAAATCCGACACCAGGAGGTGAAAGAGCGCCTAAAACTACATCTTTCACATATAGATCATATTGTGATACAATGAGAACTCAAAAACTTAATTGGAGCAGAAAATATGGGATTATAGGGACCGATCAAAAATGAGGCTCTGCTGCAGCTAAAACCCGGCGGTTACTATGGACTAGCTGGAAGCTGACTGGAGGCAATTCACTCTGGGCTGGCTGGGAGCTGGCTGGTGACTCTGGACTACCTTAACCCCCGTTAAAGGCGGCGAAGCCGTCTCCGCACCTAGTATCATAGAAATCATAGAGGCAATGTATCATGCGATCGTGAAGATTGCTGTCCCCTTCGCTGGAAAGGAATCGGCCAGTGGAAACGGTAGGCGCGCTTGGCAGGCATAATCGCCGAATTATTTTGCCGATCATCCAGCTCTATTGAATATGTGAATATACAAATACAGGCGCCGGTAGACAACTGCCGTGCCCGTTTGTCTCACGCCAATATCAGGCTCGAACAAGGAAGCAACCCGTAAGTTGAGCACTTTATAGTAATGTAGAGGCGACCCGACCCGAACCCAAGTAGTAGACTAATGGGTGCTTGATTTCCTGCATGTTATCAAGGTACACGTGATGTGTCCTAAATGCTTTCCAAGGTTTATACCTCGCAGCTTCCTTACGCGTGCCTGCGAGCCTGGGGGCTTAAATTGATAGACATATAAAGCCTTAAATCCACTCATCATATCCTTTTGCTTTGGAGGTGGAAAACATCCGTAAACATGTTTTTCTCTACTCGACTTCTTCTTCTTGCCATTACAATCCCAGTGATCACTGGTGCACCCTTCCTGGGAACGATCGTCGGTCGAGAGGAGCAACTTGCGGAAGAGTACGATTATGTTATTGTGGGTGGAGGAACAGTATGTTTTCACTGTCCACGACCAATAATACGCGAAAGCTAAATTTTGTAGGCAGGTCTCACGGTTGCTAACCGTTTATCAGAAAATCCAGCGAGTATGTGTTCCTCACTCACTAACTATAAAGCCGATACTGAGTTCCCTGCAGTCAATGTATTGGTCCTTGAAGCAGGGATCCCGTCTGTTACCCAGTCTTTATGACCGGTACAAGGTTGCTAAATGATGCAGTGACCACAAGGAAGGCATTGCGGTTCTCCAGCGGTACTTGGGAGGCACGATGAAGACAATTTACGATTGGAATATAACAACTGTACCTCAAACTTTTCTAGGCACTGCAAATTCCGTTCAAAACCTTACAATTGGGAAAGTTCTGGGTGGTTCTTCCGTCCTGAACGGAATGATGTTGGGTCACCATCCATATGCAATGTTTCAAACGCTAAAATTCAGTAGGTTTGACCGCCCAAGTCCTCAAGATATCAATGCATGGGAAGAGCTTGGAAATCCGGGATGGAATTGGCAGGGTTTGCTGCCGTACTACAAGAAAGTATAACCGCAAACCCGCTTAACCGCATCACCATAATGCTGTATATTGCGTGCTGACAGGCTAGAGCGAAACTTTTACACCCCCGTCACCGGAGCATATTGTGCAGTTTGGCATCACTTGGGATCCTGCGGTGCATGGCACGAACGGATATATCCAGTCCAGTTACCCCAATTACATATACCCCCAAAATAGTAATGCTTCTGATAACCCCCCCAGAGAAACTATGCTGACGATTTGCAGAGAATTTTCAGGATGCGATGATCTCGTTGGGCATCAAACAATCGAAAGATCAAGCTGGCTCGGCAATCGGCGCCTTTTGGTCTCCTAATAGCATAGATCCTGTCAATCAGACACGAAGCTCCTCGCGGAGCGGCTATTATGATAAATTCGCTAAAAGGGCAAACTTGCACGCTCTCACTAGCCGTCACGTTACAAGGCTGCTCACTAAGAAATCTGAAGATTCAGTGACGATTGTCGGCGTTGAGTACGTGGAGGCGGGTAAGGAAACAATCAAGCTAGTTGTAAAAGCAAAAAGGGAATATATACTCTCTGCTGGAACAGTACATGATCCCCAAATACTGCAGTTGTCCGGTATGTGTCTCGCTTGTAGCTGAACAACGTCACATACTGAAAATCCCAGGTATCGGACCGAAGAAGCTTCTCGACAAATACAACATCAAAGTCACGGTTGACCTGCCAGGCGTCGGAAATGGCTTCCAAGACCATCCTTATTGCAGCCTCATTCTCAAACTGTCTAACGTGTTTCCCTCTCCCATCGACATGGAAACGAACGCTACCTTTGATGCCGAGCAGAAGACACTATATTATAAGAACCGCACTGGTACCTGGACTGCTGGGAGTCCCAATTCCGTCGCATTCCTCCCGCTCGTCAATTATACTGATGCGTCCGCCGCCATTCTCTCTTCCTACGCCACCCAAACTACGTCCGACCATCTGAGGGTCGGATTGGATAGTACGATTATTACCGGTTTTGCGAAGCAGCGAGAGGTGTTGTTACGACATCTTGCCACGACCAAAATGGCTTCTATGTGAGTGGCATCCCCCTTGGACGACATATAAGCCTATACTAACCCACCGCGAGGGAAATGATCTGGCTATCGGGAGCCAACAGGCGATACCAAATGCCGTTCTCATTCTCTATCCAGCACCCCTTCAGTCGAGGTTTCATCGAAATCAATTCCACCAACCCTTTCGTTCAGCCCTTGGTTGACCTTCGAACCGCTTCAAACCCAGTAGATCTAGATCTGTTTGTTCAAGCACTCAAATTTGGCCGCAAGGTTGTCAAGACTCCAGCTATTCAGGCGTTGGAGCCAACCGAGCTTCAACCCGGTAGCGATAAGGTGACCGACGATGAGTTAAGAGAGTATGTGCGAGAATCCATTAGAACAATGTTCCATCCTGTTGGAACTTCGGGAATGATGCCGAAGAGGCTTGGAGGGGTAGTTGACAATAGGTTGCGGGTGTATGGAGTGCGCAATCTGAGGATAGTGGATGCCAGCATCATTCCGTTGATCCCCGCTAGCCATTTACAGAGTACTGTTTATTCTATTGCGGAAAAGGCTGCAGATTTGATTAAAGAAGATCAATACTAAGCAGTTTTGGATTAATATTTGGTGTTTGGTGGTGACGAGGGTTTTCAAATTTTATAGGAGTCGTCATTTTGTATCAAATAGTATAATTTGGTGCTACTATTAGTGTTGTGAACAATGCACAGGAAGCTTAAGCTTGAAACTCAGTTTGTAATTCGGCGCCCACAAGGAGTGAGCTTATGCATAAGATTCATACGCAGATAATCGGATCGTTCAGCTACGCACGCTTCTTATTTATTTTGCTTGCTCGATAGATATGAATGTATCGAAATCAAGCTATTTCATCCTCCCAATAATATCCGTACAGTTTTACCATGGTGGAGTGAGGGCTACAGTCATCCACGAGTAGTCACTCGCGGACAAATTCCTTGGCGTGTTTTGGCAATTCAGAGCCTCAATCACCAATTATCACCAAAATCGCTTGCGGCCTTGCGTAAACTTAAAAGTTAAAACCAACGAGCCATTATCCCGTCAGACCCTGTGACATATCGCCTCTAGGCTGGATACGAGCAAAATTAGTAACAGTCTTGATGACGAGGAAGTGGGCGCTGGTGTTCACAGATCTAAGGCAGAGAATAGCCATCAAGCGAGTTGTATGCGGATTCAACAAGTTACAGCATCTGACGCTTGCACAATTGCAGCACCACGCTTTACCAGCTAAACTAAACTATATATTATCTTTTGGTTATTGAAATACCAGGGCCATTATCATGCAAACGCGAGCGCATATGAACATAATAGAAATCACTTCGATTTCTAGGAATTTGGTCGCCGACGCGAGTATATGTGCGTGATTATGAGGACTATATCGACTGGTTCAGGAGGAGGTGCAAACTCTGCGAGCGGGCAACTATTGGAAAGTACAAATTGAGCGTGCAACTCAAGCGGAGCCTTAAGCTTAAACTTTCTGTCTATGACACAGCCTTACGCCACGAGTCATGATCATCATATATATACTGGAAAACTACACGTCATCAATAGAGTGAAGCTAGAGGTTTTCCTTAGTAACGTGTTATGTACTATAGCCCGTTCGGAGCCTTCTGCTACCGTCGTGTTTGTATAGTTGACTTGTTCCACTTCTCTCGAAATCTTCCAGTTATCTCACATGCACTCAAGATTCAACGTCATATCAGATCACTCGGCTAAAACTTGCAGAGACTCAATGTTCTATTATTTTGAGTTTATGATCTCCTACCGACGGCATAACCACCTGAAATAATCTCTCCACAGTAGGCTAAGCCTTTCACAAATGATGGAGCCTGATGACCATGGAACCACGACTGCACGTACAAGAGATCTAGAGCTGAACTAGCGATCGATATTATACATGGTTGAGCTACAAACCACAGTCCAATCTAGATTCTATACAGATGCGAACGGATAAAGGTGAGAGAAGTTGGAGAACAAGTAAAACTTCAGATAACCTAATTGTTGCATATACTTACAGAGTGGCTCGTTATTTCATTAGTGTCATAGTGATGGTGTCACTATTTCTTATCCTGTCTGTAGTAGTAAGCTACACACACGCACATGGCGTCGCCCACTCCCATTCCTGGGCCTTTTACTCTCACCACACCGTACCGGGTAGGTTGCGAGTGAGGTAAGGTCTAATTGCATCCCGGCTCCACATCCTCACGCATAGAACTGCAGTCTAGAATACATATGTACCACATGCTGCTGCATTAGTTTCAATCCATTCATTTCCGGTATGTGATCTTGATATCGATCAATATATATAGGTAGCATGACTTTCTGTCTGAAATTGGTGCCTTTTATGATCATCACCTGCACCTATATCTCCCACAATCTAGCAAACAAACGTCACCTGTCATTACTCCTTCACAGGATATCACTACATAAGGAATGTAAATTCCCCCCCCCCCACTTTTTCCAATATATCACCAAATCTCCCCCCAAACTACCACCACAACTCTTGCACGATGGTAAATGGATTACAAGGGTGTATAATAAGTATCTCGCCACCGCAACAAGGTATTTTTGCCTTGCTGCAGGGGTTGTAAGTGGACGAATATGCCCATCTACTCTCAAAGTATAAACTGCCGAGTGGAGCGCACACGACTCCGAACTCTGGCTGATTGAGTAAGATAGTACAGAGAGCCCCACCCATAGGATACTAATGTATAATTCAGGATCGAAGGGTAATTTTATTGAGCGTACGGCCGCACGTGCACGATTATGACGCAGTTGTGATTCATGCGATCGCTGCGGGCCGTAAGTTAACGTACGGAGCATGAGCACGCACCATGGCACGCGCCGCGCACGGGCAGACAGTTGAAACGCGGAGATAAGTCGAGAGTGTGCAATAACGGCGACACATTCTGTCGGTGCTTTTTTTCTTCGATGGGTGATGATGATGGGGAAGGAATAAATTAGTTCGTTTATGCAGTGTGATCTAGCAGCAACAGCAGCAGCAGCATTATTCCAAAGCCGCGCCGCGCAACCGAACTTACTTATTTGCTAATTCCAGTGGCTTTCATGTAAACGGATTGTTAGGTACGTATCAGGTATCAATGCGTCTGTAGAGCACACACATTTCACGGCACTTTCCAAGTCCTGACGTCGCAAAGAATGCCTTATACCGCGCACTCTGTGTTAGGCATGAATCCATGAATTCTGCACTTTTACGTATATCCCCCACCCAGACAAGCCTCCGTTCCGGTCTCGCTAAAGCACCTCTCGATGAGGATACACAACCCGACGAAAGAAAGAAAAAAGCCTTTCTTGTGTCCGTCCACTCTGGAATTCTCTTCTTCTGTTTAGGGCGGGGTAGCTTGCAATCTCGGCCCCCGCTGCACACCATCCAATCGATATGCCCTGCATAGCTGTCGCCAGCAACCGAAACTCGTGTATCACGATGATCATGAGACGACTTAGTTAGCGGGTGGACTTTTCGAATTTCTTCAATTCTAACGTTATGTCCAATCGCAATGCTTTGGGGACCCGTGACCACCCACTTCTGCGACTCTCCGTCCGGTGCTCAGTTTTTCATACGGATGGTGAGCGACGACGGCATCGTGCAGCAAGGCTCTAACTAAAATATTCATTCGGTTGGTTTGGTTGGTTGGTGGGAAAAAGGTGCACAGACATCTGCTAGCCCCGATTCTTCAACTCAGGATAGGAAGCTCTCTCTGCGACTCCTCTTTTCAACCCCCGCTTCTTATCGTCGTAGCCTTGCACAGAGTAACTACGAGTAGAGAAGTGAATTCGCGAAATGACGATGAACAGAGCAATCTAACTCCATCTTCAAGCCGGGCGTATCCGGTAGGGCAGCGGTGCTTCACGCGTTCTGGGTTCGCGCGTCGACACCTGACTATCGATAGGGACGCAACTTATCGGCGCAGCATCGGACTGCGAGCTAGAGTTATACATCCATGCAGCTGATGAGGAAGCGGCGTTCCCGGCGGGCGACGGGCGGGCTATCGCGAGAATCGGTTGATAGGCAAGCACTAATTGAGCGACTAGGAACAGAGAGTTTGCGATTTTGTAGGGGGCTTGAAGTCGCTAATTCCACTATGGCCCATTTTGACAGCTGCACCTCTGTTGCGGCTAATATGAAGTGGAGGGGATTCCACAAGCAATTTAAGATATGCCTCGCTCGGGTCTAGTTAGATAGTCTTTGTGAACCCTCGCTTGCTATAGCCAGTTGCCCTCCCACAGTTGATTCGCTTCATTCGACAGCGAGAGATTTGTTACGAAAGCACTAAAAGTATGGTACATCATGGCTGGCAGCAGAGTACCTTTTGCTCTTCCGTCTACGTGTCATTAGCAATCGCTGAATCGAATCTCAAATCTCGAACACTCTCGGTAATATCGTACCTTCCTAGTATACTACAACTACAGTCAGCTATTCTCGATGAATACCTATCGCCCTGACCCCGGCGTTCATATATTGCACGCCCCACCTTTCTTCCCTTTCTCCTGTTGGATAATTATAATATGGGAGTCATGTCAGCCACGGCAAGTAATGCAATCAATGCATGATGCCGGTGGTATTGCAGAGGTAACGTGGTACAAAAATGACGTTGCTGAGATATGAAGTACCTAGATTAAGCTTCTTGATTAGTTAGCCTCGCCGTCTGCCCGGTACAAATCGTTTGCATCGCAAACAGCTTCTAGCAAAAGTGGGTGGCGGTGAATATATTGCTACTCCCGAGACAGTTTCTACGTCCGAAATGAGAAAGAATCCTTCTAGAAAATGTCGTCCGTACATAGACGAGAAGCAGCCAGGTCAAACACCTCCTCCCTCCTCTCTAGACTCCCATGGACGCGTGTCTTGCGAAACGTTAACTACCTAATACGGGGTTTCGCAGACTCTCTGAACTGAATGTGTAATGCTGCATCAAAGTCGTTACGAAACTCTCTCCCATCGTCTCATCTCAGTGTAAAAAAAAGGAGGCTTATATGTCAGTATGCATAGATGCGGCGGTGCAAGCTCGTGTCTTGCGGAACGGGAACCTGCAGACTTCGAGAATAGAATCGAGAGTAAGGTTTTACACATGTGACTCCTCATGTGTATATGTTGTATCTCTCTGATGATGATGCGGGAACCTGCGGTGCTGCAGCTAGTTTCAAGATATGCCACTGTCCGCTGTGGCTGTGAGAATGGGATGTATGTCGCAACGCAAAACCTTAATTGCGTACCGATTTGTAGTTATTCTGTTTGGTAGACCCACTGAGCTGACTGGTTAGATTGAACTTACTCAGTTCCCGAGACCGGATAGATGTGCGGGTGTGTCTGGGGGAGGTTCAATCTACCGTTGACAGGTATGATGCGTGAAATTCATTCATCTACATCATATTATCTGAATCATGAACATGATGGCATATTACTAACCGGTACTCCCGTGCTGCTAGTCAGAAGCTTACCATCGCTACCCTTGGGGTAGGAGGTAAATTTGCATTTCTGACCGGGTCCGGCACTCCCGCATTTCCGGTCGGAAGCTACCATGATCACCACCATTGTCACATACGGGGGCAAGTATACTGTCTCGAGATTTCAATCTCGGATTGAGGCTGATTCCGTCAAACGAGGGAGCATCGCTTGTGATTGAGATGGAGGCGAGTACGCTAGGCAAGGGCAAGAAGGCGTGAGTATGTATGACAGACACATACTAGCTGATTAGTTTGAATTCGGGGGGGGGGCGTTAGTAACTGCAGAAAACGATGCTCGTGCCGTGCTTGTGTTGCCGTTGTAAGACGTCTGTCTGCCAGCACGCACGAAATGGTCTGCACAATTCACGTCAGCTCGCTAGATATGTATGCTGAGACATATTAAAATTTCGTGTTCGCCGTTTTCCTGGGAGCCAGAGATACCTGGCTGGTGGAGCATGGGAAGCAGGAGGAGGCATTTGCCGTTCTTATATACCTGTACTCTACAGCGTTATGCTGGCTTATGACGGAGCATAGCAGACTTGGTATGGAATGTTGAGTAAGCATGTCAGAGACAACCGCTTTCCACGTTTACTTGCAACGCTTGCTTTTTGCGCACGAAATTCCGTCTAGCGGGGAGGGCGGCCCGCGGGAGGTGAGCAAGCGACCCTGGCCCATGCTCGCTAACTCTCCCCAGTCGTAACTACGGGTTTCTCTGGCTAGCCTGTCTGGCTAGCTGGCGATAGAGAACATCTACCATAGAATGAGAGCAGCACTCTGGAATGGAATGGAATATCAAATGGGACTACGACTTTGTAATGTACATTCGAAACGGCCGACGTTTCCTCTGCGTCTCGAACGCACGATGGACGCCCTTTGACAGTTCCCAAAAAAGCACAGACACATTATGTGCGGATCTATCTTTCGATTCGATTCTTATCGATACGATGCGATGGCAGCCAGCCAGCTAGCGGGAGGATCCGCCAGGATGTCGGTAGTCAAGAGTAATTCTAATTGTTAATTGATGTCTTAGCTTAGCCAGCATTGGGAGTGGTTGGCTTGGTAATGGAATGACAGCAAATATGCCCCGATTCTAATTATAGACGCAACAAACAAGGCAACAGGCTAAGACTGCAATGTCCGCAAATATCTCCCCAAATAACTAATCCCTCAGCGACCAGATCGGGGCAATCACCTGCGTCCGGCACATCCAGCAGTGCTACTAGCGATGCGGAAATTAGCTCGCTTTTCCGCACATGCATATCACCCGAAGGGGGAGTCTTATGCCAGAGGACGCCTGCATAAGAGGAAGTTGTATGTATTTATTTATGGATAGATCACGGGGGACTGAGGAGATATGTCGATAGTAGAGCTGCTATTGTTGCTGTTGACCCCGCATCTTCAGGGACTCTGGATGTCTGGATGTCTTTGTGGATTTCCCCTAGTACAGCTGTTCATTCTATTAGCGATTTGAAGATATCTCTTGCGCATAGCTACTGAAGCCAGCATATACTCTTATGATGGCTTCTCTCCCCATTGCAAATCAAAATACCCTCCTCACGACGATGATTACCCAATGGGATCCATGCATGCACGCTGCTCGGCAGTCCCAGAACATCTGTTATTTATAGGGCCGACCAAACGGGCACACCACCCTCGCTGACAGACGAGGAATAGCATGTCTCGCGAAGAAGCGGGGATGCTTGTTGTTCGTGTTGCTTTTTCGACGGCTTGCCCCATGCTTCCGCTACAACCTGCTCGGTCGTCGGTGCCATCCCTGGCTTGCATTTAACCTTACCCTGCTAGCCAGCCTTTTGAATAGTATCGGTCTCCAGGGTTTTGATCTCAGAGCGAGCTTGAATTGGTACGGCACGGTGAAATACTCTATTACTGACTGACTGTTATGGCATTCATGCATCTATTATGGTGAAGTTCACCTTTCAATTCACATCGCTATATTTGTTCTTCGCAATGAGCAGAATCAATTACTACTGAAACTACTACGCTATGTCATCGTCGCAATAGTAATGCGTAACACTCTAAAGTTTGTTTAAAACGGTTCTGACAGAGATCGAGACCAAGAAGAATTCGTTATCTTGGCTGTCGCAGCCACGTGCATATTTGTGGATGAGGGGAAATGGATTGGGCTGGATTTGCACATTAGAGAAGTGATACGCGTTGATGATTGGCTGGACTACCTTAGCAGTTTTGACTGCCTGCTACTCTGATTGGTGAACTGCAACCACCTGCAAAGACGTCCGCCAACCAGAGGGCTGGTTATCTCTTCTGTTGCTAAATTTACACCCAAGTCTCTGAGAACATCGCATCCATATCCAGCACCCACACCAAATCGTGCATTCCACCCACCCATATGCTAAAACTGGCCCTTCTTGTGAGATAGCCGCCCATCTGGCCCACCAAGCAATGAAGCGGGGATTGGTAAAGTGCCATGTAGGATATCCTATTTTGATCCCCCTTGCTGCGCAGAAGAACCGTAGAACCTTGGACGGGAGGCTTTTCTTTTGCGAGAACTCGCTTGCTGGGGGAATAGAAATAGTCGAGATTCTGCCCTGCTGAGTTCAGATTCTTCTCTTCAACATCTTCAATAAGATAGCGATAACCGACCTTCCTCCCTCCTCCTCTCCGATAATATACAGAACCCGTTTGTATTCTAGGAGCTGGTAACCTGGGCATCTGCGGTCTTCTTCAATTCCTCCTCCTCATCCACTCGACAGAACAGTCTGCGACTACAAAACCAAAAACAACCAACTTGAACGCTGGACGATAACACGCTACACGCAACTTGCAAAAACCTTACAGATTCAGAGGATCCTACACTTCTGCTGGAGTCCGCCATCGCCATATCATACTACCGACGATAATATACTTAATAACTAAAAGGATAGCGAATTCTACGAATCGATAATATCGCATTTTTTGCTGGGAAAAGCAAACCGACCGACCAGTCGACCAACCCGGGATTCACTTTGTTGCTTGGGCATTTGCATATTTCTACCCCACACGTTCAGCTCCAATCAAATCAACACCCCGGCCGGCCTTCATTGGTACCCCTGCCACCACATCTCTACTAAAGGGCAATCTCCCCCTCACCCGCAGCTCACACTTCTCCGACACAGCACCACCGCCATCTTAATACAAGAGGGTGGTCTCTTCTCATATTGAAACATATACCGACTCAACAGTATACAATACTCTCTGAAGTTACTCGTGTCGGCTCTCTTGTTTCTCTTGTTCTCTTGAGCGGATCCAATCCACCGAGTCACCGTCTCCCATCTTAAAGGCCTCCTTGCTTGTCAACGCCTCCTCGTGCATATATATCAAATAAACATCGCCGCAAGGAACCAACTCTTTGAAGGGTTATCAACTACCATTACCACCATTACCACCACTACCGCAAAGCTGCCTTACTCAACTACCCTCCCCGTTTCCGCTCTGGATTCATCCATCGCGATGCAGCCCAAGGCCCCAAAACAATCCACCAAGACCCACCGTCGCTCGCGGACAGGTAAATCCCCGCAACCCCCATTCTATTCTTTTGTTTTTCTGTTTCTAATCGGTCGCCCGTTCTACAGGATGCTTCACCTGCAGACTCCGCCGAAAGAAGTGTGATGAAGGCAAGCCGTGCTGCCGCGCATGCAAGCACCTCGGACTAGCGTGTGAATACAAGCGACCGCAATGGTGGGGGAACGTCGAGCAGCGTAAGCGACAGAAGGAGATGATCAAGA
Organism: Trichophaea hybrida; assembly: GCA_015178995.1. NCBI lineage: Eukaryota > Fungi > Ascomycota > Pezizomycetes > Pezizales > Pyronemataceae > Trichophaea > Trichophaea hybrida. The sequence continues at coordinate 52,746 of WHVE01000197.1, forward strand.
CAATGATCAAGCGGACGAAGATGACTGAGAAGGCTGTGCATCTCTCACCTGCAAACAGCGCAGACTCTCCTCCAGAACTTTCGCGGTCGCTCCCGACATCGGATACCCTCTCGGACGCCATTGCGAGCAGGCATCGTTCTGACTCAATCGACTCTGGATATACACTATATGAAGGAGAAACATCCGACCATCACACCATCCATCCCGGGCACTATCAACACCACCCTCACTACCAACACCATCACCACCACTATGCTGCTGCACCTTCGCCATACGAGTACGATGCATACGCGCAGCAGAAGGAGACTTATGTAACTGGCTTCCCGCTACCACGACGAGCATCGAGCTCTGCTTCATTGAGCAGTAACCTCCGAAGAAGTTCGCTCGCCAGTGTCCACGTCCCAGTGGAGCAGCCTGCAACAACCTACATCCACCACCCGACGATCCCCGAAGCCATCGCATCGGCGGAGGACACTACTAATAGCTACTTTGACTTCCATCAATACGCGCCGGTTGAGATCGCCGCACCCACTCCTGCCTACATCCCCGCTGAGGGCGGCGACCGCCAGCTTCTTGACCACTTCCTCCAGGATGTGCAGCGTCTCATCTTCCCCATTCTTAACCTTTATGGCACAGCACGACAAGACGTTATTATACCGGCACTACTCAACAACGAATGCTACCGACACTGTTGCCTCAGCATCGCTGCATTGCACATGAAGACGACCCAGCATTTGACGGGCGCAAACGCAGAATGTGTAGATCAGGACATCACCCGCCATCGATACAAGACCATCTCTGGTCTTTGCGAGGCCTTGGCAAAGGATACGGATCATCTCCAGATTCTGGAAGCGACCTTGGGAATGATCCTCTTCCAGGTATGTTGCATTAACCAACTCCCCTTTTTCTTCAGCTGCTAATTTTACAAAAGTGTTCTGTTGGATCACCAACCGACTCGCTCCCAGATATCCCCTGGCACCAACACTTTCTTGCCGCCATCTCGCTCGTCAACAAGCTTGATCTTTCACGCTACCTGACGCCACTCTCCCGCAACACTCCTCTCACCCCTACTCTCAACATGACACTAACCGCATGGATCGATATTCTCGGTGCAACCATGCTTGGGCGCGCCCCTCAATTTGCAGACACATACCGCGAGAAGCATCTCAGCTGCGGAGCATCGGGATTGCGGGAACTAATGGGTTGTGAAGATCGCGTTATGTACTTGATTTCGGAGATTGCATGCTTGGAGGCTTTGAAGGTGCAGGGGATGTTGAGCGATATGGATTTGTGTGGACATGTGGAGAGTTTAGCACACCAGATTGATATGACGGAGGACGCAACACCGGAGCAGATTCAGCCGCCGATCATTCAAAGCGGCCATATCGACCCTCGCGCGCTGACCGCGCAAATGACTTGCGCATTCCGATACGCCGCACGCATCTACTTGTGTTCGCTTGTACCCGGGTTTGATCGTGAGCAGTCGCAGGTGGTTCAGCTACTCGACAAGCTCACTGCATGTTTGGAGCAGATTCCTGGGGGACCCGAAGGATTTGATCGCAGTCTTGTGTGGGTACTGCTTGTGGGAGGAAGCGTGGCAAGTGCAGGAACTAGGTTCAGGAGCTTTTTTAAGGACAGGTGCATTCGGTTGGGAGAAGAGGCTCGATTTGGAAGCTTTGGACGGATGGAGCGCGTTCTTTCTGAGGTTTGGAGGATTCGGGATCAGGGACTCGACGCGCATTGGAGAAATGTTATGGCCGCAGAGGGCTGGGAGTGCTTGCTTGTATGAGATTTTTTTTGGAACTTTCTTGTGTATATGATCTGGGGGGGGACGGCGTTTCTGTACATGTGGAGTTTTTTTCTAGGGGCGATACGAACGATCTTTTTCCTTTCGGCGTTGGGCAGGCGTGTTGGGTTTGCAGTTTTTTTACTTCACTTTTATTGAGAACAAAGATGAAACATCTTATTCTTTTCACGGTGTGTGGTGTTTTTCGGAGTTTCTGGGGCGTTTTTTTTTTCGTTTTTTTTTTTTGCAAGATATACCCGGCCGGGAGCCAACGACTGTATTGTACTTTTATTTTAGATGGAATGAGGAATGGGAAATGTCTGCGTAATGCAATGGCATAAATGCCGGAATTGAAAGTGCCTCGTCTTTCACTGTGCTTCTTCGTTCCTCCATGCGTGCGCTCCTTTGGAGGGTTTTCGGCATGCATTAACTAGTGATGGCATTGGACTCTGGATCCATCGGAGACAAGGCCGTTTTCATGGAGCGCATGGTGAACTTAGAACTCAACGAAATACAGTGTCGTGACACTCAAACAGGCGCACAATATATGCCTTTCGTCCTATATTTTCAACACCACCCACTTACTCATCTCACTTTGTAGCTAGCGATTGGGTTTATAATTAAGTAGATATTCGCGAGTGAAGTGAATGAGTGGATAAGCGGTAGGGCAGCTGCAGGCACACCCCAGCCCCGATTGGAAGTATTGGACACTATCTACTTTACCATTCTCGGGACTTTCAAATGGATTGGCCCTCAGGTACCCAGCATGGAAGTCGGTGAATCACGTCGCCACCTCGGGGGCAGTGCGCCGCCGGCTGGGATTGACTTATTAGCTGACTTGAGTGATTGATTGGTACAGCGGGTGAAATTGAACCCACTATACCGTGATCGGGAGACCAAGAGTTAATTCATCCTGGTATGTGGAGCGACCTCGCCACTAATACGGCGTAGACGAGTAGATAGGGTAGGTGGGGCAGTACAGAGGCTTTCAGAATGGGGTTGCGGGGATTGATTGATTGACTGATTGATATCCTAGGCTGAACCAAGCAACGACGTGATATCCTGGCTGAGCCAGGCAACAATGATTGGACTTGCCGTCCGAGGTGGGTTATGCACACGTACGGCCAGGTAATTCAAATCCTTCCAGCCATCATCCGGTCGGGATTGGCTGATAGAGGAATAGGGAAAGCTTATTGTTACTTGTTCGCCGTCTTAAGCTTCCGGGCCCCCAAGTTCATGCATGCCTAGGATCGATCGATCAATTATTGGCATTCAAGACAGGTGAAACTTTATTGCGTGGTGGAATTGACATTCTTGCCTGCTCTGCTTCATGTCTGGGTAGATTTGCTTGAGCGTGGTCATGAATCAAGCAATTCATTGGTAACCCGGGTTTGTGCTACGGTTCATCATCTCCGGCTGTGTCTTGGAACTTTCAAATTCCAAAACGGATGGATATAATATGTAGACAAGTAAGAAGCAGGAGTAAACCGGTACGAACTCTATTGCACTCCTCATTTCAGACGTTTCAGGGGCTTTGGGGGGTAGGAGGGGTCCCGTGGAACTATGGACTTGAGTTCATTCACTGAACTTTAATGGAGATACTTGGCCTTGTACTCTACGGAGGTAAGGATTTCAAACCCGTGAGCTTTGTCGCACACGTTCGCTTAAGTTTCGGAAGGTCGTCCAAGATGTGGGGTGGATGGTTTCGGATGGTTTAAGATCCGGAAGGTGTTTCTAGGTTTCTAGCAGACATGTCGGGCGCCCCACGATGATCGCACTCCCAACGTTACGATAACTATGGAGGACAACAAGTGTACGAGCGATGTTAGGCGCAAAAGCTTCGGTAATTGTTGTAGATTCAACCTCTGGCGGGATGTACCATTGGCCAATTATCACCCCAACACCAGTCGTCACTCGGTTCCACTTCTGGACGATACCTTTCCCTACCGGTATCCGTATACGTACCTACCGTATTAAACTATAGGTATTTCAAGGCCTGGCTCTGATATGATGCCCACAATCCCGAACTAAGGCCTACTTCATACCTTCGAAGCTTCAGGCTGATCAACTGCCGTTGCCGATACTTCCAGAACCTCCATGCGCCAAGTGACGGAGAACGCGGTTTTTGTTTGTTTTATTCATACTGTATTCATTCTAACTAGAGTATGACAGAAAAAAATTCCCCAGCGCACATATACGCATATTATTCTCATTACGCATACAAACATAAGAATAACGACTCTTACGAATTGCCTTAGGAATATGGTTGCTTTGACGTATACTTATAACAAGAGACGACTGTACTTATGTCTCCATATCCATATCGACATGCCCGGACGTCAGCATCTTGCTTTCCGTCACTCATTGACGCGATCGATCCCTATTCCCCAGCTTACTGTGCATGTTCCTCGTGCCGGGCCTACGCTGACTGTATGCATACTCGTGTATCGCGAGTTCAATCTTCGGATGCAGAGGTGTCTTCTAGAATCCGAAGTATGTCATACACACCAATCCGTTGCGATCAAACATGCGCCGATGCATAAATCAATATATTAGCCATCACACCAAACTGGCATATGAACATGCAGAATGACTTCTTGGGACTGGTTAGGCATACACACACCCATTCTGAACGGTAGTCTAGGAATACGGGTTCCATAATAGAAGCAGCATGTTGACAAAAGAGTGCATCGAGGGATCTGGTTAGCTCCAAAGGCGTAACAACTTAAAGGCATATATACTGACGACATATGTACGTTCTAATTCTGACTAGCTAGCGAACGAATTCCGCGAACAGATAAATTGAGGCTTTATAAATTGCCAAACTTGCTTGCGAATCGGAAAGCCTAGTTCGCGAACTTAGTTTCAGGTCGTGACTCGGGCAATATTTTGAGAAATGGTGAATTCGCCAACGGTTCTGAACAATTATATATATGTTCCACCCATACGCCAAATTTTCCCGTTGGCCAACAGGTCGACCGATATGCCAATTCATCAACTTGGTGAATAGGTCAACCTAAACACCAACTGAGGGCACCGACCGAGGTGCTAAGTAGCAGGTTGGGGAGGCGCAGTGAACTACCATGGTTTTTCTTCTGTTTAACTTCTACATCACCGTGATTATTCTACCTGTTATCACCATGACTATCCTACCTATCTTCTGCCTCCAAATCTACTAGAAATTTCCTCATCTACAATAATGACTACCTTGACTCCCACTTCTGCTCCCACTTTCACACCTCTACTAGCATTCCGGGCCCTTCCAGATCAATGGAGGATTTTCATACAGAGGCCATGCTGACAAGCATGACTATGGTAGCCACCAGCTGGCTACCCTGGGCTGGCCTCTATTTGTCCAACTGCACCACTAGCCAACAGGACTGAATAAATATGTACACTGGCCGATCACTTTGCCAGTAGGTTGACCCAAATGCCAAATCATCCCGTTGGCCAATAGGTTGACCGTTTTGCCAATCGGTCGACCTGTTGGCCAACGAGAAAATTTGGCGTATGGGTCAGAACATATACTTAAACGCATATCCGAACAGCCTACCGCCACACCGGAATACGAACGCTGAGTCAACGATTGGTACGTATGTACATTCCCTCAGAGGACCTGCGCGACTGCAGAATGCTACCAATATAGTTATACTAGCAACGGAGGCGGCTTTGCCGCCTTAAGGTCAGATTCGAACCAGTGTGTATCAGGCAATGGGCGTCGAGTATTTGCTTGGTGCCGGGATGCAAGCAAGTTGATTGGTCGGTGTGGATGCTAGCATGGCCGGGTACATCGAGGAGTAACAGCAGAGGGCGAGAGAGAAATACAGATACCCTACGAACGAAGGTCATCACCAATCCTCTATCTCATTGGGTTTGTCAATGTACTGTTTTGGAGAAGAGAGAGAAAGAAAGAGGTTGATTCTAATTTCTTCGTGCCAAAAGGGCCTATTTGTCTATCTACTGGTGCGGCCCTGTATATATTGTTGACAGTAGTTGTCTGACATCACTCGGAGTTTAGCCCGGGATCATTGGACGTCACTCGGTGGAGTCTCCGGTGGCGGCCCTGAGCAGTTCCAGATCTCAAGCCATCATGCCCCCAAGCCCATGGCGCAGGCTCCGAACACTTCCGGACCGAGCATTTCCGCTCCGAGCACATCTGGCTCTTGGCCCGGTATGATATTTGGGATCTGGTGATGCTTTCTCTTTTCTCTAAATAAGTAGATTGTTTTCTCTCGTTCTTAGATCTTTAGACTGTGTACAATAAACAATCACTTTACACTGCTCTCAATATATATTGTACTGACTCCACCACCCCTTCATCCTTTGCTTTCTCACCATGCCTGCTGAATGCGATCTGGACGGACTGGCTCTGAGTTGGCTGGACACGATGTGAATGGGCAGGACACACTCTGGACGGACTGGCTGAAGAGGATCGGGACGGGTAGCCATGCGACTCGCTGGGCACAAGCTCGACGGGTAGGCTTTTGGCTCGTTGGACACAATCTGGACTGATTAACTCTCGGCTGACTGGACACAATCTGGACGGACTGGCTCTCGTCTGGCTAGAGAGCATCTGGACTGGGTGGCTCTTGGCTGGCTGGAGACAATCAAAATGGGCTGGCTCTCCGCTTGCTGGATACCATCTCGATTGGCTGACATTTGGCTGGCTGGACATGATCTGGATGGGCTTGCTCTGGGCTGGCTGGACATGATAAGGACGGACTGGTTGGAGGCAGGCTGCAGAGGATCTGGACTGGCTGGCTCTGCGCTGACAGGAGACGATCGAGACGGGCGGGCTGGAGGCTGGCTGGAGACGATCGAGACTGGCTGGCAGGGGGCTGACTGGGTGCTGACTGGGCGTGATCTGAACGAGCTGGCTCTCGGCTGGATGGACACGATCAAGGCGGGCTGACTTTCGGTTGGCTGGACACGATATGCATGGATTGGCTCTCAGCTGGCTGGAGACGATCGAGATGGGCTGACTGGGAGCTGGTTAGACACGATCTGAATGGGCTGGCTGGAGGCGATCGGGATGGGCTGGCCATATGCTGGCTGGATGAGTGGAGACGATCTGGATGGGCTGGCTGAATACGATCTGAACGGGCTGGCTCGATACGATTTAGCCTAATCAGCTCTTGGCTGGCTGGACATGATGTGGACGCATTAGCTCTCGGCTGGCTGGACACGATCTGGACGGACTGGCTCTCGGCTGGCTGGAAATGATCTCGACAGGCTGGCTGGGTGCTGGTCATGGTGCTTCTGGTGTTGAGTACGGAAAACCAAAATCGATGGGCCGCTGACAGTGAAACACAATAGAAATGGAAAGACGATGGGCGTGATGTAAGAGTTTGAGTCGGACTGGCTTCAGACCAATGTAACGAAGGCATCGAGTACAGAAACCAAAAACCGTGAAACTGTGGATCAAAGCTGAAACAAATTGCATAAAATAGAACGTTTTATAAATGAATATGTAAGCGAAAATAAAATGTAGTGAAGCAGAGGAAATGTTGTTTGAAAAAGAAACATACAGGAGAGTAATGCCATGCTTTATAACTCAAAAATCGTGAGCAAAGTGCATGACGACAGAGGTCACAATCAACATCGACATAAAGGTTATGCAGTGCGAAAGACAGATTGAACAGGTCATGGAACATTTCAAGAAAAAATAATGAGGCCGCGAAGCGAAATGATATGACGATCGCACAATGCAATGCAGAACGTACAATGACGTTGGAAGGCCAATCATTCTGCTTGGATCCATGTCTTGGCTAGCTGCGGTGAGTGAAATGATTCATCGATCGAACGATGCAATACAGAACGTAAGATGGTGTTGAGACTCCATAGGAGCGACGTTCGAAGGCCAATCATTGTGCTTGCATCCATGTCTTGGCTAGCTGCGGCAAGTGAAATGATTCATCGATCGAATGACGCAACGCAGAACGTACGATGGTGTTGAGACTCCGCAGGAGTGGCGTTCGAAGGCCAATCATTGTGCTTGCACCCATGTCTTGGCTAGCTGCGGCGAGTGAAACGATTCAACGATCGAACAACGCAAAACAGAGCGTACGATAGAGTTGAAACTCCGTAGGAGCGACGTTCGAAAGCCAATCATTTTACTTGCATACATGTCATAGCTAGCTGCGGCCAGTGAAATGATTCAACGATCGAACGACGCAACACAGAACGTACGATGGAGTTGAGACTCCGTAAAAGTGACGTTCGAAGGCCGATCATTGTGCTTGCATCCCTGTCTGGGCTAGCTGCGGCGAGTGAAATGAGTCAACAATCGAACGACGCAACACAGAGTGTACGATGGAGTTCAGACTCCAGGATCGACGTTCGAAGGCCAATCATTTTGCTTGCATACATGTCATGGCTAGCTGCGGCGAGTAAAATAATTCGATAATCGAAAAATTCAACACAGAGTGTACGATGGAGTTGAGACTCCGTAGGAGTGACGTTCGAAGGCCGATTATGGTGCTTGCATCCATGTCTTGTCACGTAAGCAGCAAGATGGCCAATGGGATACGGTGAGAATTTCAGCCTCTTCGGAAAAAAGATTGCACCAATCAGAATGCTTCGTGCGGACATTGCATGGTCACATACACCTCTATGTCTTTATAATAGCATGCTGAGCCATCTGTTAGTTAAGTGAGATGTATAGATCACGGGCCATCCGCCATATGCCCACCAATTACGGATGACTTATTATATATACAAGTTAGCCGCTAAGGCAACAAGATGCTAATCCGCCTAATTAGCCGCTAAGGCAACACGTCGCGAACTACATGTAACTGACCGGGATTCAATGTCTACCATGGTTGCCTTCGTCTCGGATCTAACGAAAGATAACCTGCTATACGTAGTTAGATGCCGGGAAGAGTGAACATCGACTCAACAGCTGTGAAGCGGCAGCGGTGGTGATGTAATTCGTTAGATATCTACAGAGAACGATTGCATGAGGTGGAGCTGGTAGGTTCTCGCGATTATAAAGGTTCTGGACGTTTACTCATGAGCTCATGATGTTTGTGAAACATCGCATTAGTGGGCTCGAAGACGAAGGATGAGTGACTCTCTTTACATTCAAGGGACACATGGGAAATAGAACTTCTTGTGTATCTAGCCCATGTTTCAGCCACGATTTTGCCAGGGCAGTGTACTCAAGGATGATGCATGAAATAAACCACGAGGGTAGTAAGTGGGCTGGGTGCGGAATTTTGACAGCTCATATCTAGATTAGGCTGTGCATATTGCTAGTTGCGTCGGTAAAGTTAGAATTTGGGGATTGTGCGTGGTGCGCGTTTTGGATAGTGTTGTATTCAAAGGCAGACGTTTCAAGTGGTACAAAAAGACGAGACACACCACGGAAAGGAGGCGGCACATAATGTACACAGCAGACGAAGCTCACACCTTCGCTCACGGCGGATTGGAACGGCATGAATTGATTTAAGACTAGAATCGATATTATATCAGAACTATTCCTTAGTTAAGTATATAGGAAACGGAATTGAATACCCTCAAAATTATTACCTTTGTTAACACTGAATGATCCAGATCGTCAAAAAAACACGCGGAAATTGTGTAGTGTCAGACGCTATATACGGTATATATCCCCAGATTGCACGGCAACTGCTGCGGAGCTTCAGGTCATATTAGGGCACGACTTGCAAGCTTGACCTCACTGTGCTGAGGGTGGTTTGAACAAGAAATTTCACGCGCGGAACACCAACAGCTATTGAGTTGTTACACCGAACCACATGATATCTTCATTGTAAGTATTCCAGTCACTTCAAGCACCATTGCGGCCAGACAATTCGCTAATAATAATAACCTGAGGCATTTTGAAGTGTCTCGAGATTCCTTTTTCAGCAAGTGACAAATGAAATTAGGGTTGTTCGGTGAAGGAAATTGATGGTAAATACGTCACTTTCTAGACATGATACTCTGTTGGTCGGCCCTGACCCCCACCATAGGCTCAACGCCTTGAATATGCGTATGTAGTGCTACCATATACTGCTTAATCAGTGGTTTTTAATGGCTCGCAGGAGAGTGCCACATATCAATGCTTGGCAAATTTTCTATGAAACTCAGATTTGTTTATGTTAACATTGGAAATATCAAAGGTAACACGATGGGGCTGCAGAGGAATTTCAAGTAAAGTTGCTATCTATGCATTTTAAAAATGTAAGCTGTAGCTTGAAACAACAAACATTTTCTCACTCCTTCCTTGTACGAGCCGGTTCCTCGCTCGTGGTGTCGATTTCGCTCTGACAAATCACTACCGGTCACTCGCTCTCTGTCCTTTGCGAATTTTGCATCTTGCATTAACAGGCTTACAGGTAGAAACAAATCCTGATCATGAAATTGGAATTCGGCTGCAAACTACAACTTGGGGTCGGAAGCCACACCGATTGTTTATCAACAGCTGACAATGTAGTAACTACTTCCATGCGCACGAGCTCACGACCAACCAGAATCACCAAAAAAATATTTTCAAAATTTAGATACTCATGAAACAAACGTTATAACGCAACCCATAATTATGGAGAGCGATCACTCTGGGTACTTCCGACAAGCCTTCTATAATACTCTACACAGTGAACTGCCTTCTTTGTGTCGGAATGGTCCTCCCCATGTAGATCCGTACAATCAGTTACAAGACCCTGAGCTAGTTCCAGCGTCTCTTCAAATCTCCCCAACTTCTCGTAAATCCACATAATAGCGAAAACTGCACGCAAAGTATCTTTGTGCAACGAGCCGTATAAATCTGTGCATCCCTTGACCAGTGTTCCGAAGCGGTCAGATCGACCGCCCGGTAATCTGAAGATTCGCAGTCCGGTCAGATGCGGTCACTGTTTCGAAAGCCGCCCTTGGCATAGATCGGCCCGGTTTCATGTGGTAAATATCTAGCCTATTCAATTAACCTGTAGATATGTAGCATATCTTTAGAATCTGTGAATATCTACGCTAAGGAAGATTTCTGAAGATGACTGGCGCTTAGAGAAGATATTCATAGATATTTGTACTTATCTAGAGATATTTGTATTGGAAAAAGCGTTTGGACTCCCCGCATTGGCATCAATTGGCACGAATGGCTTTATGTATGCACTCAATTCCGGCCATGTCCTCTGAAGTGTAGAGAGTGTTCAGTAGCTCGAAAATTCTCATTTCTGACCGCAGAAACAAATTGGGAGATTCAGTTATCCAGGCTGTAGAATGCTTGAAATCGTGGGAGAAAGCTGGACTTGTTAAAGCGGAGGAGATCTGTCAGGTTCAGGAACTAACTACTTGTTGCTCTTGAGAAGAAGTAGGCTGCAGCACATGCTTCAAGTTAGTGGTGGGTTTTATGGATCTTAGGGAGTGGAAATATTGAAACTGGTTGGGGATCTGTAGATATCTATAGTCCGGCTAGATAAATTGCTGTAGATATCTATCAATTGATAAACGGGCTAGATGACCGCTGAAAAAGCCGCCCTTGGCACAGATCGGCCCGGTCGAGCCCTGAATCTGACCGATCTGACCGCTTCGGTTCACTGCCCTTGACACGATGGAGCACCCATTCCAACGCGTCTTCAAAACGTTCCAATTGCGAGTAAACTATCATCAGATCCCTGGCTGACTGAATGGTGCTGATGTTTGTAGGGCCAAGTGTCTCCTCATACCCACTCCGAGCAAGGCGATAGAATTCCAAGGCCTTTTCATACTGCTTCAACGTCTGGTAAACACGCCCAATGTTGGTAATTGTATGTAAATTCTCTCGATGCTTCTCAGTCCCTGGTTGGAGTGAAACATTCTAGTGCTTTGCTGTGTTCACCGCGGCTCACATATAAATTGCCCAAATTATGGACTGTACGGGCGAAATCCGGATCTCTAATACCAAGGACTTTTTCGGTGATTTTCAGACATCTCAAGTGCAAATCAAATGCCTCGTCACATTTTCCGGCCCTCCGGAGCCACCTAGCCTTTATTTCCATCGTATGCAATGTATGCCGGTGGTGTTGACCAAGTAGAGAAATCTGAGAAGCCAAAATTTCGTTCACTTGGTCAAGCATCTGAAACGACAATTTGGAGTCGCTCTCACATTCGCTCTTCGTGAGCAGGTATGTCATTGAAAATATCGACATTGCATGTAGGGCAGCAGGATTGGTTGTCCAGCATCGACCTGGGAGCATTTTGTACAGCTTGATAGCGTTCTCGAGGATCTTTGTAGCTTGGTCATAGCCCCCCCAGGATATATACATATGTCCCAATTTATAGACCATCAGGGCCAGCTCCTCATCAATGATATTGCCTGGTGTATCGTTCGCCTAATCCGAAATATACCCACAACACAGCCTGAGATGTGTCATGATTTTTTTCTCGAAGGCCCAATCAGAGGTTTGACGAAAGTTGAGTTCCACTTCGACCGCAGTACCAACCAGACAGAGAGCCTTCTTTGCACCCTTCTTTAGATGTTGTTGCTGGCGCTGCCGATTGCGCTCGTGGACAATCGATTGACCCTCGAGATCCTCGTATGACTCGCGGGCCATAACTTGCACCAAAGGGTGGATCCACAATGCTCGACCATCTCCGCTCAAAGATGACTTACGTATCATGAGGAAGAACTTGACCAGTTCATCGATTGAGTCATCGAGTCGGTATCTGTCTGCACGCTTATTAGGCTCCAAGTAAACGTTAAACATTCATTTTTGATATCACGGTGCAATATTATATCGGACTCTTTATACATGCTAATTAAAGGTTTCAGAGTCACCGTGGTTTAGCCAATGCATTGAACCAACTCCTCTGTAGAGTAACTCCTCTGGGATGCCATCACCACTCAAGAATGCACAAAGCTGGAGTAACCCAATGGGATCTGGGTTTTGTCGATTCACGGCCTCAACCGAAAGTTTCCAGCAAGAAAACACTCCGTCCTGGTAGGGCGGAAACGATCTGCCCAGAAATTGGCTCAAATCTCTGCTAAGTCGCTTCAAATACTCAACGAAGTCGATCATCATGGTAGACAACATGTAAGCTGCTGCTTGGGCAAGTGCAAGTGGCAGTCCTCCTAGAATCTCGATGGTTTTCTCTGCTGCTTCTCTAGCTTGATATGCTCCGTCAGCATGCTATTAGCCTTAGGAAATACAAAATATAGCAAGCTACCTTCGATAGTCAAATTATCTAGTGTTTAGTTGACCCCTTGATCAATGAAATTATTCGTTAGTATTTGTTCCTCATTAAGAACCCGCAAGATACATCGAGTCACCTTTGAGCAGTAAATCTAATCCTGCCTCCTTCTCTATCTCGTGAATGTCAATAAGGTCACCGTGAAGATGAGTAGCTACAGTCCTGTCCCTCGAAGTGACGATAATATGCCCATGACCACACTCAGGAAGCAATTCTGACACGTTGAATAAATCCATGTCATCGTATCCATCAATAACAAGACACCAGTCCGTATTTCCGGCTTTTGACAGCCAACCCCGGACCATATCCCACACCGACTGTCTACCGCTGGATCCCAAAACCAGCTTTCCGGATGATTCAAGCATTCCTGGGATTCCCAGCTCTATAGCGATCCGCGCAAAATCTGGGGAGCTCTGGTACTTTGTGGCGTAGTGCCTTATCAATGTTTCCATAATCCGCAAGCTGCTGAGGTTTATTGTTTCTTGGTTTGCAGCATTAATCCAGAACACGCTGTACTCCTTCGAAAAATGACGATACCCGTATTCCAGTGCAATTTGTGACTTCCCGATTCCACCCAATCCCGTCAGGACAACAATTCGACGCTGGTTAGTGCCTTTCTCTGCCTCATCACAGACAAAACAGTACTTGATTTTCGCAAGAATGTCCTCGCGGCCACAAAATTTCGGGTCTCGGGGAAGAAGCTGTGTGGGAACTTGAAATTCCGAGAACACGATGGACTTTTGGTTAGTGGGCATTTCTTTCTCACAAGTTAACCGTTGATACGTGTACACAGATCGTATTCAGGCTCACTCACTACGGAAGTAGACTTTTGTGATAATTTCGAGATCACTGGTGTATCCATCAAGATCCTTAACCAAGGTACGAAGTTCGTCATGGTCCGACAGTACCCAAGTATAGTGATGATACATCGACAGAGCTCGTTGATATTGTTCGGCTTTCTTTTCCAGCCGTCGGATACTTGCACATACCTCAGGGATGCCAAATTCAAGGTTCAATTCGAGAAAATTCTTTGACATCGAAGATTCGTCGCTTAAAGGTGGAGAATTCATTAAAGATGAATTCGAGGTTACAAATGCATGCCCACCTACACCAGAAGGTCCTGAGGAGGAAGTTAGAGCCTTTGGTCTAGGATCCGAGTCATTGCAATCCGATATTTGAGGGTGAAAAAAACTCTTGAGCCGGTCCCTTTTGCGCTGTTTTCCCCTCGGTTCGGAGTCGGTTTCTGTTGACTGGATTGAACTGAGTTGCTCGTCAACACTGATGCGCATGATGCCGTACTTAGATGCTCATCAACACTGATGCGCATGATGCCGTACTTAGATTGCAACTGCCCCACTTTCGTGAAGACTTCCGCTACAGATGCCAATGTTTCCAAGACTGTGATATACCTTCCTGAGTCTTGCTCCAAGACTGTCCACAAATCACCGGCACCAGACAAATCACGGATCCAGTCCTCAAGCCGGTGTCGCACGACATCGAGATCATGTTGGCATTTATGTAGCTCTTTTCCTACTGCTTGTGCCCCTGCAAATGTTTTGTAGCCGTCGATTCAGATCTTCAGCAGCTGGGCTATTACTGCAGGACCTGCAAGAACAACTCCGGCAACTTCGAACCCTGTCATTTTTTTCAGCTGAGCGGCATGTCAGTCATAATTTAGCCCACCTAGCATTTAAGAAGATCCATTCGCAAAGTTACTCACTGAGGTTTCTTCAGTACTATCTTTATTGAACAGTGTGAGGGTGAAGTTCGTCTCGTGAGGCTCTCTCAGCGAGCGGGGTTGCGAGGGCACGGTACACCAGATTGTGAGGCTGACGGAATTGAAACTACATTAAGAATATTAATAATACTGTGGAGGGCTTCAGAGCTTCTTGCCGTGCAACGATGGATCCATACTTTCTACTGTATGAAAAAGTTGTAGTTTCTGCAGACTGACGCAAGTCAAGTATTGGGATGGAACGGTCGAAAATGGTTCTTTAAACTCTACGACTGCAGTTCAAAACTCGTTTATCTCAATATACAAACTTACGTCCATCAACAATCTCCATGTTTCATAATAATAGAGTCTTTTTTTGGACTCAGACAGAAACCTTAATTTTTTTATAAAAGAATTATTTGAGCCGCTTAATGCAACAGGTGTCGTGGCGCAATGGTAGCGCGTTGGCTTCCGGTGATTGATTGCCAAAGGCTGCAGGTTCGAGTCCTGCCGATATCGTTTTGCTGGCCATCCGAGATACTTCCAATATTTGGAAACATTCGTGATATCCTCTATTTAGAAATATAGCCATTCTTTTTTAGACAACTCCTAAAGCAGGCCTTCCACTACACTACGTTCCATCATCCATAATCACTCACCATAAATCTCTAGCGCTTCCTATTACATCACTCCAGTTTTCCGGAAAACGGAAATCTTATCCCTTTGTCGGTAAGCGGGTTTGGACCCACGGATGGGCCCACTTGTATAATCCCATTTTCACAACCACAACTCAGCCATATGAGTCCAGAAGAAATAAGATAGTTCTATACACACTAAATAATATAAAAATAAGAATTGTGAGTGTGAAGAACACTATTTAGCTGCACACTTAGCTGTAAGCTACCATTTTTCACCCCTGCTCAACCAACCCCATAACTTCTGTGCTTTCTAGAGTGGGGACAAATTGTTCAACCTTCTACACAATGGTACACACATGCCAAAGGATCATATGTAGAGGTTAAAAAGCTCATTGTGACCTGGCAGACTTGTGGGGTATGGTAATTGCCGGTCGCATCGAGCGAGTGATAGACTGTGAGGCCAATTAGTAGCAAGAATTTTTATATTTGATATATCTATCGACTTCAGAGACACCTTGATAGCTTAAAGCCTGTTGCTCATAATATTGGGACTTATGGGTAGGAAATGGAGGGCTACTTATCACATATCTTGGTTCTGGCCAGCCCCACAATAGCACAAATGCAACACATTTACCTGGCACCCAACAACACAGAACTGGCAACCATTGTCCAAAAATTACATATAGAAGCTCCAAGTGTTTATCTTTCAAATGGTACTGTTCTAGGGGGGGTCTTGGTGGGTTGTTGTGGTGCTACAATCAAAAGAAGTGCCAAGTACCCGAAAGCGGGCCCATAGAAGGGCCCATTACCGGCAAAGGGATAAGCTTGAAATACATGTCTGAACTCATTCTTACTCATAAATACCTCCCACTCCTCTATTTAATTACCCCGCATCCACAAAATCGTCTTTGAGGTGTTCTATCGTCAACTCGGCGCCTCGGGAGTAGGATGTGTGTTTACTCGACGTCTTCAATAGGCCCTGGAGTTCTTATTAGTTTACCAGCCGATCTATCACGGGATAGAAGAGTACGGTGCTGGACACGAGAAAGCATGTCAGAAAGATAGAAAAGGCGGGCCTACTGCCCATGTTAGTGAGGGTGAACATGCGGGTTCTGGCTTTTGTGGAGGAAGCTATTTGAATCTGTGGTTGACAATTACTGTTTTTTGTTTGTTTTAATCATACTGTATTCACTCTAACTAGAGTATGACAGAGCCCAAATCCCCTCCGCCTCAGGGCGAGCCGGCTAGATGCTAGATGGCGGAGCTCCCCCCGCTACCCTTTGTCCCCTCTCGACAATTACTGTTGTGTTTATCAGAGCTTTTGTTTTTTAATCATAGGTCCATTTTAGAGGTCAGTTTATATGTGAGTACACGAGGAACCAGAAGAGAAGAATAAAAACAGGTACTTATGGCCTACACAATATGAATGAATGAATGTCCATTCCACCCCTCCCCCTACTAGGTCATTGGAGACCAGCTAGCATATACCGAAAGAATCGAAGGTGTGTTGCACTACACCGGGGGACAGGCACTGGGATTCGAACCCATAGCATTGTGGCCGTATACCCCGCCTATACTTTAGGAGCGATACCACTGTGCCACGGGCCCGCCCCATTGCTGGGTATGTGCTTGGTCTTGGTTGAACGATTGCCCGGACTTAGTCATGGTTAATCACTCACATAGGATATCGGGCGGATATTCATCTCGATCACAACTATGCAAGAACGCACGCCCCCGCTCGCAACAGAATAAAACCCATAAATTCAGTCAAAGAAAATATTCTGCCAGAATATCCTGTATAAAATAACACCCCACCCCCAACTCCCCATCAGCACTGTAGTCTTCCCACCAAAATAAAAATACATACATACAAAAGAAACCATCCTTAAGGAACGCCCTAATAAATCAAATCATCGTCATCTCCACTCCATTCACCCTCGTACAAAGCACAGGGCTGCCGGGTCTCATATCATCATCCTTTTCGTTCTTCTTCTCATCCTTCTCGTCTTTCTCCTTCTCCTCAGTTTCGTGATCAGCCTTCTTGTCATCTTTCTCATCCGTCGCTTTCTCCGTCTCGAGATCGTTCCCCTTCTCGAGATCGTTCTCCTTCTTCTCATCCTTTTCGTCCGTCTCCTTCTCCTCTTTCTTCTCATCTTTCTCAGCCTTCTCCTTCTCCGCCTCCTGACCACTCTTCTTTTCTTCCTGTTCAGGCTCCACGTCAGCAGGTGCGACCTCTCCGCCAGCCAGAATCGTTTGCGCTTCCTCATCCTTCTGTTCCGGCGTAATCTCAAGTGGACTCATCACATACGGCGATGCTGGTAGCGAGTTGTGGCTACCGCTACTGGGCGTGTCGAGCGCTGACATAGATACAAACGTGCTTAGCGGCGAGCCAAAGGTGGCTCTTCGATACCGCCCCGGCAATGGACTATATCCCGGGGAGGTAGGGGTTGGAGAAGTAGTGATGAGTTGCGGGAGCGTCATAAATTCTGGGGGGAGCTTGGGGGAGAATAAGGGGCGTTGGGGAGGAGTCTGCTGCTTGTTGCTGGTGATGAGGCTTGGTAGGGACATGCGTGGTGATTTCTGCGCCGCGAACTTTACAGGTGACGTGGGACGTGAGATGGCCGCAATGAAAGTCTCCTCGTCAGGAGAGAGCACAGGAAGGTGTGGAAGTGCGGGGCTTCCGAGGGGTTGTTCTGAGGTAAGATGGTACTCTGTTTCCGGCTCAGATTCTTCCTCTTCACTACTACTTTGCTCTCTCTTCATTCTTCGTCTCAAACGCTCCACAATCTTCAACTCTCCCTTTGCGCGCTTCTCGAGTGCCTCTAGCTCCCTTTCCAACCGCCTTTCGAGAATCCCTTGCTCCAGCCGCGACATCTCCTCCTCCGCTGCCGCTAGCTGCCGATGGAGGGCCGCGACCTCTGCTGGCCCCACCCGCCGAAGATGTGCCTTCTGCGTCTGCACCATCAGACGGTCCCGCTGTTCCTTCGCAGTGTTGGGTTGGAGAAGATGCGATAACGTAATGGAATACATTGTCTGGAGGGAGCTCAAAAACGATTTCTCATTTTCCGCCAGAAGCGTCTGCAGTGTTGAGAGATCCTCTGAGACGGAAAGTGGGAAAATTGATCGGGTTTGGAAGAGACGCGTCTGAACGGCGAGGAGCTCAGCGTCGTAGGACAGCAACGAGTTAACTGCGTCCGAGCGAGCGTTGGGGATGGGCGCCGGTGCGGTGGGTGTCTGTGGAACACTGACGGAAAAGGTGGATTGCCATGCTGGGGGAGTGGGGGCGAACGGTGGCACAGTCGATGTGGCGCTCCAGGGCTCCGTCTCGCTGGGTCGAAGCGCCGGGGTGCCTGCCGCCGTGCTCGCAGCTGTGTTGCCGAAAGTTGGGGATGCTAGCGAGGGGCGGCGCTGGAGTCGGGGACCTTGTGCCTCCCCCTCGTCTTCATCCTCCACTTCCTTTGCCGTGGCTCGTAGACCAAATGGAAACGGAGTCTTGGGTGGTTGCTTAGCCCATAGTCGCTGATATTTCCCCACCCTCCGTCTTCCAGATCTTGGAACTCGAGGCATTGCTTCCTCCTCCTCCTCCTCCTCCTCGTTGTCTTCCTCCTCTTCCTCGTCAGAAGAGCATGGGGAAAAGAAGGAGCGCACCGAAGATGCATTCGCCGATGGATCTTCGAGGAAGGATATACCCGTTATTGGTGGCTTTACGGCCAATATCGGCGGAGGGATAGCTTTGACATGCGGCTGCGGTGCTTGTGACGGGGTGCTGGAGAGTTTTGTCATGCGCGCAGAAGCGAAGGAGCCTGCAGACGAGACTGGCGAGATTTCTTCTGGCTTACACGATGATTCCGAGTTACTGCGTGTAATTGAAGCCTGAGATGAAGAGCGGGATGGAGGTGGTGAAAGCGGTAGGGACATAGTTGACGGTGGTTGTAAATATGTGGATGACGAGGTTGGTTGATTATCGTAGCAAATATATAGAGAATGAACACAAGATGGTTGATTATTAGGATGGGTCGTGGAAGTAGCGAGAGCTGAAGATCTTCTGGTGCCTGCCGGAAGTATATGCTGCTGTCGAGATGAGCGAGGTTCAGGGCACCCGAGTACAGATATAAGGAAACCCGTTGACTTCCGAAATATAGTAGATGCAATTAATAGTGCCTCCAAGCGCTGTCAGCTGCAAAGCATCTACAACACCCCAACAAGTGTTGCGGTTATGCATTCGGAATCAATGCAGCGCAAGACTTACTCCGCTCTGACCAGGTAGTCAGATGCCAATTCGAAACGAGCAAGTGTCCAGTATATAATGCCGAAGTGCAGAAAAGGCGGTAACGGTAACAGTAAAGGAAGCAATCAGTGACCACTCTGCTACAAGCAAGAACCTAGGGACAAAAAACCCGCAAAACTAAGGAAAGAAGAAGGGGGAAGGGGTACATTTAGGAAAGCAAGAAATTATATTAAAATAATATGAAACATAATTTTTCTCTACTCATCACCCACGGTCGATTGATCCGGCGACGAATACTTCTCCTGATCCTGCAAACGTTCGCAATCCCAATAACTGACCAACCAACAACCGTTGCAACAAATCCGACGGTAACTAATACTAGTGCACGACGAATCGGAAAGTGAATATTGAGACGTGGATGGTAACTACCATCCAATGCCATTATGGTGATCCCACGCTTGGCCGCGGTGCAGGTGATGGGATCCGCTCGCAGCAGAATCCATTAGGCAAAAGTCCCAGAGGACAACCCATAGGCGTCGGTTGGTTCCTGATTCTGAGTCTAAAATTAACATGGCCGTTCCTGGCATGATGCGCATCATGCAGGCACTCCATACTTTTTTCGTGGAGAGGGAGGTTGGCTATCGGGCGGTTAACGAGGACGACAACGTTTGGGTAGGAGAGCAGTCGTATGATTGGTGCAGGGCAGTCGAGCCTTATGTTTCTTTATTTTTACACTATTAAAACTGAGCTAATTTATCCTGATACGGCAATGCACCCGTTCGAGAGGGTTTTGGGGCATATGAGGCATATGTTGCTATGATAAGAACCTTTGAAACATTAACAACCGAGCCAGAGTCTCGGACTTGTTTGCGAGAATCCAATCAGCAATCACGACGGCCCTGCTGCATCTTGCCGAACGTCATTTCTGTCCACTCGCAGCCCGTCATCTCATGCTTCGCTACGAACTTGGGGATTTGCATGCCTTACGAAACGCAAAACTTCACTAGCACGCCTGAAGAATGAGGCTACCAATATCATTGACGTGTATCGTGATCCAGACTGTCGCATTCTGCCAGCTACTCTAGTCTCCACAGATATCGCAGACTGAGTCGCCAGAATTCTAGAAGCTAGTGATACACGTATGAAGCTGAAATTTAGAAGCGATACTCTCTGGTCACTCTATGGATAGCAGCAAGCACCCTGTGACTCTATCTTCAAGGCAAGGGCGCCAATGTTAATTCGAGATGAAGCCCTGCTCTCCTCCTTCTCCGTTCTCTTTTGTTTCGTTTCCTGTCACTTTCCACCGTTCTCTCGTTCTCTACTTTCATCCCATTTTTTCCTTTCACGTTTTTTCCCCTTATTTCCTTTGTTTGATTTCCTATCTTCTTTTCCTATTTCCCGTGTTTTTTCCGCACATTTGTTGTGACCAAAGGTTAGTGATATCTCTGTTCTGTAACCGCCCGCACATTTCTCACGACGCACATACAGGGAAACAACGTCCTCGATCTTGCCGCTTGTTATCACCAACTTTTTGCAACATCAAAATCCAGAAGACAGACCAAACCACCACCTTTTAGCTGGGCCAGACTGCGTCATACCACTGTAGCGTTCACTCATTCAACGCCACAGTCCACAGAAAACCCCACACTTCTTCGGATGGGTCCAACGAGACTAGTCGTTACGATAATGGGGGTGCTTGGAATTTTACTATCGTTCAGCATCACAGTACGAGCAACAACAATAGCAAATTTCGGAACAGTACCAATACCAGAAATCAACCTACTGGTAGCAAGACAAGACACCTGTAGCGACTCGGGCAGTCGTTTCTGCAACATCACCGGGGTCGCCTCTTCCTTCTGCTGTCCCTCAACGACAGAATGTATTCCACTCGAAAACGCAACCACAGTAATCTGCTGCAAAATCAACGAGATGTGCATCGAGATCCATCCAGTTATCTGCCCAGACTCACCGAAAGCATCCCAAAAATGCGGTGACAATTGCTGCCCTCTCGGCTTCGGATGCGACGGCTCAGGTAGTAAGTGCACGATGAAGCCCGAGAACTTTCCAGAGAAGTATAAGCAGAGGCAAGATGGCGGCAGCGGGACAGGAAAGAACGAGAGTTCCACTGTTAGTGAAAGCCAAGCATCGTCAAACCCCATCCTCCCCACGGGATCGATTAGGTGTCCCGCGTTTCCTGCCAAGGCAATTGTGGTCGGCCTCTTTCCTGGCATCGTCATCGGAGCAGCCCTGATGATGCTGTGGTCAAAAATGGTTGAGATAAAGACACGCCGGAGGAGCATTAAGAGTTTTGGAGTTTTCAACAACTCTTTCCCCTCGGAAGCAAATCTTACCGAGAAGAGGGTCACTAAGAAACCAAGTTTCCCTGGTGGCTTCTCCCGGCAGCAGCAACCGCAGATTGAGGAGAGCTCATTCTCACCGCTCAGTTTTTCATTCCGCTCTCCGAATCTGGGGCCACCGATTCCACCTGTTCGCTCCCGATCTCAGGGTGGATCTCCGGGTCGTACCCCTCCTATCCGCTCCCAGCCATCTCCGGCCCAACCATCCCCCGCTGCGGCACGTTCTCCTCCAGCTCCTCAAGCTTCTACCTCAAAATCTCCAAACACCCAAACCCAATATGTCGATCCGCGGGAATCCGATCCCAAGACGGAGTTCAAACCGCCGCCAGCACCTCACACTAAAAACTTTACCCGCCTCCCACCTGCTGTTGACCCCCGACCAGAATCCGGAATGACCCTGTTCTCCGACATCTCGCCGATACAGAAACGGTCGAGTCTTGAGACTGGATATAGCGCGAGTGTGTACAACGACGGGAACGAGCTGGGAGCGTTTCCATTCATCAGGGCGGAGACCGCGATTCCTCCCATCCCCAAGCCGGCACCGCTGTTCTACCGCCAGGCCGGAGGGCCGATGCCGAGGCCGCCTGTGGAGGGTTGGAGAAATGTTGGTGTTGGGGGAGGTTGTAAAAGTATGTATGGTGATAGCATTTATCTGGTCTGACTTCTTTTGCTTTCTGTTGGTTTTCTACATAGCATAGCATAGCGAGCGGGTGACGGCGTTTGGCTGTTTTTTTTTTTTATAGTTTTCTTTTGATATCTAGCTCTTCAGCGAGTGTTTCTCTATGCCTTGGTCTTATATCTTTTTATTATTCTTTCGCTGCAAGTTACACACTTGTTTTTTTTATTTACGACGTTCTCTTGGACATGGTTTCATTGCTATTTTTTCTTGATCGGTCTGCGGGAGTTAGGTGGTCGGTCGTTTATGATAGTTTACTTGTAGTATAAAAAAACTTAGGCAACAGTGGTAACAAATGGATAAATTGTGGGGGAATTCTTTCTTGCGGGAGTGAAATTTTGTGATGCGGTGCACGTGTGATAACTTTGGTTTGATTGTATGGATCCACACTTCCTGGAGGATTCAGATGCTGTGCATGTGATGACATTCGCATCTGATCCGTTCTAGTTCACGACGTCAATGCCCTATCGTACTTTACATTCACCCATACTACTGCTAAGTGGTTCCGTCCAGCATAACTGAATGATTCATGATGTATCACTCATTCCAACACTATAAGTTGGGTGTCGTGGCGCAATGGTAGCGCGTTGGCTTCCGGTTATTGATTGCCAAAGGCTGCAGGTTCGAGTCCTGCCGATATCGCTTTTTGGTCTTCTGAGTTTTTTTATACTGTGATGTCGTGCTTTTGTGAAGACGGCGGTGGTGGGGGGGGGGGGAGTTGTGCGATATGAGTGGTCAAAGGTAGACTACTCTCTCACTCGCGGGAGTCTGGGAAAGGGAAACATCTCCTCTTTCTTTTGCCACTGTATTATCTCTATCGCACAATAGTTAACATCGAGAAAAGCATTCTTCGCTAAGCCGTCTGAAAGTAGTGTTAGAAACACCAAGACGCAGATTCGAAACTTGAAGTTTGTTTATTTGTAATCATATTGCATTCGGCCGCTTGCGGCCATGGCATCTAAATACACCTTTCCTTTCCCCAACACCATTACGGGTTGCCCCATAACTTCCAAATCGTGTTTCCCCTCCCACTTCCCTCAATCCCTTGAAGTGTTCAGCTAGTGTTCTAAACACCCAGACCCCAGGCTGAAAACCTGGAGTTGTCGCTCTTTTCGACGGGTAGCATGGGAAGCTCGGATGGTTTCATAATTCCCGTTCCCGTTCCTGCACCGCAAAGTTATTCATCCTCACTTCTTGCGTAACTTATCTCCCCACCTTAATCCGTTCTCTTTCCATTTTCTGCGGCGAAAAACTCTGGGAACGAAAGCTTCTTCCGTAACTATGAGTTTAACCCTAAATATCACCCTTGGCTCTACGATTTTTAAACCAATCTCAGGCTCGTCGGATCATTGTCATTCGCCACGGCCCAATGGAAAGCTGTCCTAAAATGTGGAAGTGCCAGTCTCAAAGAAGTTATAGAAGAGTAACATGCACCTACGCTCTTCATCGCAACAATAATTATCCATGGTCTGGCAATAGTTGGATAAAACCAAAAAGCAATCATTTTCCTGAGTTGTCTGAGAGCGGTGATAGAAACACCCGATTGCAGGTTCGAATCTTGCAAAGCTCAAAACACCAAGAGCCCAGGGTCCCAAGCTAGAAACCTGGAATGGTCGCCATTTCCCTCTTCCATATATACATCACAACCGCTGCCACGTTAGGCTGACCCTATCATACCGTTCATGCAAATGTGAATTGAAGCCATTAGAGGGTTCGAAAACGGTTCAACGAAAGAATCATAGTTGGCCGTTCCCATCGTAAATAGTGATGGGCGGGAACCGGCTTGAGTCGAGTCTGGGCTGCAGATTCAAGCAGGCTCGTCTCGTAGAGGGGTAGTCCTGCATAAACTCGGGGCAACCCATGAAAACTTGAGCTTAAGCTCGAGCTTTTGTATTACAACTGATTGTCAATGATTCTCATACTACAATAGAAAAGCTGCCATCAATATCAGTATATGAAGTAGCACTATCAAATATAAATATGGATTTATACACTGGTGCATAGGCCTTTTGATATATACAAAATGCGGGGTTATCGTAGCTGGACTTTAGATGGAATGTCGACCTCCGCATGATTTCCAGGGCACAAAATTGCACTGGAAACCCTTTACTGGTATTTGGCAAGGCTCGAGTCAAAGCTCAAGCATTTGGTTCTGCGTGCCTGAGCCAAATCACAGTTTGTCACCTTTTGGTCGAACCTGCTTGAGAAATTAGGTTCGAACTTTTAATTCAAGCTGACTCGTCTCATGCCCATCACTAATTGTAAAGTTACTTGCTACAATACCTTCTCTATATCAAGAAACAATATTTTCACTGAGTGATTGAAATACCCAGATGTAAATTTGCAGTATTCAACTGGTGCACATAATGCCAAGACCAGGCCCAATCCCAGTGGAACCTGAATGGAATCAACCCTTTTTCATCTTTAGGGGTTGGCCCCGTGGCGCAGTGGTATCGCTCCTGAAAATATAGGCGGGGTATACAGCCACAATGCTATGGGTTTGAATCCCAGTGCCAGCCCCCCAGTGTGAAGGGGACAAAGGGTAGTGGGTGGGGAACTCTGCCATCTAGCCAGCTTGCCCAGAGGCGGAGGTGATATGAGGCTCTCTCATACTCTAATTAAAGTGCATACAGTATGAATAAAACAAACAAAACAAAGACCAGGCCCAACATCTAAGGAAGTATTCTTTTTTTCAAATTTCTATATATTCCTCATACACAACGAAAAACATGGTGCCAGCTACGTCACATCTGTTGACCTTGTGGATTATGACATTACCATGTCCTGTTTTCACCACCAAACAACCAATTTATGCAAGTTAAAAACTATATATACGTGTTTTAACTTCAGTATCAAAGGAGCCATTTTGTAAATAAGTTGGCTGTATGGTAAAGACGCTAACTTATTTGTTCAGAAGTTAACTTTATATATCGGTTGCGATAATTGACAAGCAAGTCAACTTGCCTGTAAAGTGACTCTTTTAACAAACCAGTCAACTTTACCATCTAATGGTGGTGGTAGTACCAGTGCCGAAAAAAATGGGTTTCGAACTTGGAGTTAACAATCTCTGCGGCCAATATATTTGTCAGTGAGCTAACAATCTCTCAGGCCATTAACCATTTCTCAGGCAACTGTAACTTTTTAGTGGGAGTTAACAATCTCTGAGACCACTGTAATATGAAATTCAATTACTAGTAAACACTGTCACTATTATAATTCATTCTCTTGTTCATACTGAACTAGTAATACCTGAAACATCTCATACTTATGCTTACTAGTTATACCGGGCCTTATTTGGTAAGTAGATTGACTCCGGCATACAATCGCTGCTCTCCTCTTTTTCTGCCATTGGGTAGATATTTCTCCAGCATTTCCGGCATGCTCATCTATTCCAACTCCTCTACCAAGTGCAGCAAGTTGATTCGGGCTAATATTCGGCTCAGGGTTTGTAACGGTGCTGTGACAGTTGGTGGGGCGGTGTACATGTCAGTGTAAAGCTGTGTTGATGTATATTGTTGCAGTGAAGAATTCCCCTTAGGGATAGTTTAGCTTCTTGCTAATAAAACTACTTGATTTGTTAAGAGAGTTACTTTACCAGTAAGTTGACTTGCTTGCCAATTGCGGTAACTGATATGTAAAGCTAACTTCTTGACCAATAAGTCAACTTATTTACAAAACGGCACTTGACCCTGAAGTCGGAACATGCAGGTTCGAAACCTCCGGTGCTCAAGACAGCAAAGACCCATACAGGCTAAAAATTTGGACTGTGTATTTTTTTTTCCCATTTCCTATACATCATAATGGCTGCGACATTGGGTTAAGCCTATAGCTATCACCATTGACCTACAATCTATCTATTAACTGCTCACGATCAACTCCAAGAAGTGCTCTCTTCTGAGCTGGCCGCGGGTGGTGTTAGAAACACCAAGATGCAGGTTCGAAACTTCTGTAGTACTCAAAGCACAAAGACGCCCTAGACTATAAACCTGGAGTTATCACTTTTTCCTGTTCCCATACATCATGTTGGATTAAACCCATCCCGTTGACGTCTTCTGACCTGCATACTATTCACAATCGACGCCAAGAAGCACTCTCTTCTAAGTTGTGCCAACACCCGGATGCAGGTTCGAATCCACTGATACTCTAAACATCAAGACCAGGCTAATCATATTTTTTCTAGTTATTTCCAGGAAAGCACTGATTCCCTTGCCACGGTATACGCTAGAAAAGTGAATCTTAGATATATATATAAAAACTAGATGAAAACTGAGATATAGTAGTCAGGTCATCCAACCAACGTTCATACCACTCGCTAGTACTGATTTACTATAGCAGTAGTGAACTTCCTTGTTCCTAATGATTATTTCACATGGTCGAACCCGCTAACACATTCCGTCGATAAAGACTCAATAGGTAACAGCCTAACAACTACAGTCATAGAGTTACGAAAACGAAGCTTCCCATCCGCTCAGCCATGTCTAAGCATAACATTGACAGATTAGTACTGCAGTTGGATGACTATGCGGGAATCCCGGTACTGATGTTTTTCGTTTCTTTTGTCCCTTCAAGAGAAAGGCCCCATGTAGGTACTATCAACGAACTATTCACAATCAACACCAAGACGTGCTCTTTTTTGAGCTGGCCCGGAGCGGTGGCAGAAGCACCAGGATGCAGGTTCAAACCCTCTGATGCTCCAAACATCAAGACCCAGGCTAAAAACCGGGGGTTACCAATTTTTCCTAGTTATTTCCAATACAGCACGAAAAACACAGGTTTGATCGTCTCAGTATGTATACAAGCTAGCAGATAAATTATAAAAATTAGACGGAGAGTGAAATCGAGGTTCATATCACATCACACGCGATCGCAAGCTCATTGGTCTGCCAGTTGCTTCTTTGTCATATTTATCGGATAGAATCATGGTACCAACAATGTTATCACACGACAAGACCCCAATTATCTGAGTTCAAACTCTTTCTCAAGGACTAATCTCTATCTTGTAATATGTGTGCAGCATCAGCGAATGAAATTGTATTGCAGTTTAAACATTTGTAACGTTGCTGAATTCGAACTGTTGAATATTACAGAGGATAATTAATTGTTATTCCGATATAACCCAATGGATAGAAACCCTCGCAAACAAGAGTCCGACTTCTAGAACTTCTGAGATCAGAACGGACGCACCAAACTTCGCGAGTGATCCACAACGCAATGGTATAAGATCCTTTATATTCCCTTCCACATGTTCACATTACATATTTTCCTTTCCAACATTACAATCACCATCTCCTTCATTACCACCAATATTACTCTCCCTCCAAAAAAAAACCGTAAGAAAAACAAAACACAATTATCACCCAGACTTAGTTACACCATCATCACCGCAACCACCACCGCAACCACCACAACCCCTCGCGACCCAATAACCCCAGCTCCACCAGTAAATGTCGGCACATCCGACGCACACCCGTACGTTCCGCACTCCTCGGTGAGTGTAGCCGTAGCCGTCTGACATCCATACCCATCACATCCATTGTCGCTCTCGGTGGGGGCCGTAGGGGGAGGACATTCATGTCCGCCACATCCGTTGTCAGTCTCTGTCTCGGAAGGCTTCGGTTTCGGGCAAGGATAGCCATAGCAAGGTTCTGGGGGACACTCTTTGCCGTCTTCTCCGCATTTCGGGGTCAGTGTAGGGTGGGTCAATGTGATTGTGGTAGGTTTCGGAGCGCAATGGTGGCATACAGTTGTGGTTGTTGTGAATCCCGGGGGTAGGTAGGAGGTTTCTGTGTGGGGTTTGCAGGTTGTGGGACAGGATTCCGTGATAGTGTAGGTGCTGGTGCAGATACCGGAGGGGCAGATGGCAGGGTATTGGGTTGTGTAGCAGGTTGTAAAGGTTGTTGTTACTGTGGTGGCTGTGGTGGTTGGAGAGGTGGGGAAGGGGGTGATGGTGCTGTTTGGGGCGAGGGCAATGGGGTAATAGTAGTGGCCACGGGGCTCGTAGTGCACGGCGGCGGCGAGTGGGAGGGCGAGGAGGAGAGAGATGAAGGCGAACATGGTAACGAACGTGAAGTGGTAAAGAGCGACTGGGGGAGATAAAAGAGTAGAAGAACTGTGGGTTAATGGGAGAGATGGAAGGTGCGCGGGAGGGGGTGATTTATGGCGGATGGATGGCATAGAGTGTCACTCGAAAAGTTAATCGGTGTGACGATGGATGATGCATATACATCGGAATTAATGAAGGAATATGTAACACGGGAAGTGTTAGATGAGTCTGCTTTTATTGTTCCCTTGATCCGGCGCTATTACGGTCCCTCGCAGCTGAAAAGAACCCGACAGAGAATATTCCATTTCTATGGGTCATGATATGATCAGTGCGTGCTTGAGCTCGAAGAGAAGCTTCGAGGGTTTGCCCGGCGTGGAACACTGTGGTATCGAAGAGACGTACATAACGCCACGCTGCCAATGCGTAAACACCACCGTCGATATACAGCACACATACAGTAACCGCATTGAGTTCTCGAAGTGACGACGCCCTCAAAGTGCAATAGAATAAACTTCCGTACCTTACATCCCCGCACGTGGTTTTCATTTCGGGATTCCCACTTGCTGCAAGATACCTTCCAAAATTTAAACACAACACAACACCGCAAGAAGATTCTGCCCCAATGAATGCATGTAGCGCTCTACCCCCCCCCCCCCCCCACAAATCATCCAATAGTCATCAGTAAGACTAACTAACAGCGTAGCATCGTAAAGAACTTGCAGTCGGCCGATAGATTTCACCTGCCAACATCCGAGTAAACCAATGCAGGTACAATGCAAAAGCGTTAGACACGGCTAGCTACATCTGTCTTCTATGATTTAATTCCAACTTCCATCCGTATGTACATGCTCTCTACCGTGAAATTATGAAACCCCTTTGTGCTTGGGAACAAGCGGAAGTGTGCAAGAGGGAAGTGGCGTGGGATAGGAAGGGTATATCTACTACGTGCTGTCCCCTGTCGTTCTTGACAACCTTGAGCTATGTATCTAGTAGCCTTTCATGTCCTGAGCAAGAAACCGCATCCCAAATATGCTAGGAAGACGTCAAACGGAATGTTTCTAGACGGCAAGCAGTATGTACTGGTTATCTAGGGCTTTCCACGATGCCCTTCTCCAAAATCAATCCGGTCCTCTTGGCTCTCGCGAAAGTCCCTCTAGTCGTCAATCGCATCCACAACTACCTATAGTAGGAATCTTCAAGGCGTATCTACGACGCTTCGAAACTGCTTAACTTGAACAGCCAGAAACTTTCAGAATCTCCAGTTCTCCCCAGTCCTAGTAGTGCTCTGATCTTTCGGATTATGAAATCTTGGTCGTTGAATGGTGGTGCATTATCATGAATTGAAGTCACTCTAATATCCGGGTTACTGCCTACCACACAAGTAAACCTATTACTTTTTTGGCTATTTGATATAACGATCATAAATTCTTACCGACTCTTTTCCTCTCAACACCAATCCTTGTACCCATCAGGACGAACCAAAAGGCGACTTTCTCATAAGTAGTGTTCGGCACGAGACGAGACATCCCGAGTCCCCGTCTCGAGACAAAAGCCCGAGCCTGCCGAGCCCAGGGTAGCCACAAGACGGGATATCTCGGGCCTTTTTTGAGCCAGACTCGAGATATCTCGAGGTCCCGTGGGTGATGTCTCATGATAGAGTATCGGCCGAGAAAAAGATCATTACCACCGATCTCTCTCTCTCTCTCTCTCTAACGCTCTCAAGTTCTTTATGCTACACCTTCGAGTTCGAAGCTACACCTCCTGTCAACACATCCTACATCTCGGTACCACTATGTCCAACCCTGCGAGTACTACATCTACCTCTGCCGCTGCCCTTACAGAGCCTTAGAAGCCTGAGGTCGCTGCCATTGAAGCTCAGTTCAGACCCGTCTAACAGGAAGGTGGTGTAAGTAATACTATGCAGAGGGATGTGAAAAGCTGGGAAGCGTAGGAGAGGAGGCTGCAGCGGCTGGGGAGTGGGAGGATGAAGGGGGTTGGACTCAGGAGAATGAGATGGAAGCCGCAAACTGATATCCTGCATATATCTATATATAGCCACGAGTACGCGAGAGCTCGAGCAAGCCCACTCCCATATCCCGAGCCTACGAGATATATAGGGTGGCGTGACGAGATGTCCCGGGCCATACTGAGATCTCGTCTCGGCTCGTCTCGTGCCGAACACTAACTCATAAGGATTTTCGTTTAAAGCCGGCACAAGAACTAGTGGAGGAAGCAAGTCAGGAACTTGAACCAGAACTGAGGAGCAGGCAGCGTCCAAGTTACCAGCGTTTTGGAACTAGATATGAGTCCCAGTGTTGGAAGCGAGTCAAAGCTCATCTCTGTTACAGTGAGCAGCGTGGAGTTACTGAAGTACCACCATGTACTGGTCCACATGGTACTCATGAACGAGGTAAGGGTTTCAGTGTTAAACAGTGTGTGGAATGTAGATTTAGGATGCGGAAGGCAGGTGTGAAAGGAAGGGCAAAGACTACCAGATTATGTTGTGTTTACTGCGGATTGTATTTTTGTAAAAGCTGCTTTCCAGTTTGAATTCACACTACCTGAAGTTTAATGATCTTGTTGCAGCCAAAGGTATCTACAGTAAGAATCTAGAGTTCGTACTTAGGTTTCTATTGTCCCACGGCACAGTACGCATGATTCTGATATCACTCGATTTCCTCTTTTAGCATCGGGTGAAGCTAAACTCAGTAGCTCCAGTTTAGACTTTTGTAGACCTATCCAGCACACGTCACCAGTGCGGGGGATACTCCTTAATGATATCAACGTCCAACTAATTTTAACGCCCTTTCATATAATTCACTAGCTATGGTGCATGCGGTCAATAAGGTGCAGATTCTTATTTGGGTTATGACTTGGTTTAAAGTGGTGAGCATGAGAACACAAATACGGAGTCTGGGAGAGCAAGAGATTAACTGTAGCTCTCCGTTTTTTTTTTGTTGGATTCAACAATAGTCCACTTCTCATTCTGGATTGCAGGAAGACATTTTGTATGGTGATAGAGTAGATTTGTTGTGTGAATGCACCTTTTCAAGGTTTGAAAGTTTAAATGGCCATGTCCCAACAGAGTCGTCCTGCAGATATTTACACTCTTCCAACCACTTGTACTGGCAGCAGTTTGCCATGCCCAGGAGTACAAAAAGAAGGTATACAGTAGCCACCGCAGGGTCTCTACTGCTATGAAACTTTAAAAATACACGCTCTGAATTCGTTACTATCGAGATCATTTAAAGTTTCTAGGTGCACATCTAAATTCTCCCTCCGCTCCTTATTGACCGCATGCACCATACCTCAAAATTTCAGAGTTTCCCTCATCAACCATGGTCACTGATGTATATGCATGTGTACTCAAAGTCGTAGATTATCTTTTACCTCGCAGTAATAACCGGCACGCGTCAAATGAGCCATTAACATCCCTCTGGTGGACATGCAAGTAACGGCTATCGACCGTGGAAGATATACGATTGCGATGGGGTACATGGACGTACTTCTGGAAAGGATAAATGTGCGCGGGTGGTTGCATGCCTTCCTACCAGGAGCAAGCAATGCATGCACCACCACTCTGGCAGCGGAGAGGTACTTCTGAGGTACACAATTTGCGCTGCTACAGTACCGAGTACTAAAATTACCGAAACAACTAAGAGTCGCCACCTACTATCGCTCTCTCTACTCGATCATCGAGCGGAAACTAATTACCGATCATGATCAACAGCACAGGATCAGCCTCCCTGTTCGCCTCACAGGCTTTTAACCAATAATAAAGTACGTGGTATGTAGAGGAAATCTTAGCTACTTCTGCGTACGCGTCTGTTTATATATCCTTGCATTTTCTGCCTCTACGAGCTTAGACTGCAGAAAGAAAGAAAAGTTTAATACCCCGCCTTATTGTTTTGTGTAGGGTCCCCCCTCCCCCGTGGCGAAGGGGTTGGGGGTGCGACAATTGTAGTTAGTGGTGGGGATTTGGATGGGCATAGTGGTGAGGTTTGAAGCGTTGTTGGGTGGAGAGAAGTTACTGGGGGTTTTGGACTGTTTTTGGGCGTCACTTATTATTGGTTCTGGGTGGCCTATTGCAGTTGAGTTGAGCCTGGGTGCGTTTGGAGTTACATACGGTATTTATATTATCAATGGCACAATGAACGCAAAGTTTCTTTCCACGGTATGTGTTATAGTTAATAGGATTTAATGAGACAATTGAATATGTATGTAGTGGAAAAGTCAGAATAGCCGTTCTCCAACGTGGAACAGGGAAACCATGATTGCACGATATTGCGGCGGTTATACCAAACTCGTGTTGCCATCGTCAGCAACCTCAGTAACGTCAATACGAAAATCCAATTCCAAAATTACGTGACGAGCGATGGCGATTGCTCAAACTCGTTAGAGACCGAAAGGGACTGCTACAGACGTTGGATTAAGCGGAACGCACGCAGTACTTCAATGATCCAGCTCAGAAGCTGCTGGCAGCAGATAGTATATACTCAAATAGGGGATATGTTATTCGTAAAATTTTAAAGGCATATCAATTTCTTTTTTGGCACGAGATCTAGAGGCCGCCCAACGCCCTTTACTCTCCAACTCGTTCTGATGGATAAGTATCCACCTTTGGCTTCAAAACATAGCCATAGGGCTACAGGTCGAAGACTCCCGGTATTGTGAGCCCCGTAGTTGATTAGGATGTGTGGTTCGGATTCCCGCGGAAATAAGAAATGTAGAAAAGAGGTCGAGACGAGAGACTGCGTAGATTCAGCAGGCTAAATCTTGTAATGACGTCCATGCCTCCTATGACATAGGTTTTTGGGGTTATTTGCTTGACATCGGGCGGTTAATTCTTATCTCTTTGTGTTAAGAGCGGTAGATCTAGATAGTTAGAGAAGACAGGCGGTACTACTCCTGTGGTCCGTTATTAGCTTTTTAGAATGTTAGTCCCTTTCGCAGAGAAATCTGGTGCTTGAATTCCCAGTCGTCTGCAACCATCCCGAGGAATCCCTTGTGATCCGTATAGACTAAGCAGTAACTGTCGCCGCCCTCACGAGCATCTCGTTTGTGAGAGATGGAAATCCTGAACAATGGTGACAACAAGCATCGGTTGTGGGAGGAGGGCAATAAAACCTATAAGTATGGCTCTTTCGTGTAGTTCTTCTCATTCTGTCAGCTACTGCAGAAGTTGATAGGGGGTAAGTTATCCAATGTCTGACATAAGTACTTAGCTTTCGTATCTTACTCTATTACCCAAGCCAAGGCATCTTCTTTGCATGTCGTCGGTAGGATCAGGGGAATGGTGAATGTCTCGGTACGGCTTGAGGATGCTGAGACTCTGGACTCGGTCGGAGAGCAGACTAGCAATGACGAGTGATGTGAATTCGGTCGGGTAACAGGCGGCTTGGCGGTTTCTAATAATTTTCAATAAAAAAAAGTACAACATTTAAAACCAGAGGTTCACTCGGAGACAGAAGCATCGAAACGACTCGTTTCATTCAGAAAGCATTCTTTGCATAAGCGCGCGGAGCATCTCCGTCGATTTGGGGGGCTGGATTCGTCAGCTTCGAATTACGCATTCAATGCGAACCAAGCGCTACAGGTAATTATCGTCGCTCCACTTCTGATGCCGAACATCTTCAAACGGTTCAATTTGTTCGGCAGCGAACAAGCATCACAAGCATCACACCCCTCCTACTAAATTTGGCCAGTCTGCCTCGACCAGCAACATCCTGTCCGCTTATCCTATCACATCCAATAACGCGCGCCCTTCGGTTCTGCACGTCGGAAGTCGGCATGGCTCTGGGCAAGGCTTGTTTTTTGCCCACGCAAGCAAACGTCACAGTCGGTCAGGGAATCCTTGGGGTCCGAGCGATGAGTAAATGGTGTACTCTAAAATAGAGTAAGTGGCACCCCCTACCAACAAAGTTGAATTTGTCCAGCGATGCTGCGACAACAGCTGGGGGAATGGGATGGAGGGAGGTTGTTCATTCTCCATAGGGTAGCAGGGTGGAAGATGGGGGGTGGTGCGGTTATGGATGTATCTGTATCTGTTCAGGCGGAAGATTGGTGAGTTTGTGCAGATGTGCGCGATCAACAGCGTTCGGCCAACACCGGTGGAGGCTATTCCCCATGCGAGAAGTCACGTGTGGGTGGCCTCGGAGACGTGTTTTCTCCTGACTATACTCTACGATGTGCCTAAGAGATGGGATTCGGGAGTCGAGAGAGCCGAGGTAAAACTGACGTTTGACTGACTGCGGACAGCTTGTGAATGCCGCGTATACTCGTCGTATGTATCGGGGATGTTTTCCTTCACTGAGATTGATTTTCTGCAGCACCCACCCAAATGGTAAAAACGAGCGAGTTTTACCCACACACGAACTAGCCCAACCCCTCCCCTCTCTTCCTACCCCAGCGGCCCAGGTTGTGTGCTATCCTTAAAGCTGGGCAGTCTCCCGCCAAGGGGGCTTGGACGTGACAAGCTTTTTCCACCGGCTACCGAACATCCACATCCGCCTTGTCTTGTCTTGTCTCTTCACGAAGTGTACAGAGTCTTGGACTTTGTTTTCATTGAGCTCCTCGTGGAGAGAAGAACCGAGAAAAAGAAAGGAACCATACAGATCCAGAGCTCTTCTGTTCTCTCTCTACGTTTTAATCTATATTGTTCTTTTTATTTATCTATCGCCATCGATCATCATCTCCACCATCATTGTCGTCGTCGCGTGGTATGCTCAGCCATACAAGCTTTTTACGCACGCCCTTCGAATTCACACCTCTCAACTGAGCTGCTGACTCGAGAGCTATATTTCGGGCTAGACGTGCATTGCCTTACGCATTCATCATCGTCACCGTATATTACTATTGGTCTATCTGCACATTCCACGTCCTACCCACTTATACTCACGTAAATACAGTCTCTCGGACCGCCGCCCGTCACCTGTTTCGGCCGTACAACGTGAGCGCTTTCGGCCTGTTGCCGGGATCGGGACAATTGTGGGCTCGTCCATCTACCGCGAGTGTTCGACGATAAAATCGTATCACGATTTTGTATCGGGGGTTTTTTCGGGGAGACGGTGCGGTGCGGATTAATTGGCGGATATTGCCCCTGGCCGTTTTCTTTGCTCTTCACAGCAGAACAGCCAACTAGTTGGGTTGCTTGGGGTTGCCTTTTACTGGTCGCTCCCTAGTCTAGCGCATCCACCCATTCTCGAGATCCGCGTCAATTAAGGAGGCCAACAGCAGCAGCAGCAGCAGTAGCAATAGCAGCAGTGAGCAGTACTCTAGCAGCAAGCAAGCACAGCAACACATCACATCACAACCGACAGCTCTTGCTCTCACTCTCACTCTCACTCTCACTCTCACTCTCCATATCATCCCATACCCATCCCATACCTCCAATCCCAGCAACAGCAGCAGCCCTAGCACAGACTCAGTTTCTGTAACGAAAAAAAGTGCATTGCGAATCATTTTAGCGTCAGCAACCGCCACCTCCTACTCTCACCAACCAGAACCAACGTGCAACACCCCTCCAAACACAGTTACAATATATCTAGTCGTTGATCCAACGCGCGGCGCCAGGACAGAAACGAAGCGAAACGAGAAAGAGCGATTATCGTCAACCTTCGCCAGCCCCTCCCAAACACACGGACGCACTTGCAGTTGACTTCCCTCCTGCCCATTCTTGGCACGCCGCGTACTCCCGTACGTGCTGAAGCATATACCGTGCACATCAATATGCCATCGTCGTCGCCCTCGGCGTCGGCGTCAATGTCGGAAGGGGGGGATCCGTCTTCCACATGCTCGCTTATCCGCAGCCTACGGTCGAAGGCCTCGTTTCTCCCGCTGCGACCCTCGCGCCGCCGCGCCGTCACCGACTTCAGCATCGAGCTCGACGACCCGCATCGCGTCTACTCGCCCACCGACATCATCACCGGCTACGTCTGCGTCACAGTCGAGCGTGCCCTGGCAGTAACCCATCTCACCGCCTCGCTCGTCGGCAGTGTCAATGTGTGCACGTCGACGCGAGAAGCCGGCAGTCGGAAACACGGGAATGGCAACTGGAGCATAGGGCTGGATGGGCGACGCACAGGAAACTGTGCAGCAGGCTACGGGAACTTCAACATCTGTTGGGATGAAATGGTGTTGTGCGGAGAAGGCAGGCTAGAGCCTGGGGTATACAAGTTTGGATTCGAGCTTGTGTTCTGCAAGCTCCCCGGCATTGCTGGGCTGCCTACATCGCTGGACGTATGTGCGCTCTATACCACCCCCCCTCACCTCGCTCCCCACGGCTGACATGTACGCAGTTCGAAAAGGGATCGATATCCTACACCATCATTGGGACCCTAACCCGGCCCACCGCAAAACAGACAACCTCGTCATGCTCCACCAAGATCTCGCTCATAGACACCATCGACATCGCCCGATACCCTGTTCCAAAACCCCGCGTGATAAAGCTCGAACCAATATCTCGACACCCCCACCGCTCCAAAAAGGCCCAATCCCCTCGTTCCGTCTCCCCCTCCACAGTCGGTTCCACCCCCAACAGCTCCGTCGGCAATCTTCGCGACACCCTCTTCGAAAATTCACCCACCAAGCTCCCTATTATAGCCACAGTTGAGCTCGCCAGCACCGGCGTGCTCCGAGGCGAACTCATCCACATAAAGATCACAATCCAACACACAAAGCGAATAAAGAGTCTCCACGGGATAATCCTCACACTGATGCGGCAGACACGGTTCGATCCAATGGGGGGTGTCGACGACGACATAAGTTTTGAGAATCTCAAAGTTAGTGGGATAAGGGCGCTTCCAACCGCACACACGTTCCGCAAGGACCTGAGTCAGAAGATATGTCCGATCATTATTGACCCTGTATCGCTGCGCACAGTTGTGAGGGCGTATCTACGGGTTCCGGAAGACGTGTTCCCAACCATTACAAACGTCCCCGGAGGCGCCGTCGAGTTCCGGTATTACGTCGAAGTCATGATGGATCTTGGCGGGAAGCTAACCACGGATGATCTCCTCTCCGCGACGGTACCTGGAAACCCTCGGCCGGCGGGAGG
This sequence comes from Trichophaea hybrida, assembly GCA_015178995.1. Lineage (NCBI taxonomy): Eukaryota > Fungi > Ascomycota > Pezizomycetes > Pezizales > Pyronemataceae > Trichophaea > Trichophaea hybrida. The sequence goes on from WHVE01000197.1 coordinate 90,409, forward strand.
CGTGGAAGCCGACTTTTCGAAAGCAGGCGGGGGGTTAAACAGCGGTGGAGGGAACGCGTTACATGTTGACGAAGGCGTGATGATCGAAACGGATAGGATACGGCGGAGAGAGAAGAGCATAGTTGCTTGCCGATTCGAGGTAGTTGTCGGGACTGTGGACAGCGTGGGAAAGAAAGGGAGGATGCAAAGGAACAAAGACCCTACACCCACCACCACAGCCCCCTCATCCCCAATCCCACCCCCACAACCACCAATATCCCAACCCCAACAATCACTCCCACCTCCACCCCAGCCACCATGTCCGCAGGAAGCCCCGGAATATAACCCCACCTGGCAACGCCCCCGACATCCCCCTCCCCTCGACGACAAATCTCACCTCCTCCCGTCCTCCCCAAGAGTCTCGGTAGGACCATCGTCCTCAGCACTCCCATCAGCACCCCCAATAGAAGCCCTGCGGCACCACCCCACTGAAGACCCAGCAGCAGCAGATAAAGACGATAAGGCGGAACGTGAGCGCCAACGGTTACTAGCAGAGGAGAGTTTACCGGAAGATCCAAGTAGCAGTAGCAGCAGCAGCAGAACTATGGTACCAAGTGCTCCAGCATTGGAACTAGATGCATTGCTGCCGGAGTATAGGAGATGATCATAAGAGGGGTTATCTTTTGAATTTGGATTTTTGCATTGTTTTGGAGTGTGGGATATTTGGATTCAAATCATATAGTTTTTTTTCGTATACTATTCTTTTATCTGGGATGGAGTTTGATTTTATAGGTGTTGGTCGTTTGATTTTTATATGCGCATTACCACTATTTCCTTGATAGCTGGGGAGTTTTTTGTGTGCACGCTTGATTACATATCTACTTCACTTCGATTTTTTTTTTCTCTTTTCATTCAATTCGGAAAATACAAAAGGGTGTTTGGGTTACTCAGTATAACAATGCAGTCGTTACAGCCCATACACCTCGTGATGACCCTGGCAGTGGTTATTCAGATGTGCAATATATGCGTTCCCCCTGTACCGAATACTTGGCGATGGATCTGGTAATCTAGATTGCTATCTATGACGTAATGAGATGTGAGGCTTGCTTGGCAAAGGCTTGTTTGAGATGGCATGTGTTGTGGGTTGATGGGGTGTGATTGGTTGTGATGGGTTGTGATATGAGTTCGATGAGATGTTGTGAGATCGGGTCGAAGTATGGTGATGGGTTTGATGGGTGATGTGATGAGGTGGTTTCACATGCGAGGGGGGTTGCTGTCTGGAATATATATCTATCTTCCTTCTCAACTTCTACATGTGCTCCGTGCGCATGTAATCGATGTCGTGAATACCCATTCCTAAGATGCGGGCGTTACATCGTGTGTTTCATCAACCTTCGTCCTGGCTCACTCTCTGAATTATTCATTTCGCCATTTTGACATTAGGCTCACAAATATTCGAGTATCGTTTTATGACCTGGTGCGTACATTCGTATACATTGCATGATTTCGAGGGGTTGTGGTGAAATATCAAATAAATGACATGGCCATAACATCTATCTCGTCCATCTAAGAACTCACGGCCGATTATGAAAGTCTGGCCTACCCTAGGGTACATGATTTGGTGTGGTGTGGTGAAAGTTTGTAGTGTCAGTTGTAGCGGCGTAACTACTGTGTGCGAGTGATGTCCTGTGCATATCTTTACAAACCACCACGAAGGCGCCGAATAGCGGGGACGCCCGTAGAAAGAGATACAGATACAGCCAAGGGGTAAACAATTTTGCCGATTGAGATTGCACAAAAATTTCGTTTCCACGTAAATTTGTATGTGTGCGTGCGTATCGGTGATGAAGAAGTTCATTACCACCATTACTACCCGTTTCATGTACATGTGCTTGAAAGATATCTATATTAATGCTGGCAGTCGTGGAATGAAACAAGTAGATACACGAAAACGTCACCATGAACTCACGGCGTCTTCCCACTACATACGTAGGTACGTATAATCGCATGGCACGAGAAATCTCACGATAATTTCACGACACTTTTTTAAACACCGCATGGTCACTGTGTCCTAGGGCGACCCGGACAGCCATTTCTGGCAGTCAATGGTCGGCAAAAGTTATCTTCTGATGGGCCCTGGACATTGAATGAAATACATGGAGCTCGGAGACAAGTGGTGCGCGCAAAACTACACTACCAGGGATTCCCGCATGGTCACCCCCACTGCAATACTAACCTAGCGATTTTATGCTTAGATATGGCTGAGTGGACGGGAAGCCCCATTTTCATAACTCTATGACTGAAGCTGCTAATTTCTGAGCTGCTGAGTCTTTATCGAGAACATCGCTAGCAGTCTACGGAAGAATCATTGAGAATGGGGAAAGTTGACTGGCGCAATTTGACTGCCCAGAGACCACTACCGTGCTAGAGAGTGACGAGATATAACCAGTTACTGGGGACCGCTGCGGACTTACTTCTATATCAGAATAGATCAAGGGTAATAGGCCTAGGGTTAACTTAACATAGTGGCAGTCGTAGCGGAAAAGTGGTATGTAACCTGGGGGTCTTGATGTTTAGAGCGTTGTGCGCATTCTTGTAGAGTGTGTACCTTAATTGGTACATATTTCTATCACCGCTCTCGCTTTGCGATGGGGGACGGTAATCTAGATATCCAGGGTGTCCATCTCTATCGTCGAACATTTTTCAAACCCGAAGAGAGGGTTGGTAAGTGTATGACGCAAAAATTTGCATGGAAACATCTGAATTCGACAACCTAGGAATTTCTGGAGATGACGAACCTAGAACTGTTACGCCTTGGGTTTTCCAGATATATGTACTATCGATTTTGCACGGGAATATTAATATGAGAAAGGTGGAAAATCAGAGCAGTTTTTGTTTTTAATCATACTGTATTCACTCTATATAGAGTATGACAGAAATCAGAGCAGTCAGTGTATGTGGGGCGGCTGAGAGATCCGGGCGAATCGCGATGAGCCCAGGTCATTAATCACTCGATTTAGTCTACGATTCACTGTAAAGACCGCTCTCAAATTCATACAATTGCCAAAGACACCAAACTCTCAGCAGCATCTGAGTATATGCTAAACGGTCTAAAGACGATTAAAATCTGTAGTCTTGATAAGAAAACTTCATCGTTGCAAAGTGAGCTTACTTTTCGCGATGACCCATTCAGCCCGGTCTCCTGGGCTTCTGAATATGGATTCCTGTAAAATTTATAAGGCTGGAGATTTTCCTCCACCATGATGCAGCAAATTTTAACCGGTTTACGTGTGTGATAAGCGATTGTGCATAAGCAACTGACCGAGTGGCCTAGGCTCGTCTCTCTGCGCCTTGCAATGAGACCAGTCTAATAACAGGTTCGTCGGATTGTTTGCTCCCCTTGGAGTCGTAATGGTTTGTATGAGCAACAAGGCGATTGCTCCAGTCGCCTGGCGAGCCTGGCATCGTCGTGGATAGTCTAAATCTCACAGTCCCCAGCACAGTTCAACACGGCGAGTATAGTAGGAACTATGTGTTTGTATTGATGCGTGTATGTACTGATGAAAGAGAACCTCGAGGCTATCTAGCTCTCCCCATGCACCACGAGGAATACAGGACTACTATTATTATGTATCTCACAAACCTCATGCCACCATCAAATCACACCCTCACAAAGCACCCAACCCTACCATCATCATCGCCACCGCCGGCCAATACCATACTATCAGCATAACAAGCTCGGGCCTAAAATAGAGCAACCGCAAAAATTGGTGTCACCACTAGGAAACGGAGAGCAATAGCAAGAAAAACACAGTAGCGTAACGCGGGCGAGATATTCAAAGTGATAGGGAGGTCGATGTGAAGGGTTAGAGTGTTACCATTAATTTGGGCGAGGGTGAGGGGTTGGAAGCGGTTTATAACGAGAAGAAGAGGAGGTATATACGGGGGAGGACATGATGATCATGATGCCCGGGTGATTCGTGATGATGGATAGTGATCCCCATATGGCTGTGGATGGCATCAACGCTCAAGATGCCCTGCATGGTTGGGCTGGATAGCATAGAGGTGGTTTGGGAGAGTTGGAAGTAGCTGTTTGACGTTATTCGCAATGGAGGGGTCATCATGGTCAGTTTGTACCCGGCTTACTTCAACGAGCAATTCCGAAGTTGACAATTCCATATCAAACACTCAGAAGTTTTCGTACTTTTCTCTGCCACCCCCCCCGCCCCGCGGGTGGAATTTTACAGCTTTCTTTTTTTGACTAGAGAAAGGATTACACGGCTCTTATCATTTCCTTCATGCGTAAACCCAGCTCCGTCTTCGCCATAGTCCCATACATGGGCGGTCTACCACTACAAGCGGTCGTTTGAGATCGTTTCCAGCGCGCTCTTCCTTGTACTCTGGAGTCTGGTTCAGTCAACGCCGTGCACGTAGTAATTAGTACCTTACCAAATTATGCTGTTTGATGCGGGAAATTTTTAAAATTAACACTGGAATGCAGGTAATATGCTTCACCCACGCAGTTCTTTTCCGCTCGTCCGAAAAGCCTAAAGGTCAAGCCAGCCCACGTCTTGGTCTCGGCTATTGAGACCACTGCTTATGAGCCTGTGAAGAAGATACTGCAGGGTGGGGGTGGGGGTCGCTGAGATTGTGCTAGACGCACAAATCGTCACTCGATCACGCACATGCGTTCCATCCTGTTACTGGGCAGTTAATAGTCACAGCATGGAATGCAGCCGGAGCTTTTTATTTTGTATAATTCACCGCCTCGGAGTGCGTTCCGTGTTCGGTGCATGCGTATACAACTCCCTCCACGACCATCTCAAGCGTCGATCCCCGTTCAGCATGTCGTATGTAGAACCAAGAGCTAAAATTAGGCTAATTCCCCCGGAATGCAGCCCTAACAAACCAGCTGGGTCCAAAACGAAAAGTTTAAATACTCGCCGGCATATCGTTCGGGTAGTAGTAGGCGCGCGCAAGCAGTAACTGGGCACATATAGACTTGCATATATGCTATGCCCATCTTCTAAATTTCTTCACCACATTCGCATGCATGCTTTTTGCGATTCGATCTTGGTGATTTGTGCAAACTAGGCTAGGGGGTGGGGGGCACTACCCTATGATGACAGCGTTTGTCGTGGGGTTACAGGGGGGGAAGTGGGATGTGAAGTAGGGTATAAATATTATTCACATATCGGTCCATACTGATGGCATATGAGTATAGGCGCAGTCTCAAGCCGCACAGCCCTGAAGGTGATCCATACACTGGCGCCACTCCGAGCCTAGATCCGAAAAACTCTGTCCATGGGTATGGTCTGATCATCTGATTTGTGCATTAAACTCAGCCTTCATGGGGAGGAAAACAGTCAATTCGTTGCAGCCTCTTTAGTTCGCTTTGAATCTGGAATCCAATTGTATAGAAATACAGAGCGCCATTTGTTCTACCTATGAATTCCTTTGTTAGAACCTCAATGCAAATGCTGAGTTGTAGGTCTAGACGTCCATCCAGGTGATCACCCCGCGGCCGTACCATACATACATCGTGACCCGTTACCCGTTACCGGTATACCCCCCAATCTAAGCTAACAGGATGAAAAAGCGACTGCGGGCTGCTGCCCGCCTGCAAGAAGTCGACAACAAATCTAAAACCCCCCAATGTACACAGTATTGCCACGTGCAGCCAAAAGCAAGAGGAAGCTAGCCTGATGGTAATTCCCTGAAGAATTTGACAGCAAAGTATACGTATGCATTTCGATGACTGCAACCTGCAGCAGCTAAAAGCAAGAGATAGCAAAGCCGGCTGGCTGCCCCTCAAACAACAGAAGACCGTGAAAATTGAGGCTTGCTTGGCCGGTCAGATCCGGATGGAGTCAATTCCATCAGTGCTACCGTTGAAGCCTATTGGAAAGCGGATCCAGACCACGGGCCCCCATAATCATTGATTGGAAGTTTTGAGATTCATTTATGGATAGTGAAGCGGGTACAAATTTATCATAACATGCATTCGATGACCCCAACGCGCAAAGCATGACCAAGTACAGTAATCCGAAACAAAAGAGAAAAAAAGCCTGACAGTAACTCCCCTAAACAAAAGAAAGACATTACTACGACGTTCAACACCAATCATCGTCGCCACATCATGATATCATGTAAGTCATCAAATCATTACAAAGTTTACCAGTACCTATCACTCCCCCGTCTCTCCCGCTCCCTCTCATCATGTCTCTCCCTCCTTTCTCTCCCCCCGTGCCGTGCCTTCTCAACAACAAGTGTCTCCCGATCCCTGTCCTGTCGCCCACTTCTTCCGCGGAACTCACTGTGATGATATGCCATTCCGCGGCTGCTGACATACTCCCACCCCTTGTCCGCAACACTAGCTACTCTCTCGGGGGGTGCATATTCGGGGCCTCAGCAAACCGCACGGACCTTCGTGACGCAGTGGAGCTTGAGCGCGAGGAAGTAGCCGCGGGTGAAATTGAGCGAAAGTACATTGGCGGGGATGCAGATCGGTGCGATGATGATGATGAGGAGCGGCTGTGATAGCTTCTTCTCTCGCCTCCCGATTGAGAGCTGATCTTGCAGTATGCAAGTTCTCGCTCCAGATCATCCATATGACGAGGAGAGGAAATGAGGACTGTTCGTGGATGAGAGGTTGGTGGCGTGAGAAGTACTTTGGGGTGAGAGGTAGGTGGATATGGGTATGGTTCAGGCTGGACGGGGAGCCTTGGCGGACATACGGTGTATTGGTGGTAGGGTGAGGTGAGGACGATTGGGGGTGTTGGGTATGATCGGGAGCTTCCTTGAGTGATTTCGACGCGACCCATAGTGGTATTTGGCGTGGGATAAGATCTTTATGGTGTTGAGCGACTAGAAGCTTTTATATTCCGTGTGATTGACTATTGGTGATTGACGATTGGTATGAAAGAATCAAAATAAAGGCACAGCCTGGAACAAACAGTTATTAGCTATAAGCACTCTGCATGAAAGAATGGGTAACATTGAGTTGTTATTTACCTTGAATGAATATATAGTGAATTAAATGTGATAAAGAATTGGAATATAATGCAATTTCCCGGAAATGCAGTAGAAGAAAAGAAGGAAAAGAGAAAAAAAAAAGAGAAAAAGAAGAGAAGAGAAAACTTAGGAGAAGATTGAAGATGTTGCAGTTGGTTGATTTGGGGAAAGAAAAGCAGCACAAGGCCGGAGGTTGATACCCTTTATACACGGCATTGTTTGTGTTTCCCCAATAGTGTAAATATGACAGCTCTATCATAGGAAACCTGACAAGACCAGATTTCCAGGGTTGAAACCAAACAATCATGATACCGTCCCTATACGGAGAATTGCCGAAACTCTTCCGGGCGGTACGTGGTGCGTGAACGTTCGTAAATTCATTGATCCCCAGATCCAATGGGTTAAGAATAGGGCATCGTGCAACAGTCAATGCTGCGACAAGCGCCACTTGTCACACGTGCCACACTTAACTAGCCACTTCAGCCTCGGCAATAGAGGATGGGTTTTGTAGTGCGTTTGTGCCTCCCCCGGTGTTAACCCGAACCCTGCAGCTGTCTCTAGGGACTTTATCGAATGATAGCTTAAGCGTGCTAAGGCTATCAATACACGACCAAGAGCGAGAGGATGGTCAATTCCTTGGAAGCAGGTCTTCGAGCGCTTCGTAGCGCGACGCCCATTCTTGGTTTCGGGAGAGCCCCTGAATTGAAATAATATCAACCCTAACCCTCGCGCTCGCTCGTCGAGCGGAGAAGCGAAGCGCGGAGAGAAATGAACTTTTAAACACGTATGATTGCGTTTATGGGGGTCCATTATTATAGACGCGGATATTGGTAGACTTTTATTTCGAATTTTAAACACAAACCCACAACAGGACAACCACCTGGCTCCAGAGGTGACTGTGACTCAGCCTCGTTGACAGCTGTGTCTACTTGTTCGTGAAATGGATTGACAAGGAGATCAACCGAGCCGCAATATAGATCACAGCCGACAAATGGCATTTGTTTTGATGGGATATGGCGGTCTGAAGACTGAGCTTGCTGCCAACTATCTGACAAACGGTCTGCCTCATCAACTCAGTTCTGTGGTCGCCTCGCTCTGAAGATATTCTTCACCGACCAACTTGATGTGTTTTCATCTTTTATTTATCCGGCCTGGCCAGGAGCTGCGCAAGCGTCCAAGGAAGTCAACGGTGCTTGTAGGTATGTGTCATCCCATGCTCAACAGCATCTCGCATTATCGTTCATGCCAATATCCAGCATACGCGGGATATCTTGACCCAATGCCCTAACTTCTTTGCGGGGCGATGTTGCAAAATCTGCACCGTAGTCGACTAGAGTTTCTGTCTTGCTGGCAAACAACAATGCCCGTCCTCAACACAAGGTAGGCGCAGCACGCATGGTTGAGATTCGGGAAGAGATTTCGGCGGCAGGACGAGCCAAATAGAGGAAGCCATCGTGAGAAGATTCAATGATTGTCGAATGATATCTTCCGCTGATCTTTTTCCAAGTAGAATAGATAAGTACGCTCTGGAATCCCACTGTATGTATCGCTGTCTTGGCTTTCGTCATCGGAATTGTTAACACCCATGTGGTTCATCAATTTATCCCGGGAAAAATTGAGTCCTCTCTCAAAATTCTTTACTCCAGAGTTCTACTGATCCAAGCAGAAGTCAAGGACCTGTTTCGTGCACCTACAGGGTCAACTCTGAAGTTGAAAACCCGTCTGGTTGCGTTGCCGGTATTACATACGAACGAACACTGAAATCCCAGGAATTATGGAGGCGCTGGTCCTATAGCCCAAACCTAATTCCAAAATTCCCACTATGATTTCCTGCCTCGTCAACTTAGGTTGGAAAGTTGGCTCTGTATTGAGTGGTGCTAAGAGCCCGGAGCTCGCGGAGTTTTCCCTAAAGGAAACCTCCAACATGAGTTTTCGTCGTTCACAATGCTTTTCGACCTCCTACCGGTAGATATCGATGTATTTCGGGGTAAGTGGTTTCCTGTAATCGTTACTCTCTTTCCTAGCGGAATCCCGCTATCGCCATTTAATATGGTAGTCTATCGCTCACCACACAAATCCCAATGAGAAATTTGACATTCACCTGGGACCTCTCGATGTGCAGTTGTTAACGCTCGATACTCACCGCCTTGTCGTCGGGTGATATCGGGCTTTCAATGGCATTGCCGATGTCGGTTCAGCACCAGACGATATAACTTCTGCATCATTGCGACCTTGCGAGAACTCAATTGATATAGTCCTCGTTGTAGAACGACATGCGAGACCCGCACACCCTTGAATTATTTCATCGTTTCGCACTCAGAACTCAAATGTTAACATTCTTCCCGTGTGGCCGAGAACTCCACTTCCCATCCATCATCTGCCAGAATAATTGACTCACACACCACCCGAGGGTGGTGTCGCATTATCACGCCAATACAACACCACTCAAAAAAGAAGGAAAATCAAGATTCCGACGTCCCAAATGCATCTAGAGCTGAAGCTGGAACGTGGCGGCAGTGCAGCTTAGCTTTACCGTGGAATCAACCTGCATACCTAGCCCATCACAGAATATTGCGTTCGGCAGCAACGGAACAGTTAGGTAGAAAGGATTGCGGTTGCTGCCGTTGCAGCAGCGTTGCAGGTGTCCCAACAATTGAAAAGCAAACCTTCCGTCAGAGATGTCGTCACATTGCATGAGGAGATTTTCAAGGTGACCAACAGATCCTTGGGCAGTGAGCTGTCAAGCGATGGGCCTATGCTACAGACGCGAGTTGGAAGGCTGGAATGGTATTACTTGCTCGGGGTCTCCCGGTATCCGCTGCTGCTTTACTGTTCTCAATGTATGGCGGGGTAAATAAGATACGTGACTTATGCAGGGATGCGCCCGGAACGAAACCAGGTCTCATGTGTTGTCAGTTAACACCACAACTTCTATCATCTTCAAGGTTTGTAATTTACTTTATTGGGCCCTATCACTGCAATGACCCAACCGCCCAGTTTTGCTGTTGCGTATGTCATCCCTTCTTCCTCCAAATGAAGGATTCGTCATTTCCTGTGTGGGAAAACCCAAAGAAGGTCTAACACGAGGCTCCACGGCCACTTATTTGAGATGCAGCGACGAATTCAGTTACATACCATCAAAACCATTATACATACTTATCGGTACCAACTTCCTAAGAGTGCGCGCAGCTAAGAACAAAGCATTCCTATGGAACAGAAAAGAAAAAGAAACTTGCGATTACATCACGACTTAGCTTTCGAGCGGCAGTTCTTGTGCGTCCCAGTAAGCACTCGTAACACAACGTTTTGGCAGCCTTGCCATTTGAATGCTGGCCTTTGCGCAGCACGAACAAGTTATGTTGGGGAGATATGTACGGGCCAAGGCGGTTCCACCCCTCCTCCTCCACCACCACCGGAAAGCGGGGTATTCTCTCCTTTTCCCCACCTTCATCCTCAGTGCTATGGAATTCCAAACGCAATATAAACGACTGCGGAAGCCTGCGAATGTTGTTAACTCATTGTCTCGACGATCATCAAGCAAGGTGGTTTACTTACTCAATCACTACCACCGATCACGAATACCTAGCAACCCCCCCGGCTGGTACAGCTCATCTATATCTTGACCCTTGTCCGACTCTCTCGGCCCACAAGGTAAGAAAGCCGCAGCCAAGTGCACAGCAGGCAATATATAACCCGTGCCCTAGCTATCGTTTCTCACAAGTTACACTATTAGGTTTTCGTTTCTTCACAACTCGATATATACCCTAGCTCTGAAATCTTCAGATCATCATCGAATTCTTCCACCGCCAAAAATCACACTCCCCGTACTGCCCCATCACAGGAACTGGCCCAAATACTCACTTGGAGGCCATTTGATACCCTTGTTTCCTTTGCATACTGTCCCGCCCGAAATTACCCGCTCCCAGAGAACACAAGTTTGGTCCTATAGCCCTTGATTTGGAAGCCAAAGGACCATTGTCAGGACCTTTCTGCCGGACTATCTATCAGATTTCTTTTCTTCGGGCCATAGGGGAAATTAAGACACCGCCACTGGGAGACTGCCGCGTGGTTATTGCCTGAGAAGAAGCCCACTAGATAGGACACCTTTACAGGAACTTCATACCATTGTTCAGGATGGATCAGCCCAGGCACTCACAGATGTCGCCGCCAGTTCCTAGGGTTTATTTTGCTCATTCGCATACCTCTCAGAGGCCATATACTCACCCACAGACCCCCCCATACGCACCGTACTATGCCGAGGGTAACCAATATGAACCTCATCATCTGCGGTAGGCTAAATTATCGTTACGACCGAGTATCTCTGACAATGTTTCTTTTTTGGTAGTCTCGACCTTCACCAGCAACAGCAACAGCAATATCCCAACTATACGCCTGGCATGCAAAGCCCCGGCTATTTCCATTCGTCATCGTCGCCGTCTGGGTACCCCCCGTTCAATTGCAATTGGGCGTCCGAATCGCCGTCAGTTTCAACCGTACCATTCAGTGACTCAAGGCCCAGAGCAAGGCATGTATTTATGTAATGTGTGAAGAAGGCAGCGCTTACGAATTGGGTAGTTCGAGATCGTCGGGGTCTTCGGCGGAAAGTTCAACCTCCCCGCCGCACGTAGGTGGTCCGAGCTCCGATATTGAAGATAGCCCTCTAGGAAGTCGTCGAAGATCGAGGTTATCAATTCATCATGCTACTCCCCGCGCTCACCTACTGAACCGGGCTATCTCTTGACTGCCACTGACTCTGTCATATGTGGTGAAGAGCCGAGGACTTCCGAGGATGTATCACAAATCATTGACGACGGAAATCAAAGAGTTAGTCAGGTTTATAGGACAGCTACTAGATCCCAGCAGCAGGACACGTCTGGAAGCAGCACCGGAAGGCCTAAGCGGCGACCCAACAATCAAGGCGCTGACGGCCAGTCTAAATTCCGCAGGAGTCATAGACAGGAGTCCTATGTCCTACGAAGGCTAGAGGAGGATGATATAGACTTGCCCGAGCAGGAGGCTAGTGAACCGCTCTTCACCCTTGAGGACAACGATTATCGAGATGTCTTTACGGCGTTGGGAAGTCTCTTTTGCAAGACCTCGTACCGGTGGTTGGCATTGTACAAGTTCAGGATCCCCAAGAAACGCAACATGCGGGATCACCTGCGTCCGGACGATCGGGAGATGACCGAGTACGTCACCATCATCAAGACTCTGGTGGAACAACGCGAGGTACCGCGCAATGCTGTCCGTGATGAACGCCTCAACGAGCTTGTGTCCATCATGGAGGGGGCTTCAGAGATCAGACACATCAATATCCATGTTTCGAGAAAGAAGAAGCCTGACCGAAGGGTTCTCGGCTTCATTGCAGCGGTCAATGAGTTCTGCTGGATACTGGGAGATCAAAGAGGTGCTAGGGAAACTAACCAATTGTATTACAAAATTGATGCGTTGACTATGGAGAAACGCCGGAAGTTTCAGGAACAGGAACAGGCGAAACAGGCCGCTTTATTACAAGCCATGGACAAGGACCAAGCAAAAGGGAAGGCCACGCTCCCCGCCCAGGAACGGATCGATGGAGATTCTGCCAGGAACGGATGGATGGATGGATGTTGAACCAAAACACTCCTGCCCCGGATTTATGGATTGGACTACCAGGACTTGGACTGCCCATGAGCTTTTGTTTCTTTCTTTCCTTAAAATTACATTTCATATCTTCTCTTCACGTGTACACTCAGTAATCCCTAGAACTTAGGAGGGTGTTGGGGATCGGTTGGGTATTATTTTGCCGGAGTTTGGGTGTTTTGGGGGCTGGTGGTACTCTTTCGTTAAGCTGGACCGCGTGTACGGATTTGATACTTTGACATTACGATATGGACAGGTTCTTGTTTCTTCATTTTCTTTTGTTAGCACAGAACTGGATATGGGCCGGGCCGCGGGGTTTTTTGGGAGTTAGGGTGGGAACGGGTTTGCGCTTTTTGTGTTCAATTTTGCCTCAGGGAGAAAAGTGGGGAGATACGAATCTTCTTGTTATGTGTGCACTCGTTTGCAGTCATTCAGCCTACATTATATGCGCTCATACTCACTACAGGGATTTGGAGCAACAACACGGATTGCGCCTTCCACGGGCCTCTCTGCTGCATGAGCTTGATGGTGGTGGTGGGGCGACCCAGATCCCAGTAGCTAGTACATGTGGACTCACATGCAAAATATACGCCGCAGAATTATGCTGCACACCACCTTTCTACGTTATCAGCATTTTCGACGTGTTCTTCACAGTTCTAGCCTTGTTTCTATGCATATATTCCTCCTGCTCTGTGACGTTTGTTATGCATCTTTCAGCCTGAGGTAATATATGCACATAGCCACCACATACAAGGCTACGCACGCTCTAGATCTCATATGCGCAAAAAAAAGTCTATTATATTACGATCGATAGGCTTCGTGACCAATGTTGCCCCACAGTTTCCTGCATGGAAATGGTGGAATCAAGTGATGTCTTCCGCAGCCTCGCAGGCTGAGTCAAGGTTCCTGATAGAAAACTTCACGAGACAGTCGGATGCCCCATCCACTTGATTTGGACCAATTACACGCGATGATCTCCCTTCGCTCCACCAATAAGAAGGCGTCCGAGTGAGTACGGTATCCTAATGTCCTGTGAAGTTTTCTATATCCAACCACAGATATAGGTATGCGGCGTGCCTTGGGTTATGTTAAACCCGCATATATTCCGTGGCCAAGTTTACCTCATGTCGTTCGTTGTGCATCCATAAACGCCGTGCCGAACCCCCACCGGCGGACCAATGTCCGTTGTTCCAGCCCGGCAGGAAATTTGACCGAACTCTGGGCGTGCAAAGCTTTCAACCACTCACGATCGATTCTGTGCATGCTGAGAGCCAATGAAAACAGCGAAAGGCCTGGAAGAGACGCCAGAAGCGCGGAGAGGACTTCCGTACTGAACGAACCCCAACGAAGCACTGTACTGGCGATTTTTCATTGCTAACAATTTCTTCGATCTTTGGAACATCTCTAGCAACGTTCTAATCACGGTGACCGCTGGCCGTCCGCTCAGTTGGTATAAATACGGAAACGCACCGTAAGCGGCATGGGTTGATTTCAAATGTGTCGGAGGCCATTGCTAATCGAGTGACTGCAGTGCGTTTCCCATTGCCCAGCCCTGGGCACGACAATTCGCCATCCCGATGTACTCGTATCCCCCTGCCTGTCGAACAGACCTGTCATGTACATGAGATGGATGGCACTGTCCAAGCCGGGGCCTGAGGGGTAAACAATCGGTGGCTGACAGTATACTCTACGTACTAGTACTATACATCTCCGCTCCCAGCGGACAGCCGCAGTTCTCACGGCCCGGCGCCCATAGCGCCGAATTTATGATCTTCCAGTTGACAGAACCCTAGGGTTTAGCACCGCATCAATGCAGATATATATTCACAAGCTTGATCAGCACCGCTGCAGCCGTCACGAATGCCGATCCCATCCCACTCATTCCCACGCCCACAATCCGAGCACGTCTTTCGCTTCGCTTCTCCCCCCAATATCCATCCCGTGCACTATATACACCCCGCGATTCCCGATTACGTATAATATAAAACCCCAGCGAAACGTTTATCTTCGCCCGCAATTTGCAAATTTTTGCTGCAGGCTGACCATCTTGACGAGAAACCACCGCAACCGCTACCACAGGATACCAGACGGACCCCACCGTCATCCTGCCGATCAGCATATATCGGTTCAATGTAGACGGGTACCTGCAGCTTGCTTGCACATAGGGGGGCATCTTTCGACTGGTAGGAAAAACCACCACGATGTCTCAGCGAACTGTATTAGAATGCATATGCACGGCCTCTTTGAGTATGTGGATGAAGGCACCTGCGCACGGTGGAATTAAGGTTTTCAAACACAACCGCAGCGCCACCGCACCGGCATATTCCATCAATATCTATCTACGAAGTTCTCCAATAATCGGCATATTGGAATTTCGACATATGAGATATATATGAGGTGGTGGCTTGTGAAGATGAAACAGAGGGTTTGTGATTCTGAATGGATTGTTCGGTGAAGAATCTAGATCTCGTTAAGTTTTCCCAAGCAGAGGCTGTCTTATCTCAGCCACTGCGCTCAGATGTGGTCCCGTCACCATGGGTGTGGACTCGACGCCAGCGGCTTCACTGCGGGTATTGGCAGTATAAGGCTTTAGAGTAGGTGGCCAGTTTGTATAGGTTTTTAAATCACCATGTCGCCTCGGGGTCCCAAAATTTCCAATACCAAACGATATTGCAATGGCAAGGGCAAGCAGTCAAGAAAGGGCAGCAGGTACCCACATTTATAAGTACATATTTCCTGCAGAATCATTTGGATATATATGTTCGATGATAAAATGAAACCTCATCGCATTTTGGATCTCCCATCTACCGACCGCGCGTTTTCTTTTGCGAGAGAGGAAGAAGAAGGAGGAAGGTGCCACTTTTTCCCTTTTTCTTCCCATCGAGTTTAGCCTGCCAGTGTAAGCGCGGCAAAAGATGGAACATCACACTGCACATCTCATCATTCAGCTGCACTGCCGTGTCCGGGAAACCACCCGTACTAAGGAGATGCCGGACGGATTTTTCTCACGATTCTTCGTTGCGGAATTTGTCGCTTGCGTACAACAGAAGAGGGAGAGGCGGAGCCAATGGGGTTATTGCCGCGTAGTCGGGCTCATCTAGAGGATATTACCTGCCATCAACGCTCGGGCCATTGTTTTGGTGCCTCGCTGTTATGGGTTGGCTGGCTTCAATTGGGCTGGTTCGAAATGCATTTGCTGCATGCTGCAAGTGCCTGATGAATTTGGATGGATGGTGGGCGAATGGGTGAGTGGGGATGAATTGGATGGATGGTGAGGAGAAAGCAGTACTTAACACATAAGCGTATCCCCGTTGCTGCTGTTGCTGCTAACTGACTCCTAAGATTCTCAGCTGCATCTTGTCGCATCGCCACATCACCACATCACCACATCACCGCCACCGTCGTTTGTCTCCCTTCTTCCCTCACTCCCTCCCTTCTTCCCTCACTCCCTCCCTTCATCCCTTCCTCCCTTCCTCGCGTCCGCTCTCTCCGTAACAATGTCCAAAAACACCTCTCCAATCCCAATTACGATTCTTACCGGCTTTCTCGGCGCCGGCAAGACGACCCTCCTGCTCTCGCTTCTTCCGCAGCTCCCCGCCGGCTACAAACTCTGTCTGCTCAAAAACGAATTCGGCGACGTCGCAGTTGATTCGCAGCTCGCCGCGCAAGGCTCTATTGCGGGGGTGACCGAACTGCTGAACGGATGGTGACCACCTCTCTTCCCTTGCCACAGAGCCGCAATTCTGTAATGCAATGATGGCTAACGTGATGTTGCAAGCGTAGTATTTGCTGCAACCTCGTCGGTCAGCTCTCGGATGCTCTGATTTCACTTAAGAATTCGTACAAGCCGACGCGGATAGTCATTGAGACGTCGGGATCTGCGTTTCCGGCGACATTGGCGATGGTTAGCAGCGCAGCCACACCGCCTCTACTCGTACTAACGTACTACAGGAGGTAAACCGAATCTCTCGCGAAAATGGCGGCATCTTCACCCTCGACGGCGTAATCCAAGTGATCGACGTCGAGAACTTCTCAGGATACGCAGACACATCGTACACGGCAAAACTACAAGCAAATTACACGGACCTGATCATTCTAAATAAATGCGAAGTTGCGGGGACGGCGCAGGTAGATGAGGTTATGGATCGCATCCGTGATGTGGCCGAGGAGACACCGATCGTGAAGGCGGATCAGGGGTGGATCGACAAAGATATCGTCTTCGGCGTCGACGCATCGTTTGCACGGCAATTCAGCGGCGAAGGGATTATGGAACATGATCACGACCACAGCTCCGAAGTTGATGTGCTGTCTCTTACACTCCCGAACTGCGAGGATGCAGCCGGTGGATATGTCGATGCGGCGGTGCTGGAGCGGTTACTAACCACCGCCCCAAAGGATGAGGTGTACAGGATCAAGGGGATCCTGAGATTCCGTGCATCCCCACCGCAGCATCCAGACACGCCGGGCGACGGCAAGGAAACGCCAGCCACGCCACCCGCGGGCAATCGCTGGGTTCTGAATTGGGCGTTTGGACGATGGCGGTTCACGTCGCTTCGTGAGAGCAGTGTGGTCACGACAATCAAGGGGAGCGAGGACCCGCCGGCGCCGGTCGAGTTCGCACCCAGTAATGCCGAGTGTGAAGAGGCCGACGACGAGGCGAAGCCTATATCTCCTGAAGGAAGGAAGCTTAGGAAGGGGAGCATCGAGGTGCTGGTGCAGACAAGCATCAAGACGGTGGTGGAAGATCACGCTGTGGAGGTGGGCGATTGCGCAAGGCTCAGCTTTGTGTTAGCGAGGGGAGAGGGCAGGCGGTGGTTAGGTAGGCTACAGCGCGAGGGATGGGTGAAGTATGATAGGCCGGAGGTGCAAGCCAACGTCAGGATCGAATCAATTGTATAAATGCGGCAGGATAGGTGTTTGGGCGTTGAGTGTTTTTTCTTCCTGGTTCTGGAGGGGAGGTGGAATGGTTAGATATACAGACTACAGCAACGGTCGGGATTTTTATACTGTCTACTATCTTGTATGTGTATATTCTATATATTCGGCTTGAAATACGAAGGTTCGCTTTGAGTTTTGGTGAATGAGATACTGAGGCATATATGGTGTTTAAACAAAGGCTGAATTCAACTGGCGATCAATTCCATGCGCATATGCTGCACTTCTGAAACCATCATGGTCAGACACGCTCTATCACTCCATTGATCTATAATCCGAGCTCGTTATGATTACCATCGTATTTTGATTGGGATAGGGACCAGGATGCTAGCTGTGGGGACTTGTGATTGGCGAGGTTTGAGACGAACTGTCTAATATGAACTCCGCCGCGTTCTCCGTAGCAATTATACGTCGTCTTATTACCTAGGCCCTATATATATATCCATGCGTGCTACCATCTAATCCCTCGCCGTCTCAAAATCCCTCTCTGAAATCCCACTCCTCTCGCACATCCCCCACCACATCCCTTTGCTCCTCCACAACTCACCCGGCTCTCCAACCTCCACGACCTGCCCTCCATCCATCACAACCACCAAATCATAGCCCACCACCGTCCTGAGCCTATGCGCAATGCACACCAACGTCCTCCCTTTGAAGCCCTCCTTCATACTCCTCTGAATAACCCTATCAGTTTCCACGTCCACAGAACTCGTCGCCTCATCTGCAACGACCACCCTACTTCCTCTCACCAATGCACGGGCCAACGCAATCTGCTGTCTCTGGCCGAGCGAGAAATTATAGCCCTCTTCCTCAACAGGTGTATCAAGCGTGATAGTCGGATCAATGTAGCTCCCCGCCAACGCAGATAGCAAATCGGCATCAGAATGCTGTTGGAACGGGTCAAGATTGCTTCGAATACTCCCCTTGAACAACGTCGGGTCCTGCGGGATGATGGAGAGCTTACTCCTCAGCGTGGCAAGGCCGAGCGTGGAGATGTCAACCCCGTCGATCAGGATGCTTCCCGCGGTGAGCTCGACAAGACGGAATAGCGTGGCGGTGATGGAAGATTTCCCTGCGCCCGTTCGGCCGACAATACCAACGCGGCTGCCGCCGGGGATGCTGAGCGTGAGGTTTTTGAGAACCAATGGGAGACCGTCGCGGTAACGCATGGCGACATCGCGGAACTCAATTGCACCGTGTTCCGGCCAGCTTGGGGGGATCTGAGCGTTTGTGCGTAGTGCAGCCTCCTCGGGGAGCTCAGTACCGTAGTAATGGATACGCTCCGTCGCGTTCATGGCATTCTCCACCTCTGCAAGTTGCCGGATCATCCACTGCAGCATCATGACGATCTGGAGGATGTATGAGAGCACGACTCCGGCAATGGAGGGGTGGACCCTGAAACGCGAGGTAACGACTAGGATGGAGGTCGTGAAGACAAGAAGGTTGCCGATTATGTCCAGACGCGTTGAAAGCCATCGCTGGTTCGCAAACGTGATGAAGTATGCTCCGTTCATTTCGTCCAGTGCCTTGTTGATCGTTTCCACGAACCTGGTTTCTAAACCGTATGCGCGGATACTCGCCACACCAGATAATGATTCGCCGAACTTTGCGAACACGTGGGAGCGCAGGACGGACTCGTGGCGCTTCACCTCCCGTGCTGAGGCTCGGTAATACGATGCTGCAAAGAGGAATAGGAACGCGAGTGGGAAAAGCGCAACGGCGAAATAGGGGAAGTATACGATGATTAAGATGAAAACGGCGGAGATGATGGCAAGTGTCAGGAAGTACATGCGGATCGCATCAGTGAGCTGGTTGTCCATGACGTCGACGTCCTTCGAGAAGCGATTAACGATGCGTCCGATTGGCGTCGTATCAAAGAAAGACCTGGGCTGTTAGCGGTGTCTGGGTGGGGGGGGAGATGCGGGAGACAAACATGGGAGCACGGAGAGTACTCTTCATGGCTTTTTGCATCAGCACTCGCGAGGATTTTGTGCCTGCCACCGTGAGGGTAAAGGCAAAGGCGAACATGAGCAAGGCTTGAATAACTCCGAGGGCAGAAAAGACACCAATCTACAGAGAGTGGATTAGCATATGGATGTTGCGTGTAAGGGGGATAAACACACATATACTCCCTTGGGAAGATTGTAGTGATTGCTGGTCCAGTAGCCCAACCACAACGAAGTCCAGATATTCCCCACTTGGCCTAAGGCTAGCAAAAACAGCACGATAGGCAAAATAAAAACCGTGCCCGATGCCCTGATATATGCGTCATACACCTTCCATGCCACATTCTTGACAGCACGTTCCTCGACCTGCATCAGCGCCTTTCCTTGCCCGGCGACCTTCTCCTTCAGCTTCTTTTCCTCCTCCTCCTCCTCCTCCTCCTCGATCTCATCACCTTCACCCTCCCTCTCAGCTTTCTTCACCGCCTCCACCTTGCCCGTCGAAATCTCACTCATCATCGCCGCAAACCCCGGGTTTCCCTCAATTAATTCTGGGAATGTCCCCACAGCCTGGATCCGGCCATCATCCATCCACACTACTCTGTCGACCTTCTCCAAAACATGCAGCTGGTGGGTAGCCAGTACACGACACTTATCTTTCAACAGCCCACAGATCGCCTTATCAAACAGATGCTTCCCAACATGCGCATCGACGGCCGAGAGTGGATCATCCATCAGCACTATATCAGCATCAAAATATATAGCACGTGCAATATTTAGTCTCTGTTTCTGGCCGCCGGAGACAGTGATGCCTCGCTCGCCAATCTCGGTCTTATCACCATCCGGGAGCATATCGAGATCCGGCTGGAGCGCACATGCCTCGATAACCGCTGCATACCACGCTGGATCAAACTCCTTGCCAAAGACGATGTTTTCCCTCACAGTGGCATTCTGGATCCAGGCATTCTGCGGGCAGTAGGCGAGCCGCGAGGACATAGTGATTGTGCCTGCGGTTTTCCGCATATCTCCTGCGAGAGCGGCAAGCAGCGAAGTCTTTCCGCAGCCGACGGGGCCGACGACGGCGAGAAGCTCGTGGCGCGAGACGGAGAGGTTAATGGCGTCGAGGTGGAAGGGTTCTGCTGCAGATGTGGGAGTTACAGGAGGAGGAGTTGCAGTGGCAGCATCCAGCTTCCGTTGTTTGCGTGAGCTCTTATTCTTCTTTTCGCTCTCTGGCGGCGATTGCTCCCATGTAAAGCAACCACCCATCATTTCGATCGATGCCTCTATCTTCTCGTCGTGCAATACCCGATCCGTGATTTCCTCCGCAAAGAAGTACTCCTGCAAACGTTGCAGCGATATCCACGCATCGATAACCTGGCCGATGACCATGGGTAGAAGGTTCAGCGGCATGCGCAGGGCGTTAAACAGTGCCAGGGACGAGAACACGGCGGCGGGGTCCAGTCTGTTGTCAGTCAAAGAGTATGTAATGAAGGCAAGCATAGACGCAAACACTGGCATCGACATGCCGAAAGCAGTAAGACCACTGCGCACGCCGAGGAGGAACTGTACAGCGCGGATCTCACGTTTCCGTAGCTCCTGCAGACGCGAAAGAAAACTCTCCTCCCATCCAAAATACTTGACGAACCGCACACCTGCCAAAATCTCTTGCGTCAGCGCGACGCGCTTGTCGGTGATGAGATTCATTTTCTGTCGCTTCTCCGCGAGGATCTTGACAACCCATGACAAAAACGGGAATCCGAGTACCAACAATGCGAACCCGGCAAGTGCTGAATAGCTGAGATTGATGAGGAGTAAGACAAGTGCCAGAATAATCTGGATGGGCGCCGTCCAGATGATATGGAACCAACCCGCCGCTAGATCAACACGATAAGAATCAGTGCCCATCAAGTTTACAACTCGTCCGTTCGACCAGCCCGAATCGTCGACATCCTTTTTTTTCTTCCTCTTTTGTTGATCCCCGACCGCCAACGCCGCCGCCGCCGCCGCAGCAGCCGCCGCATCACCTCCCGCCTTCGCCCGCCCCGAGATCTTGAGCGATTTATCAAATATCATCCCAATCAACCCTGCCCTTGCCTGGCCACCGCACATCATGGAGTGATAAATAAACTGCGATACGGTGATGCTAACAAACATCTGTATTGCTGTAATTCCTACTGCGAGCCCCACACCACCACCCACACTTGGTCCTACCGTACCTTTTTCCCTGGCTACATATGAATCGACCGCAAATCGGATGAGGTACTTAAGCAGGTACGGGTTGATGACGAGGAAGACATCAGCGACAGCCCTGCATGCACCAGCGAACCAGAACTCCCAGAAAAACACCTCGTTCAGCGCCCATAGCAGCGGATATTTATCGCCCCGCTCTCTGCGCCGCTTAAATGATTCCTGCAGCTTCGTTGTAATGATGGATGCTGAGCGCTGCGGTGCGACAAGCGGGATATCGGTTGATTCCAGTGGACGCAGATAACCGGTCTATTACACAACATGATTAGCTACTTTATATCTTGTGAAACAAAACGCAAATGTCATAATCACCACAGAGAGAGAGAGAGAGAGATAAACGAACCTTCATCAATTCACCCATCCATCCAAAAGTTACAAGACTCCAGAAATTCGCAGTTGCCTCTTTCGATATACGTCGCTGCGGAGGGACTGGCGGGGGTTGCCGCCAGCGTAATGGGTTTAGAGTGTTGTATTTCCGCCATGGAGTGTACTTGCTGCTTTTCCTCGGTGCCGCTGTCTCCGTGTGCGTATCTTCAACTCCTCCCTTCTCTGGATCGCCGCTGAATGAGGAGCTTGTTGAACCCCTCTTTTTATCTTGCGAAGATGAATGTGCTGTTGGTACTGCAGCCGAGGCCGCACCAGCCGAAAGCGGGGACAGTGGTTGTTGAGCCAGGATTGAGGTAATAGCTGAGAGCGAGAGCGAACTCGAGATGTTGGATTTCCAGCTGAGGTCGTCTCAGGAAAAAGAAATCGGTATGTTCGATGAAACCTCCACAAGGTATTAATCAATTGCAATAGTATCGGTGCCTCGTTGATAAGTGTGGATATTGGTTTGTTATATCTACTTTTTAACAATCGGCGAATTGCCAATGTGCTCGCGATCGGCTTTAGAGAATGGTGACGTTATTTATGCAAAGCTGAAGTATAAGTTGGCTCGGTTTTTCGGCCGTCGTTTGCATATGCAGATCTCGCAGTCTGAGAGGCCACCGAGTCACCACTGCTTCGTATTGACATACTACAGAGGAAAGAGTCATAGATATAACAGTCGAAGCAGTAGCTTGAGGATTCAATGCCGTGATAGCCGGGCAAAGAGGCTCAAGCTTAGGCTTTGCTGATATATCGATAGCATGCGAAAACAAGGTTGGGCCCCAAGGGAGGGTGGTATTCAACACGCATACGAGAGGCCACAGAAAAGCGGAAATATGGACAGACGAGAAGACTATGCTGCAGCGGAACTCCGGGCTACGCCACCCACTCCCTCACAGCGGTAACGCAATGCTGTAGCGAAACTTCAATCGAGCTACGTACATATAAGGCCAACCGATATTTTGATTTTGTAAGCATATACCGGCACACTTAACAGGGCAAGTGCGGATGATCGAGCGGGCAAGTGGGCAGTGCCCGCCATGATGGCCCATTTGTACGGGATGGATTGTATCTATTTTAAATACATTATACCACAAATTTGGACGTTGTTAGAGCTGTGGAATTATGATCAATTCACAAGGCTCATTCACTCAATGATATTGTGAACGTACCAGAATATAATCCCAAAGTGGCAGTCTTAGACGAATGACATGCCGGATAGTACATCCGTTCACAAATGATCACTCCTCAATGAGTCCGGGTCGGAGTCACCGAAAGCAAATGTGATGCACTTCTTTTGCAATACCGCTGGTATACGTAAGACCTGTAGTAACTTCCGCAAACACGAATTGATTTGCCATCGGGCAACCTATGGAATTCTCGCGCAACTCCGAGTGCGGCGGTATCGATTCGGAATCTCGTTGCGACTCACATGAGTCAGCAAGATATACGATAAACGATCATATCAATGCGGGGAATTGAGTGAGAACCAGGTTTGTGAATTTTCGTGGTTACCACTCGGTCCTCGTCCCGTATCCGCGAGAGGTTCAACCTACTAATAAAAAAACCTACAGTAGCGACCCTATTATCACTACTGCGGGACAATCAAAATTCCGGCAACAAGGATATGGGCGTGCGGACCAGTCCCGGTTGGCGGGTAGATAATGTAGTTTACACTTGCATGTAGAGGTACGTATACATAGCCTCAGGTATAACCCGAACCCTGAAATCGCTCGAACCCTTTGTCAAAATACCTCAAGGGTTCGCCTCAAAATGATGAGATTGTATATTTAAACTCTGGTTCTACGATGAATATTAGAATCATATATGTGAGGGAAGAGAAGGGCGAACGGATATACCTATAGTATCCCTGGTCTCGGAGTCCCCAGAGTTAAAAAATGTGTGCAGGCGGCTGAGGAAATCGGGCCATTCAGGACGATCCTGGGCTCCTTCCAGGCCGCCGCCCTGCTTCCCCACGAGCCCGAGCAAACGACGAGCCTGGTTTAATGCAAGATAAATTGGTCTTAGTGCAAGACACAGAACGACGAACCTAGACCACCCATTGGCTCGCCACAAACAAAATATCCTGCCACATATGTACGACCTTATGCATACCTTGCAGGGCGCGTGCACATACGAAGTAGACCGGCCTTTCATACTAGTCTGTGGGACTTGGAAGCAGAACAATCATCGCGGAGTTGGAATTACACGGCGAATATCGAAATACAGCCGTTATTGGTCTTTCGGATACTGTACTGGTTACTGAGGTTCAGACGGCTCCCACTGCTGACTCCCTTTTTTCAGCCGGACAATACAGCACTGACCGATTTTTTTGGTTGAATTTTGCATCGAACATGCTATTCTGACGCTGAAATTACCCAAAAACTCCCGGACGGACACCCCTACTGACTACTGACGTCCGGACCACAGTAACCAGTACAGTACAAATGTTGGGTCTTGTGGTGTAGAGTAGCTGAGTGATTGAATGACCCAGGCTCATTGTATTAATATTAATACGAATGGACTGGGTTTATCGCGTATCGGGCGAATAGCGACTGGCCTGACACGAGCCCGGGCTCGTCCTGAATGGCCCGAATCCCTCAGCCGCCAATGTGTGCTGGTGCTACGGGTAGCGAATAGATAACGTTAGATAACATCATATTAGGATTTCAGAAGGCTAAAAGGGGATTAACGGGATCGTTTATCTCCCACAGTGATTAGGAGTCCCGCATAAGCTATATATGTTCCGTTCAATTTGCGAACCACGCGAGCTGACCTGATCGGTCGCAGATTGGGGCCTGTTAATGAACTGTATGCGAACCTGTCAAGCTATGAGGTGAATTGAAAACAAAGTTGCAGGGCTAAGATATGCAGATGTGGCGAGCGTTATGAGAAACAGAGCGTGCTTCACAGCTGCGCATGGGAGACCTAACCTATCGAAAAGGCTCACAGATAGCTATTGAAAGACATCGATTGTTGTAAGCAAGACCGCTTCTCCACCCTTCTGTCAGCAGTGACTCATCACCACAGTTTACACCGATGTATTGAGGCTCGATAGTGATCTTTCGGGAAAGATGCTGAAAGGCAAACCCAAAAATACAAAGATGGAGATGAGCAAGGGCGAGTGAAATGCACCACATAGACAATATGTTCGGCCCCCGTGACGCGTAACGTCCGGACGTCCGAGGCATATGCTCGGTACTGTGCGTACCGGTATACAGATTGACGTAGGTATGCCACAAGAAATATGTATTGAGTTCGTGAGAATGGCTTGTTCACAACCGGTGGATTAGCCCATTCTCCAGTTGGTGAAAGGTTTGCAAAAAGGCCTCTACAGTTCGATGTTCGGGAACCGGCAGTTCTCCAGCCGAATGGAACATATATCAATTATTAAACCTTAATATCTTGTATCCGTCAACTGGCTATCAACCACGATTCTTTTAGCATGCTTGCCGGTTTAAAGACCGATGAGGTACTTTCAAATAGTGAGGGGATACATACGTTGAAATATGAACTGGCGTGATGTGACCCAAAGAAAGTTGATCCCATTGTACAACTGATAAGAAAACTGTGATATAGTCGAGGAATGATCTTAGATGAGCCGGAACTGAAGCTACTGAAACTGGTGATGGGGCGACGATGACTTCGGCTAGCAGTGATATGGACGAAAACGAGAATTCGAAAAAGAAGAGGAGGGCTATTAGAAACCCCTATCGCAATCAATGCTCGGTTGCCTCATATGTCCGCCTTATGGCCTTCTGGATCTGTTATCATTCCTCCTGAACCATGGGGAGTAGACCGATTAACCAGGGAACGAATCATAGGTGCCTCCCGTACTCTTCATAATTCATCTCTATTGACAATCGCTTGCAACGTTGCCTTCCTCAAGTCCAGCGAAGTGACTGACAGTACATGCTTTTGTGAGTCATGTCCGAGTGCCAGATAGTGACAGCTAGTGAGTGTGTTGGTTTTCATTACCGCGATGAACCCGAAACTGTATGGTTTTATAGAGAATAATGAACGATTCAGAACCCACCGGTTCAACCGAGAGGAAGGCATTCAGAAGATTCTTATAGTCTCGGCAATGTTCTTGTATGTGGTATCCTAATCCGGAAACGAGTGCTAACCTGTGACTTCGACTTTCACTTCCTTCCTTCTTCCCACCTCACCATCGTCAATACACCACTCACCCACAATCACCACCACCACAAGCATTTGCATCGCCATCAAGAACAATCCGTACCATCGTTAGCTACTCCATCTGAAACATCAACATCTTGCTACTCAGAATGCCTTTCGTTCCCACACTCTCTCTCTGCACGCCAAAGTCTCTCCTTAAGCTTCCCTTCGGCTCTCCAAATCGAGGTGCCTACTACCGAGCCCAAACAATTGGTTCCATCCACCTCTCCATCCATCCTTCGCCCCTTGCTTACCCCGCTAACTCACCTCCCAGCAAACCTCCGCTTCGTCCACCCGGAAATCCCAAACCCAGAGATCGTTACAGCACCTGGATGCGTCTACATAGTGTCTACGGTAGAGGAGGGACGGGTGGTTATGATTCACGGGCAGACATTCTTTAGGGGCTTCCTGGGGCAGCAGAGGGGCGTTGAGGAAGATCTATCGGCGAACTGTAAAGGAAGTTAGGGCAAAAATGAAGCGAGTGGAAGATGGTGGTGATATCTTTGGTTGTGGTTGTGGGGAGAGGAAGTGTGGCTGTCTCCTGACCAAAGAAGAGGAATATGATTGTCTCCCGGCAATGGACGAGGAATAACGATTGAGAGGAGACGGTGTGACGTCTCGTGTTTGTGCTATACTAGATGTTTGTTGGACTGTTCTGCAGGTGTGCTGTTTGGTTGATTATTTGTGCTTTTGCTACGGGTGTATGGGTAATATTAATGGTTTACGATGTGTAGAGGGAGATAATTGGGTTGTAGGAGTGCTTGGAATGGACAGATGTTTTCTGGAGGTTGAGTTTGTTCCTCCGTTTCTGTTTCTTTGTTTAATTGCAAGCCGATAGAGCTAGGCGATTGCTAATGGTAATGGGGGTTCATTGCTATACACGTCTGCACTACATATTCACAAAGCTCACAATCAGGAGCTCTAGATTCACCCTGTTATAGGCCCCGCCGCAAGCTGATAAAACCGGGCGATTGCTAATGAGAGTGAGTATTTGTTTGCTTTGCTTGTTTCGATCTGCTCAAAGCTCGATCATGTATGCTCGTTACCACAACTCGAGAAATCATATCCGACGATGCATCCACCACCTCTCTCCTTTCTCCGCAATCAGAAGCTCTAGCACCACCAACTAATCCCACTGCTCTCCTCTCAACACTGTCCTGACTTCGTCAATTAGTCTACCGTCCATCTCCTTACCGCCACCTCGCAGCCATCCGGAACAGGAATCACATACATACCGGTATACCCCACTCTCGTTCCCTCACATTATTTCGCCTATCGTTGGCCCCCTCAATGCATTTACCGTTCGATACCTCATGCATTCAAACAACAATCTAGAACCCTCCTGGACGCATCTAGAGAACAATCCGATCTCACTCCCATTTCAGGTAACCACGCATACGTGCCCCACAAAACTCCAAAGTGCCACCAACTCTATTCATGGGGAATGGACGCCTCATCAGCGCTTTTCGTTTGGCGGGAAGCGATTGGGTTGAGTGATGTATGCCATATGCTTTGGTGCGGTGGTGCACTTGTTTCGGGCGTATGTTCTTACGTTGGCAATGGGGAGGAGGCATAGAAGGTGCTGTATAGGCTTGCTAGCATACTGGAACGGCCGGAGCGTTACCTAATGGAGCTGTGCATATGACACGTTTTATCTATCAAACTCACCATCCGTATTCCAAGAGAATGAGATATGATTTCAAGTTTCCCATCAACCAGTAGGACTCGGTATTTCCTACAGCATATGGGGTCTAGTGCTAGGAATCAAGCGCATCTTGGGATGATATTCACGATAGTTTCTACTCCTAGACTCAGATACAGGAATATTCTGTGTTAGTGTAGATAATGAGACTGAGAACATAGTACTGATGACGAAACCCCCCTAACAATTCAGTCAATAGCGTGAGCGGAATCCCTCGAACCTTGTATCTCGACCCACATCTATTCATCTCGTTTTCCCCTTATCTTAACATTGTGCATGCTTTTCTCTCGTTCCTTCCAACAGCGTCAGAAAACAAGATTCCATCCAGCCATCCGATGCCCTTAGAAGCCAAGTTAATAAGTTAATACCTCATAAATACTCTCTCTAAGCGTTATAACCCCTGCAAATAGGATCGAGGTGCAAATTTGCGACCCATAAGCTATCCAAAGCGTTCACGATAGGTGCCAGACGTATGCACTGTCAGACACCTCGCTTTGCGGCAATTTATAGACAAAGTTGGTTTTTGAAGGTGTGGTTTTAGATGTTCAAAGCTTGTTAGTGAGTGCGGCTGGTGGGTAGGTACGTGCGTAAGTATGAGGGTCTTGGGAATCAGGTGGAAGGTAAAGCGGGTGAGGCGGAGAGTACATGTGCGATCACTCGGGGGTCCGTGCGGTGGGCATGAGAGAGAGATAGTAAAGTGAAGAAGCTAAGTACAATGCAGCGAGTCGGTCGGTGTGGTGTTTATGGCCCTAGAGCCTATAGTTCAAGCACAATAGTCAAAGCACTACGAGCGCTTAGAGGGGACGACGGGTAGCAGTTGCGGAGCTTCGCCATCTAGCCGGCTTGCCCGGAGGCGTCGGGGATTAGGGGTCTCTCATACTCTAAATAGAGTGAATACAGTATGATTAAAACAAAAACAAAAAAGCACTACGAGCGCGTTACACAATACTTTGACCTCGCCACAAGTGCAGGCATTTTACAAGACGTGCCAGCATGCGCTCCTAATATCTACCCCGTTATCATCGATACTTTCCATACAGTGGAGGGGACATTACAATAGTATGATAAGTATAGATTTACCTATCAATTGGTAGGTTGGTTCCCAACATGATACAGCCACGCATGCGCTTGTGGCGCTTCGAGCTATTTGTTGTGAGTGTACGTACCGGTAGGTGCTGTTGAGAACGCGCTTGTATTCTTTTCGGTCGCTTTACGGGTTGTATTTGTCATATGTGCCTAGCGCTGGGTATGACGGAAGTCAGAGGTGATTGAATACCCTTGCCACTGGCATACATGTTCTGTCACTCGGCATTGCTATCTGAATAGAGGGGCGTAGAATGGTTGAGGTAGCCAACTACCAGGTACTTCCAGTACCATCTTTGCTTCACCACTATCGGTTCTTCCAACTATGACGCTAGATTCTTGCAAGAATGATTAATAGTTACTGAATATTATGGCCGCCCCAGAAAGTCAGGGATTCGACGACTACTTTGCAAATTCGATTGGCATACATCCTTACTAGAAGAAATGTAAATAGACTTATTCAATGAAGACATCAGAGAGCCAATCATATAGACTACAAGTTGAGAGAATGGAATCCCCTCGTACACGACCAAAACCTACCATCTCCAAGCATACGATCAAAAATCAAAGAGCCCTTCCTTTGCTAACCACAACTTCACGAAGCCCGCGATTTCCGCGATTTTCACATGTCGGCAGTTTCATACCCCATCCAATACCCAAGCATCTTCCCACTCTTTCTCTCACACCCATGCTTCAAAGCTTCAGTGCCACCAGTGCCAAAGGTGCAGTAACTATCAACCAGTCACGTATTTAGTAAAACACAAGAGATCCGGCTACATATTTTACATACCGAGAGGGTCCGTGAAAAGCCACATCTGGAAACTCGCGTACATATCGTCCAAGCCGGGCACAGACAAGATTATCCAGTCACAATCATATTGCCATCTAGACTGTGATAACGACCTATCCCTCCATCCCAGTTCCCTATCTTCTTCGTTCCGACTCTACCTCTTTACCTGTCTGTGCGATTAACCAAAAATGAGTCATAAGGAAGACCTTGCATGCCTCCGGATCCCTCTGATCATCTCGAAAATGAAGTATCCAGGATATGTATCTATCACTCGCCATGCCTTATGTCATGTCATCTAGGTCCATTCACCAGAACAGACATTTCCCTCTGGTTGGTCCAGCCTTCATAGAGTATACGCCTCCCACATACCTCTGCTACGCTCACCAGCTGCTACAGTGAAAGCTCTACCATCCATCCCCCATACCCTCTAAGCGCGGTAATTTCCAACCACTCATCGCATCATATCGCAATCCTTCACGGCGGTAATTCTTTCAGCTCACGCAGGATAGATAATCTCCACAGCCGCGACACAACGCAGCGCGGATCCAGCTCTATCACATGCATTAGTTATCATTTCCCATTGTATCCATGGCCACATCCATCTCCCCTCTCGTGTATATGTATGATTCAGATAGAGTGTATGAATCTCCTATTCACCCTGCGTCGACCCAAATGCAAAAAAACAACTTCTCGTCCCGCCCAACACCTGATCGGCTGTGTGGGTGACAAACTTAACTCCAGTCAGCCTAAACCCGCCAAGGCTTGTATAGCAAGCGCGTATAGTATCCATATATCAAATCAAAAGTAAAACCAGGCATACTAACCAGATAATGTAATTATTCTCGCCTCCTCCCTGCATTGCTCGCGGACTCGAGGAAACGGTTTCAAGGAAATTAGTTTGCGGCCCGGTCCACGACTCAGGCTCGCCTAACGGATGACAATTGACCAGTCCCGCTCGTGGCTCGCCTAGAACCCGCTCCGCATATCCAAGCGCGGCTGCAGCAACGCAGGAATAGTGGCAAGAATGTTGCATCTCGATATCTTCGCCATAAGTGCAGTGTATCTCTAAGCAGAGAAACTATGAATAACCATAACCCACAGCCATAATTATGACAAAGATAGTATGTAATTACAAGTCGGAAAGTTGGGAGTTGGATTATGGAAGAAATGCACTTTGTTGTACATACGTCCGGACGTCCTCGAGCTCCATCAACGTTAACGGATCACTCTAGCTCACCTCATAAAAGTTTCGGCTCTGCGGTAACAGCCTTACCACGCAAACCTGGTTACCGCACCGTAAGCGACCTAATCGGCAGTGATCATCTGCATCCTCATCCTGCACTTACTATACATGCACCGCGATAAGCCAGACGTACCCCTCATTAGTATCCCCAGCAAAAAGCTACATTCCATCACATTACCTTGCATTGTCATAAAAAAAGGAAACAAGAAACTCTTACTTTTATCCACCACCAGCAGGTATAGGCGAGCTGCAATAAACTACCTACCAATCACGAGGTTTCCATCTGTGATGTGATATCGCTTTCATTCACGCATAATAATAATACAGATTCATGCGTATGCAATGCGGGGACATACGCAGTGTGAAAGATCTCGCCATGATATCATACCCTCCTCGGCTAGGATGTCCCTACACCCCTCCGCTTCCCCAATCTTGATCTATCGTAAATAAACTAACTTCCGGAAGTACCGCCCTTCGAGCTTTTCAGCTTTTTGCCAAACCACCACGGCGACGTATTGGTAATTTACCGACCTCGCGCGGCAGATGCAGACTTTATGAAACGCGGGATTGCATTGCCACACAGTACAGCGTGTCGAACGAAAGTCTTGCTAACATTCTAGCTGTGGCTTGGATTTTCCCGCCACTCGTCACCAAGGGCCGGCGCCAACGGATATTATAATACACATGGGCTTCCAACAGTGGCTGAAGTTTCAGACGCAAGCATCTACTGTCACTCGCGATTGAGCCCGACCGTGGCCAACCAAACACCGGCGGGCTATCTCATAACTTACAGCAACTTCGTATGTATGCCCGTAGACGTGATGGTGAACACATTGTGTTAAGCATGCTCGCGCACGGCCACAATAAAAGTGCACAATTACCGCCTCCGCTTTTTCATTCTCGGCTCTAGTTTTTAGTGCGAAAGGCTAATTGGGTAATTTATATGAATGCGTGTGCATGCTTGTGCTGAGATCTCGATTAGAGAGTATTTTAGAGGGTGAAAAAAAGCAAGATGTGACGGGGTGGATGGGAATGTTTGTCTATTCCTGTGCACTGTACGCGCGCGGTGCAGATAGAACGGAACGTGGTTGCTGTGGCGTAGAGATGAGGCTGTTTGTACGCAATGACTGTGGAAGAGTAGTCCAGACACGCACGGGACGGAATGTGCTGGGCGCTGGATTGAAGAGGTTTAGCAAGTATACGTAAAGAATCCGACCAGCAAAGCAAGACAAGCAAGCAAGCTAGAGTGGAGTACCTACGTGGTATCATAGGCGCCGTTGAACAACGTGGTTTTTTGGTCCCAAAACCCACGATGTCACTCTCTAGCTTCAGACGTATCGAAGTTTTTCCAGCTTCAACTCTTCTTCATGCTCATGACTCAAGTCCATTGGCTACCCATCACTATCCACGCGGGAACATGAGTTTTACTACCACCTCCTCACCTGCACCCGAAACCATGGTTTAACCGTTTAACGTTTCGAATTTCTTGACAGGTCGACATTTGTAACGCCATGCCCTGTAGAATTCCAAACCTCCAGCAGCCAGCCGAGAACCGAAGGCGCCCTGACTTTTGACTCACCATTTCACTGTGAAAGACCCTAGGCGCTGTTCGAAGTTGACGTATGTTCTGTACATATGTACCTGAATTGAGTTTTTTTTTTTACCTTCCTACTCTAGCCGCTGTTGAAAGCTTCCTGCCTAGCCGCCAGGTCATCTCATCTCATCTCCGTGGATCGTAGCCTCTCAAAGTTAACGTTACCGCTCAGTCTAGCATTGCTACATATCCTATGCATCATACCTCCCAACGACAACCCAGCACCGCGGTTCTGAATAGGAGTCGTAGTGGTAGTAGTAGTGGTGGTGGTGGTAGTGGTGGTGGTGGTGCATATAATTCTCCGAAGGGTGGTTTCGATATGTGTACATATATGCAGCGAACGATATCGATGGAAAAAAAGATGGTGGTGTTATGCATCTACGCGCCTTGAAAATTCTCCGATAGCAGCTGTGAGGGTGAGGAAGAAGAGGCTTAAGCTTCGTTACCGCTCGGGATTGCTTCTCGGGAATGAGATTATGCTTCTCTCCCTCAGTCAGGCTGTGTGTAGTTGCATATACACACTGCGTTTGCTCGGCCGATGGGGGAGAAGCATAGCTATAGCTATAGTATATTACACATCCAACCTATACCTGCTGGCGACAAACCCAACCCATTCACAACCTCCTATCATGCTTGCCTAAACGCCCCTACCTCCCGACTCCGTTCTCGGCGCCGGAAGTTCTAGGACGTTGGTTCTACGCGCGGGTTTAAGGTCCCGAAGCACACTCGGCTCGGATAAGGTGGTTACTATTGTTCCTTTTCACCCCGTCGCGCGCGGTGGTGTGGCATTCTTGCCTCCTCCCCCATCCCCCATCCCTCATCACCCATCCCCTCTCCCACCCCCCAACTCCCCGCTGCCACGTTTGTTATGTTGGTTAGAACTAGAACTAATCATGTTCGATAGGCGAAGGTGTCAAGTTTCAATATTAACATGGTAAATACATAATATGATGAGGATGAAATTGACAGGGCTGGTGTAGAGGGTGAGGGGAAGGGGGGGTTGTTTTACGCAGGAGCAGGACGGGACGGATGAAGCGGAGGACAATACTTAGAGATTAGCAGTTGTAATATACCTAGGTATATACGAGGGGTATCTATGGCCGGTGCAGTATAGGGAAGAAACGTTGATGAGGATTATATCTGATACATGATACATGATACAGAGGCGAGAAACATGGGAGAAACAACCGAGCCCAGACAGGCCCAGGTAGAGGGTGATAAAGTTGAAGTTTGTGTAACGCCGGCGTTTCGGTAGTTTTTGGGAAGAAGGACTTGAAGGAGGAGGGATAGAGAAGGGTCTGTATAGATTACACCATAATTGTTAAACCCTGAAGTTGTTGGTGGAGGGAGGAATGCTAATCCCTTTTCCGGCCGTGAAGTTTTATTACCCCGCAATATGTAGTAGTTGGATGGAGCTGAAAAGAGCTGCGACATTCTTTTCACGATCAATGGCAACAAAAATATCCATAACCGGGTTAAGATTATACTATCATTTTCTTGCTCGCATCTCATCTCAACCGTTTTGCAGATCTTATGACAATCTCTCACCACTAAAACCCCATATCTCCATTCTCCATAGTACAGTAGTACTCTATTCTAGATAAGTTGGACTCAATTTCGCCAATTCCGCAGGTCGGGTCCTCTTTATTATTTCCCTCATCTCCAACTTTTACCGTATCGGGGTGTGGGTACGGCTTACCACCAACAGATCTAAAACACAACTAATCAACCAACCTCACACCCGACCGAGATTTTTAGACCCACGCATGAATTCCTCAGAACAACAACAGTCTTGTCGTCGTCGGACGGACACCCTCTCCGTCTCCTCGTGCTAAGGAGGAAGAAGGAAAGAGCGGATGCCCATTGGGGGGGGGGTGGATGAGCTCGTACATTACACGGGTAACGGATCACTAATATTTCCATCCAGCCAGTAGCAAACCAGAGAAGCCGCATCTCATTTTTTTGCTACACAATATAGTGTTTTTTTTTACTGTGCTGTAAAATGCGATAAGGCCGCTAGCTTGAATACAACGCCCACGGGAAGTTGCGGTAAGGCAGTTGCAGTTGACTGGTCAATTCAACATAATCTTTCTCCTGATCTTGAGAAACGTTGCAAACAAAACATCCTCCGATTCGCGCACACAAACAATTCCATTTCAAAGGCATATATACCGCGCAAGATATTCCCAGACATACAACCGGTATTAAGCTTAAGCAAAGCAAAGAAAAGATAAGGTATCGGGGGGATGGAGCAATATTCGGTAATCCTAGTTTTTGTTAAGAAAAGGAAGCAGATCGCAATGTTGCATGTTGCTTGCTTGCATCAAGCCATGGATCACCAACGCTACCGGCGATGAGATCCAATCGCTTTGCCGCAGCCCCAACCAGCAGCAGCTCTTACGAAACATCCAGTCTGTGCTCCTGTCTAAACGGCTGGATACTAGAGGCTCTCCTCCCTTTTGCGAAGATGTCATGCATCATGTCATCCCTGCAAGCTCGGAAGGCCCGCATTAACATAAACTCACGTGCAGAAGCGTGTGGAAGATCGCCTTAGCTGCCGGAGGTAGGCCAAGGGGTAGTCTCAACTGGTGTATCAGGTGAGGGATGTGCGGGGTTTGGACATTGAAGACGCTTCCATTGGTGGGGTGTTGATATGTATGTCCGAAGAACGACGGGGTCCATAGTGGTACTTAGTTTCGCTTTCCTTTACTATCTCTGGGCTGGCTGGCCATCGTGAAGTGTGCGTGCTCTCTCTCTGCTCACTGTGTTTTAACCCTTTCTATCTACATATACCGGGTAGTGGGCGGTGTTCCCGCGATGTTGTTGCCCACTCGGTTGCAATTTAGTTGTGTTAAAAGTCATGGAGTCATGATGTGTTACAGAAGTTTTTTTCTAGATTTTCTATCGAAACCCTAACCGCCGTTTTACATGTGCGAATTCGAAGGAGAAGGCAGAAATTCCAGTTCTAAACGCCTCCACTTGGCAAACAGAGCCATTACTGCCTAGCTAACGCGCGCTGCTCTGAAACGAAACCACCCTTCTTCAACCATTCAATCCACATGGCACCGTTACCAGAAAACCACCAGCAGCGGTAAAAGGAAAAGGAATTTGTTTTGCCGAAACGTTCTGGAGACGATTCCACACTAGGAGTGCGCAAAAAATAAAAAGTGCACGATATTCTTGGCGGCCGGTCAACCATTACCTACGTGCTGTACGTACATATTCTCCAGCAAGGGTGATGATGATCCTGCTACTATTGATGATGATGTTCATGTCCATTCGGTTTCAACATCTCACATTAGGAACTGAACACACTGTGTCCAGAACAAACTTGTGGGTCAAGGTATATATGTACGGTGCAAGGCTATGCGGTGGGCGACAGACAACTCACGTATTATTGGGCACAACGAACGTTGCAATGTATGCATAAACACGTCGTGCATCGTCACATTGTGAAAGGGCTGCTGTCCCCGCAGAAAGATATTTACATAGCATGTGCGTTTTTCTCTACCACAGCCGTATCTCTGGCTTATCGAACGACGAGGTAAGGCGAGAGGGCTGGCGGATTCCCGCCCCATGCTGTGTCTATCCGGTAGCCATCTCCGCGATACTCATGTACTAAGCAATGGGTACACTCCGAAAGGAAGGAAGAGACAATTCAATGCAAATGGGGGGTGGGGATTCGGTTGGGCGGACAAACACATATATACACTCATCTTTATTAACTTCCCCGCACCGTCACATGTTTCGCCTTTCGGATAGATACCGTTCTTGCGTGATATCACATTTGGTGACGAAAGACAGGAAGGTACATTTGCACACAGCGACAGAGAGGGATATTTCCGGGTATTATACTGTAGTGGACCGAAAACTGTGCGCGTTGATGTGCGTAGAGGATCTAGGTGCGGGCTCCCACGAGGCTGGCCCTCGTGAGCAAGGAAAAGGAAGAAAGTGGGCCGTTCGGTGCTTTTTTCTTTGGCGATATTGGTTGAAATTCGATCGTTTGAATGGCGAATCAAGCCGGTCTCGCGATCTGATTGGACAATTCGTGTGCCAGTGAGAGCATAACATTTATTGGAAGCTGCACGAGACATCACAACGCAGTTGTGGTTGGCTGCTTAATATATCGTCCTTGACTGGGCAAGTGCCGGCGCCTAATTGCTGGCTATTATTGGTTTTTTCTATTTGATGCACTTCCGCTTTGGGCACGCTAAGACTTTCCCATAGCACTTGCCCACTCTCGGTTAGGCGTTGCCATGCAATTCCTGGTAGCGAGAAATGGACGACGTCGACCGCCCTCTCTGCTGCACACCATACACCAGTGAACGGGAGAGCGTCCCTGCGAGCGACGATCCAAGAGAGGCCGACTACGGGTCCGTTCCGTCGCGGAGCTGTAACGGCATACCAGTCTTCGACAGTAATTGCACTGGAAAGAGCGATGCCTGGTTCACCACCTCTCGTCCGCCGCTGCAAGGCACGGGCATTGCACACTCCGCCTTGCAGCTGAGATGTCTGTCACGCCCCACGTAGAGTACTTCGGATCGGCAGGTACGTACAGGCAGGCCAGCCCGGTTGACATTCTGGTGACCACTTCGTATCCCAGTTGCTGCTGCTGCTTAACGGGATGCAGCTTGCCATCTAATCTATTATAAAATAATGCCATCGGATGCATTGACCAATGCTCAATAAGCCCCGTCAATAGGAAATGCTCGCTGCCTACTGCGCAGTACGAGGCACTAAATCGCATATTTTCTGACCGAGATCGATAGATAGCCTTGTTGCGTGCTTTGACGGGCGATACAGTAGCTCAACGGCATCCGGCGGCATTGAATGTATGTCATCGCTTTGCTTCCTCTGGGGGCTTTGCGTGTTTCACCTGTGGCTAAGTAAATCATCCGATCTCTTTATGTAGATCCTCCATTTTCGCTGTGGCTAGGACGATATAAGGTTCGCCTCCGAATTATTTCGGGCCGAGCAGCGCAGGGCACCCGTGTCGATCGATTTCCGTCCAATACCGAACACATTTATGGGTGGTTGAGGATGTTTGAGTAAGGCTTTCTTCATCACACACAACAAGCGCCTTTTTGGGGAATTCGTTCTTGGATGCCATTCGTTCACTGGCTAGAAGTTAATCTGGGTACCCTGGCAGCCATGGGAGAATGAGAGCCAACCAACAACGTTCGACAAGCACCTGCGGGCGCCTATATTGCCCTGGTCGCTATCAATTCGTGAACCAATCCACATCCCAGCCAAGTGTACTCCGCACCATGTTGGTTCCTCCTGTGCCTCGTCACCGATTTATTTCTCGTGAAGGGAGGGAAGGGCATAACGGACGTCGAAAGAGAGAAAAAAAAAAAAAACGAGGTGATGCCAAAACAATGTGTGGCACCAGCCTCCTCTCCGAGAGTTAGGACGGAGGGGCATAATGGCGGGGAGGGATGCGGCCTCTAGTGGGAGGAGTAGAAAAGCTGCAACACACCCACCACCCTCAACCATCCCCCGATATCTCCTTGCGCGCCTGACGAGAAAAGACCAAGCAACCAGTCAACCATAGTTCTCCCACCTCCCCTACCCAGTCTCACCCACACCACAGCGCCTGCAGCGTGGTACATAAGCCTACCACCCCCTCACCGCTACCTTTCGTCCTACTCTTTTCCCTTTGAACATAAACGTTTTCTGTCGCTGGTCTCTTAAAAATTTCCTCGGTTTCTTATACAGCATCTTTCCTACCTGGCATATTTCATACCAACTACTACTGCTTAACAGCTTTCAGGTTCGAAAGGGTTGTCTCCGGTTGTACAACACGGTTGATCTGCGTTGCAACACCATCGTCTTCTGGGCTTACCATAGCCTGAACGACTGCAAGTGAAAGTGAATATATACATCTAATCTAGCGATTATTAAAAAAAAGATGGTAAGCACATATACGAGCGTTAGATTGAAGACATGAAGAGGCGCTAATAATGATATATCCAGGCTTCATCCATCCAATACCGCCGTTCAGCAACGAACGGGAACACCCCAATACCCGCACGACTACTATCCATGAGCAGTCACAGTGGACAATCAATGCGACCAATGTCAAGTGCAACATCCATCGATGGTGGATCAGATATTGAGGAGTCGAGAAAACAGCCTACTCGTGGTTGGCAGACAAGGAAGCAGGATATGCTCATGAGAACGATGGTGGTGGAAGAAAGGGATGATGTGTCCGACGCAGAGAGCTTTGATAGCTTGAGCTCGAGGGCAAAGTTCATGAGTGATTTGTTGAGCGACAGCGATTCTTCTATCGACGGACGGAATTCCATTTCTTCATACGGCCCTGCAACACCACGGACGCCTTCACCAGAATATATGGAGGATGGATTTTCAATGGTGGAGATTGCGGGCGAGAAATCGCCAAGGTCTTCTCGAGCTTCCTCCATGGAGGTTTCGCCGACTTTTGCTGCGAAGGTGAAAGCGATGACAACGGTTGGTCCTCGAGGACCTCATCTGTTCCGTTCATACTCAACCAGTCATTCAACCAACATCAGTCACATTACCATCCCTTCTCCACGGAACTCCCTCCCACCTACTCCCTCGCTAACCGACTCATCTCGCTCGCCTTCTCTCTACAAGGTCCCGGAATCACCACATCGCACCCCACGCATTGGATCCACACGGAACACCCCACGCATTCCTCAATCACCACATATTGGAGCACCACCACAGTCACCGCGTATGCCACAGTCACCGCGTATGCCACAGTCACCACGTATGCCGCAATCGCCACGCATAGGATCAGGATCACCAAACAACACACCACGCTTCGAGAACGAGCCTGTATTTCACGGCAGGCCCAGGAGTGAGCAGCTTCCATTAAGCAGCGAGTTTGATCTTGAGGAAGTGCGATCATGGATACCGAATCAAGTGTGTGCTTGGATGGTTGCTCTGGGATTTGAGAATGAAATGGTTGAGAAGTTTGCAAGGAATGATATTACAGGTGCAATTCTTATCGATCTCAAGTGGGAGGATCTCAAGGAGGTATGTGTTTGGCCCGTTAGCGTTACATCTAACTGCACAAGCGCTGACCTTGAATTTAGTTGGATATCCAATCTTTCGGTAAACGGACTGAGCTGTGGAACGAAATCCTGCATTTGCGTGCACGAGGCATTCCTACCCCAGACCGGGCTGAGTTTATTCGTACATCGGCTCGTGTAACCCGCAGCAATAGCAGCAGCACCGTGTCCGGTGCCTCCCGTGCACGGTCTGGCTCATCAACCTCTGTGGCCTCCCAGATGATGGCTGTCCCAGAGGTCGACGACCAAACCGTGGTTGGCTATGAAACCAGGGCTGCTCCTCCTTCACGTCCAGCAGTCCCTCAACATCATCAATACCAGCACCAACCAAAAGCTCAGCCTCAACCCCAACCCCAAGGGAATTCTTCGGATGAGGCCGATGAGGAAGGAACTGATGATGGTGTCCGCTCCCGCAGCCGCCCAGTAGTAAGGAGGAAGAGACGCACCAATGTCCGGATGCCACAACGTCACGTCTCTGTTGACTCTATCATCATCACCTCTGATGACGAGTTCCCAGGCAGCTATATCGCCAAGGTGGAGGCGCTGACATCTTTCGATCACGGTCGCCCTCTTCGCCGGAATTTGAGCGTGAGAGACAGCGTTGCCCCATCGGACTCGGTATCACTGAGAGGACGGAAGCAAAAGAAGAAGTCGAAGCAGCCAACAGAGGAAGGTCACAAGCGCCCACATCGATGCAAGAAAGGAGATAGGTGCCGCAAGCATGGAAAGGCTGGTGTTCCTGCACCTGTTTCCGTGCCCAGCATGCCCAACGACCGACGCGACTCTAATATCGGAACTATCCTCATCGCGGCGACTCCCAGTATCGCTAACTTCTCAAACATGGTCCGGAGTGAGGATGGAACAGTACAAGGTTCGCCACGCCCACAGAGTGACTACACTTCTCCCAGCATCATCGCATCATCCGATGCCTTGGGACCCATCCAGAGCAAAGAGATCAAGCTCAAGGAGAGTGTACTGCGGGAGGTTTCCCGCTTGGACCCACAGGAGAACGTGAAGCAGTTCCTTACCCATCAGCATTTGCAGCACTTGGAGGAGCGACGACACTCGCCGCCTCCCGTGCCTACCAAGTCTGCGTCTGATATCCTCCGGGCTCAACGCCAACCATCTCCTCCTCCTGCCCCTCGCGAGAACCTCACGCATCCTTCATCTCATGTGTCTTACGCTCCACGAATGCAACCTCTCTCTACATCTGCTCACACCACTGCCACCCTTGCTCCCCCTACTCCTTCTCCTCCGTTGCGCTCTCAGACCCCATCATTCGGTCTCCGCATCCAAGGTATGGAACAAGTCGTTCCTCCCTACGCCAACTTCTCTGTTCCCTCGCGAGTTCGCAGCCCAGCAATGATGCGAACCACGACCCCTTTCTCCGAGGCCGACGTTCCTTGCCCTACTGCTACCCCAATCAACTTCCGTGACCAGTCCCAGTCTGTCCCACCAGAGCTTCACTACCGCCGCTTCCCAACGCCCACCATGGAATCACTAACCGCACCCATCGTCCCCCGGCCTGCCGCCGGTGCAAATATCCCTCGATCCCAGTCCACCCGACCAACACTAAACATGGTCGAAGAGAGTGCAGAATGGGAGATGGTCGACGACGGCGAGGTTAAGATGGCACCATCACCCAGCATGCGCACACATAGTGGATGGATGAAGAAGCGACGCACCAACTGGTTCCGCCACGAGTGGCCCGACTACCACTTCGTTCTCCGGGGTACCCGTCTTGGATATGCTCGCGATGTTGCCACCGGCGAGGTCGGCTCCATCGATATGGATCAGTACCAGGTTGCGTGTTCCAACAGTGGGTCGACGAAGTTGTCTGCTGCCTTCAAGGCTGGAAAGATCTTCGGGAAGAAGAAGGAGGATGGTACTCCCGGCTCGTACTTCTTCCAACTGGTACCCGCAGATGGACCTACAAAGGGAAAGAAGAACCTTGGGAAGGTGCATTGCTTTGCTGTGGGTAGCCGAGAGGAGCGGATCGATTGGATGCGGGAGTTGATGTTGGCGAAGGCGATTAAGCAGAAGGGACAAGGGTTTGAGGTTGAGGTTAACGGTGAGAGAGTATAATTTTTTCCTGTTTGTTTTCCGTCGTTGTCTTTTGTGTTATGTTTTTTGCTTTCCTATCTTCTTGTTCATTGTTTGCGTCCAGCGCGCACTCTCTTCTTCTTGGGTCTTCTTTGCTTTGGGTCTTTTGTGATTACAGCATTCATAGCGACGGGTTTGCCTTTTGTATTTTGTGCACTCTTGTATTTTTTTTACTTTATATTCCCACTTCTACTTCTGCTTCTTTTCTTCTTTTGTTTGCGGCGGGTGTTTTTTTTATATACCTTAGGGAAAGATGGGATGAAAGGTTGTATCTTTGGGGGGTTGCGGTGGGGGAAAGGGCGTTTTGTAATGTTGGGCTTGCTTGCATGCTTTTATAACTCTACTTACTCTGAAATCAAATTGATTTGTGTCCATATCCTGCAATGTCCCAAGCAAGTTCAATTTGGTTTCTGAAGAGGGAGTTCAGAGTTATTTTGTGAAGCCTTCCTTCTTGTACACCTTTTTGAGTCCTGGCGACTTATCTTTTGGTGTCTGTCATTCCTTGCATGTTTTTTCTTATTACTTCACTTCTTGATGGGGAGCTTGAAGCTTCTTCGACGGATTATATCGTTTTGTTCCACTACATTTACCACACACAAACTTCTGGGTATATTTACCCAGTACGATGGCGGTCTAAAACACTTCCGCTATATTGTTTCTTCTCTCTCTGCTTTGGGGCTTCAAAAACAAATGGGGTCTAGTTTTCAAATTTGCATATAACGATGATAATGACCTTTTTTTTATTTATGATATCTACTTGCTTTAATATTTTTCTTGTTTCTGCTTACCTCAAAAATAAAATACCGGGTTTTTCTTTCACATCTATGTTTGGAGTTGCTCAAGGACGAGGGTGCTACTATTTTTATCACCACCACCCCTCCCCCAATCCATCCATCCATGGGTATCCATCCTCTTATCTGCGGGGTAGGATTTGGGAGGGTATAAATAATAATACCCACGTTAAGTTACTATACCTCCCGAAAATAGCACACATGACTTAGCTTATGAATGCAATGAAAATATATTCGGTGGGGGAGGTGGAGGGCATAAATTGTTAATCCTTTTCGTTCTATGAATTATGAATTACAGAGGAAATCTACGCCTTGGAATTGAGTGTTGGATCCATGGAGTAACTGCCTAAGTAGGTACAGATTTAGTTTAGGGAGTTCCAACCGCCGCAGGTGGAGCGCGCGCAACGACAGAACAAGCAGGTTGGTGACCCGAAGGTAGGGGCGAGTGATGAACAGTGATGTACTGTAATGCAAACTAGCAATAAAGGGGTCATAATAGAGTCTTTGATATCCTCAAACCAGTTTTACGCGAGAGAATCAAGTTTAAGGATCATTCTATGTATACATGGATGTACAAGTTCCGAGGCGCATATAATGTCACTCAGGTGATCTTGATGGCATGCGGCAATGTCTCTCACTACCCTCTACTATGCCATAACTAGCTTCATCTACTGGGACTCCTCCTCAGCTCCCTTTCCATCCTACCCCTCGGACATATATCCATGCAGGCACCTGGCACCTCCACTCAATCACCCGATCTTCCACAGCCAACACGCCGAGCGCGTGCGGGTTCAATACCGCTGACGCATGGCCCCCTGAAACGCCTCCACCGTCTTGGGTCCATGAAATTGGATTCTGCGGCGAGTTGGAGTAGAATACGCAAGAATGTCTCAAAAGGCGAAGGGCTGGCGAGTCGATTCATGCCACGAAATGACAGAATACCGGCATTCCAAGCTCCGAATCCATGGCTCGGTGGCAACAAACAACGACAGGTAATAGAACCACGCTGGTGATTCAGTTACCCACTGCATTAAGTTTGTGCAATTTCGCTACATCTATC
The DNA here is from genome assembly GCA_015178995.1 of Trichophaea hybrida. Taxonomy (NCBI): domain Eukaryota; kingdom Fungi; phylum Ascomycota; class Pezizomycetes; order Pezizales; family Pyronemataceae; genus Trichophaea; species Trichophaea hybrida. The sequence goes on from WHVE01000197.1 coordinate 134,118, forward strand.
CTCTGGTGGTATGTATGATACATAGAAAGGCGTCGAATATCCGTGGCATTGGACTGAGCGAATTTCGTCCCGCGTCCCAACCTCTCCGGATCTAAAGACCTTGAACGATAGACTCAACCATCCCAACCTTGCCACCAGCGCCCTTCTCAGTTACCCCATATCCTCCAAATAATTTCCTTACACCTCCCCCCCGTACTTCCAGGGCCGGCTCTAGCCAACAGTTTCCCACCACACCGCACGCCTACGCATTTTCTTTTCCCACACCCTCTTTCCAAATAAATGCAAACGTGTAGGACGTACGGTCCAAGAACAGGAAAACGCATTCGTAGGATGGAAACGAGTACATTTGAAGCTCAGTCTCATTTCTTTTCTTTTGGCATTCAAGAGAGGCACCACTTTGCTGACTGCAAGAACACTGTGCAACAGCATATATATGGCCCGATTTGGTATAGGTTGTTACCCTCTCAATGCGTCAACAACGTGGTAAAGCTCGATCTTCGTGATACTCTCAAGAGCCTTTTCTATTCTTATGAGGGTGATTCCGAAAGATCAACCTGCAATCCTGAGTGGCCTTGAGAGCTCTCTGTAAACCTCCTCTCCAGCGACCCTGATGGGCCAGGTTTTAGAGGTACTATCGCTGTTTTTGTGGTTCATAATAACCGCACTCCTTAGAGCTAACGCGCCCGACCCTGGTTGTGCTGCAGACGGCTCCGGTTGTGCTGCAAAGGGCTGGTTCCGTCGGGACTTGATAGGGGTTACAGAAACAGCAGGCGGCGGGGAGAAATATTTCGGCTTCGTCTTTTGCCGTTGAGCAGGTGGTGGAGGTTGAGTATTTGGCGTTGGGTGAGGGGAGAGTCAGGCAACATCGTCGGAGGAGTCGGATTTGGAGAGGAAGGAGATGTTCTCAACGGACCAGGTCGAGGGATTGCCACAACTTGGGCTCAGGTTCTCGGCCATCATCGCTCTAGTACATTTTCAACCCTCTTTGAGGCAACTTCATCAACTAAGCCTCGATCGCCCTGGGGCTTGTGGTTCGCATGGAGTTCCCCAAGTACAACCCTGAAGGTGTTTCCAACCCAGCCGCATAGTTCAAGTCTCGGATGATTGGGGGGTCCTTGGTACGGAGGTAGTGTTCGAGGAATCCAGCAAGTTGCAACTGGGTGAAGCGGGACGGTTCTTTTGGGAGAAGCAATGACAATACTGAAAGCAGCGCTAGCGCTGGTGGTTAGCATCCATTTGACATTCCTTCGAACCTCCCTCCAGCCCGGATCCCACTCCATATCCAGCTTCTGGGAACCAAAGCACACCCGGAATTTCACATCCCATTGAATTCAGACATCTACCACCACGTGACTAGTCAGATAAAGATTCCTTATGTAGATCAACCAGTTTCGCCAGCCGGTTGCGTCAGAAATCTGCCACTTTCCATAGATGGTACACAGAGCTCCATACATATATACAGGAATGGTAGCTCTCACGAGGGGTATGGGTGAATTCGGTACTCTTGTCGGTTTCGTTAGCCTTTTTGCTGTTAATAGTGCCTTCAGTTGGCGATTTGTTACCATTTTGACATTTGCATAGAGTTGAGTTTTACTGAAGTCGTCCGTGATGAACGGTGGAAAAGATCTGACATTTCTCGAATGTCTTGTACGAAGGGATCGATTTCTTCGACAACGAATTGAAGGGCTCTAGATCTATTTCAGAATTGGTGTCGGTCGTGCTATTGAGAACGCGTAAGCGCTATCAGGGAAGGATGGACGGTTTATCAAGAACAGATCATACGGTGTCTACCGCGCAGCGATATAACCACCGCGTTGTCTGGGTATCTAGTGCCCATTTGGCTCGAGATCTGTATCTTTCTTTCATTGCCTTAATTTGGTCTATGAGATCTTCCTCAATCACTGACTTAAGTTTATTATTGCCCTCGAAAACTTCTTCCACGATGACTACTTGCTGGTGTAGCCAATAACACCAAAAGACAGTTTATCCCCATGCCATCATTTGCAGTGGGTAATCGAATATTCTGTTGTGTGGCCGATGTTGGTGAATATGAATGCGAGAAATCCAAGACATTAAGTTGTGGCTGACATTAAGTTGTGGCTCACCGTTATTTTGTAGATTATAAATATACTGAAGTATGTATGGAAGGTGGTTTACGCGTACAATCTCATTAGCGACCACGACAAACCCTCTGACGGACACCCAATGATGCTTATACATCGACATTGAGATCACATAAAAATGCTTCTTAGCATGTTCGTTGCTAGTGGTGCCACGGGACTTGGGAGATGTGGTTTTGGCTATGAGCACTTTCCCCTTGCCCTTTGAAGTTGGTGGTATTGGCATCGTCATTCTCGAGGGTGTTGGTTTCTGAAATAGGCGATGAGTCTGAATCTGATGGAGCCGGCGCCTGTCCATATATATCAAGCGGAGCGGCACACCATGGCGTGTTTTCTGCCCCTCTTCTTCCAGTAGATCTGGCCTAGAACCCATGTCCGGCTGAGGGATGCCCTGGGTTGTTGTAGGTTACTCTGGGAGAGTTTGTGTCAAGTTAAACGTAAACGGATCGTCCATAAAATTTTGCCGGCTAACACCCGACGTGGCTGTGCCGGTGATTACCCCTGCTCGGCCTCAGAGGGCTCTCGCTTTCGGTATTTCATCGGGGTTGGAGGAAGATATGTTGGTGGTCTCGACGTTTCGGTGCGCCTACAAGACTGCCCTGATTGAGCAGGACCTGGATTTCGACTAGCTGCTTGCGCAGTTACTTTTCTCCTCCCTGTCATTGCTGCTCGATTAATTGCTGCCAGGTGTTGTTGAGTAGCTCTCTTTGCTTGATCTTCAGCTGCTTTTTTCTCTCGTTCCGCTTCCAGTGCTTTTCGATTGGCTGCTGCATTAGGTCAGGCTGCAGGTCGATTAGCAGCTGGTTGAACTGGTCTCCGTCGAGCAGTTGGATTGGTCGATGGAGTGTCGAGAAAGACCGTTAGGATATCGGGCGGAGACACAGTAAGGCTGATATCTACAGGGGGAGTCAACCCCGGAGAATCAACAAAAGTGCTCCTTTGTGGAGTGATATTAGTGAACGCAGTATATGCAGAGGATATTTGCAATTACCCAAGCGACAGAACTGATCGGGGGTTTGCAGATTGGCACCGTGCAGCGTTGGTCGCGGAGGCAGCCTTTCCATCAGGCTGGATGCATTTTTAAAGAGCTACGACTCGGTCGCGTGTAGTTACGCTCTGGGAGAGGTTTGAGGGTGGGGGTGGGTTGGAGGTGGGGCGCAGGGAATTGAGGTAATGGTGGCATCGTTCGAGGTAAAGAGAAAGCTGCAGCGGGGTGAAGGTGATGTATTTGGGTTGCCGCGAGGTGGAGGAGCAAACAACCAGCGGGAATGCTCCTGAAGCTACTTAGTGCTTGGTGTGTTACCTGGTCAATTGACTCGATGACAAAGCCCAAGAATTCGGCTTACAGTTGACTTTAGTTCATTGCTCAGCTAACATGAACATCGCGTTCCGTCCTATCCACCAACTTCTGCAACACCTCGTCAAAGACGATGGGGCCAAGCTCTGAAGACATTCACGTGTTCCTACTGCCTTCTTCCGGAACGTTCTGGGTTGTCTTCTCCAATTGCAGCAGCGGGTTTGAGTCCAGGAATTGCGATCCCTCAATTCCGAGGTAAGTTGAATTTTAAGTGCCTTCGAGAATGGTAATTACCGTGTCAGGTGACTCGATGTATTTATTCTTTATTGTCTTCTCGTTCCCGCAAAGTAAACCATTTCAGAGCGAGGGGGAACTTCGACAATCCAGCAAAAGGGCGGCCGAGAGAGCATGGGGTCCTGGGTCCTGAACCCATCGGCAGGAGTCCGGGAACTGAGATTCCCGAGGAATTGAAAACACTTGCAATGCAAACTGAAGACAAGGAACCAATGGTGGGGTGACTGGTGTCACGATATTTTCCTCCACATCTTAAGGATTTGGTGTTGCTTGCGAGCCAAAGAACCGTGACAGGGTAGTGCACTCTTGACCATTGTTTGCAACGCATGTCCCTCTTTCTCGACAGGTTCAATTTGACAACCTCACAGTTCTCAGACATGTATTAATAATGAAGATAGATGTGTGTCGGAATTCCGCCGGGTGATATTCCATGACGCTCGGTCTGCAGCAAATTCTCCCAGGCCGATCCTTCGGTTCTATTCACCAATCCCAGGTACTATACTGAGCATCAAGGTTAGTACGAGATTTTATGCGCGACGGTATTTTTCAATATCGAGTGCTCAATAATGGGCTAAATACGCAATAAAATATCTTCGGATGATGAAAACCTGCAATTTGATGTATTTAACACTGAATAGATTGCGCGTTTTAGGTCATTGCTTCTTGATTTCAACCTGAACCTGGGGAGGAGTCTTTTGAATAACGAAACCGATAGCTTTGAATATGTGGATATGTAGATGATGTTGCTCATGCACCGCCTGCCATTCATCGTACTTGAAACAACCTTTAGGAAGGTTCGGATGGGTTTTTGAAATCGAGTAGGCTTAAAGTATGTTCGTTGAGTGCGATCATCGACACTCTGCTGAAAGACCTGGACTTCCCATTGAAGGTTTTATTGTAGTTCGTGGCGCCATCTTGCAAAGCCGTCACCTGTTCCTCAGCGCTGTGGTAGCTCCTCCATTGGTATTTTAATCCCAGTTGCTCGAAAGTTTCCTCAACATGTCGATCCGTGGTCTTGTTCCGCCTCTATGCTCGGGGCGGCTGTAGTGGATGTAATCGCTAGGGGAGCCTCCGTTTGCGCGACGATCTTTAGAAAGCGCTTTCCAGTCAAGTGATTACCATATGAACCTAGAAGTAGTCTCAGTTAGCGGAGCCCTACCCCAGCATTAGAACGAGTTTCGACTCACCTGGAAATAAGTGAATTCTGCTTCTTTGAAGGTGCGGGCTAATATCGTTTTCCACTTCCCTTCTCCAATATGGGTTCGATCCAATATTTATGAGTAGGCTCGCCCAGGTGGATCTTATGATAAAGGATCTCAGGAGCGGGAGGAGGCGGAGGTGGGAGAACAAGAGTCTTCGACACCGGGGGAGATAGAATGGAGTTCTTCCGCTGCGTAGGGGTCGATGAAGGGGGTTGGCTCTGGTGAGCTATTGATGTTCCTGATCCAAACTATTTGGGTGATAAGTTATGAAATACCGGTTACTTTACCCTACCGCCCCCTCCCCCACCCGTAATATTGCTCGCTCCCAGCCGGTCTCAGTGGATGGAAGGGATATTGGTTTGAGTTTGAGTACGCCCTCGACCAGTTGAGTTTGACGATATCTTCGTACACTTCGAGTGAGTTGTATGTATGTGTGATGTTGCGGCGGAGGACTGGTCGAGACGGGTGGATGGTGTGGTCGTAGGAGTGTCGATAAAGGGTGAAGAGAGAAGAGAGGACGTGAGGCAGGAGGAGCAGAAGGACGTCGGGGCGGGACAGGAGGAGAGGAAAGAAGAGAGGTCCGATAAGCTCATGTGTAATGCTGCGGTCGAAGCAAGCTTGTGAGCGAGGCTAGAAATCTGGGAATGAGAGAAAGTATAAGAAGAAGAGGGGTGAAGAAATAAGCAAATAAGGCCCTCCCCCGGAAAGGGGGAATGAAAAATATGTAGATGGTGTGTGCACGATAGTAAGAGGAGGAGGAAGAGGGATATGTACTAGAAAAGAAGAAGTCGTAGTCCTCAGGGAAGTCTAAGATATTATATACCAACTGAAGTGCCTGGCGGAGAGCGCGAATTGACAGAAAACTGTGAGTTGGAGGAGAGAGATTCAAGTTTCACCCCCCCCCCCCCCCTTTTACTCCTCCGTGCCAAAAGATGACGTGTTTTCCAGGAATAAAGACAAATCCCGCAGTATCCCGTGTGCTCTAGCTAGAGAAGGTGATATCGTCAAATGCCATCTCTCTCACTTTGTAGTGCCTCCAACCCACATGAAAGAAACCTTCCCGTTCGACCCATGGACGCTTAATACGAGCTCCTGGCGTCAACGGGGTGAAAGATATAAACACACCATCTGCTCTTTCCCGGCCGGTGGTGGGGCTTATTTCTGAGGGGTTTGTATAACGGGATATGCTCGCCTTTGTTCAGAAAGCTGCAAGAAGCTTGGACCCCACGTCGTACAGTTTTCTGTAGGCTTGTTTGATCAAAAGTAGAACTTTCCTGTTCCTCCACCTTATTCTATCTCACAGCACCTGACACACCGCCGTCTGGCTCTCTCCCCGTACTCCCACCTTGGCACCGCCTTGTTCGAACCCCGCTTGCTTCCAGCTAAGTGCGGTGCCCAAAAATTTGCTGGCTGGGGTTCCACGGGGCCGACGGGATCGCTTTCCTGTGGGCATGTGTGATGGCCGCCGGACAACAAACTTCGACTATCCTTAGTTACAGCCGCAATGCTGGCAGAGCCCCCGCCGCTAGCCTTAAACACCAGCCTGCGATTGCGTGGGTGGAATACTTTGAAGCAAGTCGGAGAGTTTCGCCGGTACACCACAGTCGAGTAGGAGAAGGGAGTGAGTGGTAAAAGAGATTCTGCAGAGAAGTGCAAGTAAGCAAACAAACTTAGTGCGAGACATTTATTCGAAAGTAGATTGTGAGAGAGCGAGAGATAGATTCCCAGCGACTGCGCTATACAAGTATGGCTGGCGGAGGCCCCTCCCTTATTGAATCGAAGGCAAGGCATTGAGGGTCTGCGAGTCGGAGTTTAGGGGGCTGGATGATAATGATGTGCGTATGGCACAGGTACAGGTCACCTAGAGTACGTGACGTTAGTTACTTCTTCTTGCTAAGAAACTGAGGCTAGCCCTCGTTTTTTTGCTTCCCTTCGACGGAGTCTGAGAACTAAAGTAGAGAGACAGAAGCCAGAAATACCATTGAAAAATATGAAGAGCTCACAAGGCACAGCTACCTACGTACAATAGATGCATCTCACATCACACCGTCAACATCATCATCATCACTCATCCCAGCGCTAATTCTTCTTCTTAACCTTCTCCTTCTTCCTCTCCTCGACCTCCAACTTCTCCTCCTCCTGGCCCTCCTTCCGTTCCGCATACCACTGTCCACTCTGCAGCGCCAATACACCAACCAGCACCAACGCTAGTATAACTTGACTCGCCGCCATAACACGCATGGTATCATCCCTCCCAATCTCCTCACCGTACTCACCGCTCTCGACCGTTCTCAACCCGCGGATAACATTAGTCCCGTACATGATAACGCCGATCATATACAGCACCAACGAGCTTCCATCGAACAGCATATTACTCTCGCTGGGTTTCCAAAGCTTTACAAAGAACCCGAGGAGACCCGTGAATATTATTGCGTGGAGTAACCGTGGAAGGATCGGAGGGGAGCGCGCAAGCATTGTGTAGTGGGTTTCGACGGTCTTGAAGATTTCTTCCGACGCTGAAACGCTGTTCCATAGCGTGTGGTGGTCGTAGGCCCAGTTTGTGTACAGGATCCCGAGGAAGAAGGAGGTCGCTGTGGATGCATGTGTTAGTTTGGATTTGGGGGGGGAGAAAGGGAGGGGTAAACGGACGGCAGATTATGAGGAATGTTGCGAAGGTGGATTTCGGAGCCATTGCGGCGGTGGGCACGTGAAGTGAAGCGCTGAAGCTTCACGGACCGATAAGAACGGCGGCGGTTGGGGAATAAGTGTTGTCGCCGTCGCACGCGGTGGGGATTGGGAGATGAGATGGGAGTGAAGAGGTGAAGAAGAAGAACGAAGACAGAAGAGTTGCGGTGGTGATGTCGGCGGTGCAGTGTCGGCGATCTGGCCTACAGAAGAGCCAAGCATTTTTACGGTGCCTTCCGAATGCGGAATGTGATACCGCGAATCTGCAATGCGAGGGCTAGGGGATTTATTTAAGCCGGAATTAAGCCAGACGAAGGAGCGCAGACCGAGACGGGGGCAGAGCTCGAATAGAAGAGAGCGATGGGTCAGGGTGATGGAGGGATCAGATCAGTGGCGCCCTGTAGAAGCAGAACGAAACATATCGCCACAGCTGAAGACAAGTTGACTGCACATTTACCGCCGACATCACCGAAGCCTTGAATCGCTTTGTCGCTCAGAACACCGACACAACATCATCGAGTGACAGCCTATGCGTGGGTTAGGGTTATTCGGGCTTGAGCCTTGCTGCTGAGCCTTGTTGTTCTCCTACACTCCACATCACTCACCACAGAAGGCATTGGCGCTGCCCAACACAGCAACGCACTCACCAAAATGGCGCCCTCCAAATCCCTCCCCCCCGCCAAGCTCTCTCTGGTCCTACAATACTTTCGCACCACCAGCGTCGCCTACACCCTCAAAGACCTCGAAAAATCGCTCCCCTCCGCAGCCGGCATCTCCAGCATGACCGTCAAAGACTACCTTGCCGCTCTGGTAGCCGAAAGCCTCCTCTGCGTCGAAAAAATCGGCAGCGGAAACTGGTATTGGTCGTTCCCCGCGGACGCCAAACGGCAGAAGGAAGCAATTCTTTCCGCTGCCATCCAAGAACGGGACAAGGCTCGCAGCATGGTTGATGCCGCTGCGAAGGCTGTGGCGGAGGAGAAGGACCGCCTTTCTACTGGCGATGAGGATGGGGAGGAGAGAGTGCGCCTTGCGGAGAGGCTCACGGTGCTACAGAGGAGACGCAAGGAACTAAAGAAGGTGGTCGAGGCTTTTAGTGCGTCTAAGGGTGCTGATATCGTTGTGTCTGAGGCGGAGAAGCTCAGGTTGAAACACAATGAGCTAGTTGGTGGGTTCCTGCGAGCATTTTGGTGTGCTTATTAATTGTAATACAATGAAGATAACTTGTACACCCTCGAAAGTCACTACAAGGAACGCGTCCAGGGTGACCCCGAGGCGATGGCACAGATGAGAGCGTACATTGAACTTGAAGAAGATATGGACTATATTGAGAAGTAGAATTGTCTCTAGGCGAGATACCTACTTACCTGCTCCTCCTATATTCTATCAAGCTATGTAGGTGACCACAGTATGGAGTAATGGGTTGGTTGTGGAGGAAGGTATAAAAGCGGCGTTTGATCTATGGTGGACATTATATTTTGTGAGCTGGGATTCCTTGAGCAGTCGCACCTGCGTTATACTAATCCTCGTCAGTGTTTGTTTGTTAAATCCAATGGACTTCAGAAGATACTTCTACGCTTAGAATAGGTGTCTCTACTTCTGGTAAATGCAGCCATGGTATTACAAAATGTAGGGTTTGGTGATATCTATGTTTCCTAGAAGTGCCGTATTGCATGATAGCCAAAAATATATTCGCCTGAGGTACTTATATGCCGTGATGTCGTGATGCCGTGTCATACGGCAGGTGCAACTTTCTTCTGATGTCGACAGGTTCGATATAATGCCCTGTCACAAAGGAAGTCTGAGGTCGGGTTTCAATACCGCATGACCAAACAGTGCCTAGAAGTCATCAGCAAGAGCCGTCCGATCCGCATTACACCGAGTGACTCCCCGTGCATACACACCACTCCAGCACTCCCCAGCACCACAAAATAAATGGCATATATGCCTACAGAAGTCTGACATGCACGTCGTGCCTCCGGTAGTAAGCATTGTCCGCCGCAATCTAAACCGCTGGCAGCTGCACCCCCCAACTATGCATGGCACCAAGAACTTCCACACGAAGATGCTGAAAAATGAGCATATCAGCACGCAGGACGGCAGGACAGATAGTCCCTTGAAGGCGACAGAACATCCCCGGTACCGAACACACAGCTCCTGAGTAGGGAAGAGATAAGACGAGGAGAGTGTGGTACTCGAGATCCAGCGGCAAATGAACCGGCAAGGAGTGAATATTAGCAGATCAAGGCCTGACTGGCAGTTCAGCGACTGCGAGTATTCTGGATCCGCCTCCAGACCTACCGAAGCGCAGCAGCCTTAAAGACACATGAGGTTCTTCTAGTAAAAAGCGTGAAGGTAGACAGAAGATTTGGACCAAATTGAAGGTAATAAGATGGCTTTTAGCGTTATTGTTATTTGCCTAAGCTTAGGTGCGATTGCCAAATTTGACTGCAGGAATTGGCTAGATATCCGGAGAAATTATATCTCAGACGTCTTCCACGCATGTCATCACTGCTGTTGCTGCTGCTGCTGCCGTCGCTATTGCTGTTGCTGCAGGCTGAGCTTACCACATCCAGGACGACTATCTTTGGCAACTTCAACTCCAACGGCCACTTGGTACTTAGCCCCTAGCTGAGAAAAACTACCGGCAGTCTAAGTTTCTGTGAAAGCACTCGAAAGTCCGGTCAGTAGACGCGCAGATACCACTGGAGAAAACATCGACTGGTGCCGGCATGTCGTGATAGTAAGCTATGTATACGTTTGTACCTTCTCGCTCCCCATCTCTGTACCACCCTTCTCTTCTCCTCCTCTATCAGCCCTAACTCTTTATTCACATACCGTGCGACTACAGATATTTTAGCCCGGCCGCATATCATGACAGCCCGATGACATGCGTTGTGCTACTGGGGTTTTTAACGAGTTGACGCTGCAACACCACCGGTGATCGCATGCACTTGCTTAATTCACGTGTGGTATGTAAAGTAGTATAGGTTTCATCTTTTTGCAATTGCGGGGGGGTTCGTATTCTACATATTGTTTCCTGTACCACTTTATATCCGATGAAAGCAACACAAAATATTTCGCTCTAGTTCTCGTATGGATTTGCAGAGTGGCTAAAGGAGCTAGCTAACATGCCACCGTGTGGATGGAATGGTCGCCGTTCTAATGAAACCAACTGCGAAACGCGGATAAAAGATAGTACTTTGCCACAACCACTTGGTTTAAAATCGTGAAAAAAATCCCAGACATTTCTGGAGGTATATAGACCAGTTCTTTCCAAGTTTTAGAAATTATAGAACAGTCGTTGATTTTTTGTTGTGGAAAAAAGTGGGTTTCGCGTACCCCGCTTCAGGACTCAAACAGCATGCAGCCATGTCAATGCTGTGTTCGACTATCACGGGTCAACGTGTCGCAGCACACCAATCAATACCACTGGGTCACTACGTCGTGGGATGCCTGAACGTGGATTTCCGATTTTTGGTCTCCTCCTGTACGTAACCAGTCCAGGTGAGTTTATGCATAAATACAGATCCCAAAATAACTTTTTTAAACGGTTTTGCTCGTTCGCTAGTCGGGGCTTATCGATCGGTAACAGGAAGGCACTTCATATAACAGTATCTTTGTATCTTACATACGGATGCTTCGAGTCGTCATTCGTAGACTGATAACATATATATTACCGTATTTATCTGGCTGAGTTGTAGCGGTTCATGCGAGCTTGAGTCTATGGAGCAAATGGAAGCACTCGCTGAGAGGAGACGGGTATATATGCGAGCTGCACGGACTACAAAATTTTGCGGATCCAGCCAGATAAATACGGTGGTTTAGCATTTTACACTTGCCGGACTAGATATATGAATCACCGCCGTCAATGCATTTACATATAGTACGGTCCATGTTTTGCGTCTGGGTAGAATCGTGAGGCGTCGCGCACCTCGTATCCGTACACCGAGAACAGTTCTAGCCAAATCAGTTGAAGCACTCTATTCTTCAGGCGTGCACGGAAGCTCTACCCGGGTCGCGGACGACGCTCATTCCTCGTGGCATTGACCTCATGATATCATCCGGTCTAGATCTGACCCGCTGCCAAAAAAAGTTCTTTCCCTTTGTCAACGTAGAAGCGTCCATGGTATGTATAGGCGGGTCGGAAGCCAACTACTTTTTCCAAAAATGCTAGATATGCAAACGTGTATCGAGTGATGGAGAGTGCATGCTGTTCCAATCATCGGCGATAAAGTCTATGAGCCTTAAGGTGGTTGAAAATAAACTTCAGCCATTGTCCTCCTTTTTGTTGCATTGCACCTCTATGCGCCGTGGGAACCCTCGCAGCTCGCAGCCCGCACAAGCCATGGTGCATCTCACTGGATGCAAACGGCCTCCCCGTCGATGATCACATCGTGGGCAGGGCGGTTAAAGAAGACGTATGTACGCGTTACCTCTGGTATGTACAGTGCAGTACCAATTTGAGAGCCCAAAATTGTGCACGTATTCTCAAATCTGGAAGATGGCGTGTGGGAAGACGTCCATACGCCACCTCGATTTCCCTCATTAGCAAACGCCCGGAGAATGAAGAACGAAACTTTTTCTACCACGTTGCCGCGGATCACAAGAAGCAGCGAGAATAGAGTTAGGATTGGATTCTGCCTAAGCTGAGTTGTGGAAAAAATGAACCCACAATCCAGGCTCAAGATAGACTCGATTAGACGCTCGCCCAACAAAGTTCTGATCGAAACTTCTGTCTTGGGCGGAGAGGTTACAAACATCACTTCGATCCTGCAAAAAAAAGTGAGATGCGCGAACAGGCCTGGTCTAGATCTTGCTGCTCCTGATTGTGCGGATTCTGCTCTAGCATGTCTTCATCCAATTGTAGAAAATCCACATTTCCCGCGCTTATTAGCACCAAAACTTGATGATATGTATGTATGAACCCCCCACAGAGCTGAGCAGCGCCGAATCGATATCATAACCTACCATACTTTTTTTCTTCATGCATAAATGATAACCTCTAACCCTGGCACCTGTATCACATTTGCAAACACATACGCCCAGGTCACCGACACCACACCATACATCTGCCCCTCTCTACGCACAACGGGATCCAAGAGCTGGGTCTTCTGCTCAGGCTCCCTTCCCCTCCTCTACAGCCATACCAGACAGGTAAAGTAGTTAGTCGGTGCTTGAGAGTATTCTTCGCCCAAAACCTGCCGCCATGGGGTGGTGTGTGACAACAGCTCTAATTTATGGTGAACCCTCTTTTAAAGCCGCTGGTTTTTACTCACCAGCCCCACGGCAACCAGTCTCCAGTAAGAGATACCTTCGAGCACATACAAGGGATTGACATCTTGTTTTGACGATACGGGTACTTTTGAGCGGTTTCCTGCTGTATCCACCACTATCAAGACTCTGGGCATACAGAGGCATCAAAGAAACCAGCTCTCTGAGCTGGTGACCCAAGATCATGGCAATGGTGTCATCTCAAACCCAATTCTTCTGCCAACCGCAGTTGACTCTGATTACCTTTTTCGGGGTGCAACCCTCCGCTAAGTAAAATTCCCGAACCAGCATCAATAAGCGGAGCAAGCCCATCCACATCGATGTACATAAATGCTCGATAGCCCTGAAATGTCGATGTTGGGGGTCGCAACCCACAATTGTAAGCATGGTCGTCTTCAGAGTGATTTCCCACATGCAAATATGCTCCAGATAGGTTGCGAGTCATCTTAGTACCGTCTTGTAGAACATATACACCGCAGTCTGGGTGGATTAAAGTACACAGTGACTGGACAACCCGGTTTCGTTCTTGTGGGCGACATTAATTATCAACCTACAAAGCTAATATATAACATACCAGGATGGTTTCGCGGTAAGTGCGTCTAATACCACCTCATGGGAACAAACCGTGCTCCAGTTAAGTTCCCAAGTAGAGTAATATCCACCCCCGGAAGTAAATCAGACTAGGCCACCGTCTTGATTTCTCAGACAAGGTCCCGGCTTCAGCCGAGTAGATAAAATCCTCTGGGTACACCATCGTTTTTGGAGGTAGTCATTGTCTACTTGTTACACACACCCCGCACATGCCTGAAACGACAATTGCAGCTCGCTGCAGCAATACCCGTGGCGCAGTGCTTGCATGGAGAGGAAGGCTGGGCTGGAATTTTGAGATACTTTGGATGGCTAAATCTCTAAATCATACCTGTTTCAAGCAACAGGTGGATTTATGAAAGGTGATTCGTGCATGAGTGACTGCCACATTACAGCACATACTGCACAACACATCGCCACAACCGTTCCCACATGCACTCACAGCCCTTTGGGGCTGTAACCGTTGATGATGACATATTCTGCAAGGTTGAGGCGTTTATCTAGCAGCAGAATTCGCTTCGTACTATAATCTGCACCCACTGGGGGTGAGCTGTCAACGCATACCCGTCCAAACAGGGGACCACAACGGCCGGTGAATTCAGGGCAGAACCAGCACAAGTCATTGCCCAGCCTTTCGCTCGCGCCCATAGACAATTCTACTCCAGGTTGGACAATATAGCGATGCGTCATTCACCTCTCCCAGTAAACCTGCTGACAACGGTGCAGTGCATTCAGTACGCAGAATCGCAAAGGATGGACTGAATATCCACATTCCCGATCACAACCCGGCGTATACGTCCTCTAGGCTGAAAAATATGGAACGGTGGACTCGGTGAGAGATGTTTACGTATATGTCAAAACAAAACCCGAACTCACAACCTTTAGCAGTTGCAGCAAAGTGCAATCTCGATGACAGGTGACAGCCACATGTGTGCCCTTCCTTCCCTCCTTTTGATGGTTTGTCGGGTTGTTGCTTTACCAACCCCACGCTGGCAGCAGAAAATTGGTAAGACTTCGAAATCTTTCGCTTAGCAGACCAACTGCAGCAGGTGGTCAAGATCCCTGAGCCATCTTTTGCTGCCAAACCAGGTATCTTTCCTGCTTCTTTCCTGCGTAATACCGAAGAAAAGAGGAATCACCATACTCCCAGACCGTTTCTTCCGATTGCAGTCAGAATAAACAACATATTGATGAGGCCCATCCTAGCGCCAGACGGGTTGATCGAAAAGCGAATGAATCTCGTGGACCGGAAGGTTAACCAACCATCGACAACCACATATCTTTCTGTCGGATCAATTAGTATATCCTCCGCCTTCGATCTGCAGCAGGCGTTGTGCTTCCAGATCTCAGTACATCGATTCGCCCCATATTATGATACTGTGGTACCACCTGATAGAGATCCCGCGCGCTTGCCCGGAGGACGACGTTGTGATATCCTTGACAATACGTCTTGTGCAGGCATAAAGCAAAATTCTCTGGTCCGGAATGGACCAAACCATCGGACCACTCGAAATACTGGTACCTGTAGGGCGGAATTTTATTCATTCCGAGTTGTTGGACGAAGTGCACCAACAAGGAGCCTTGAGAGCCAGCCCTTCACCGAAAAACACCCAAGGCGGGGGAGACTCTCATCCACTGTACACACGTCTACCCCAGTATTGCGCAATACGCACCACTTCCACAAGCGCTTTGGGAATGCTGGAATGAAGTTTGCGGTTGGGGAACCAGAATATTATCTGACGGGCGGGATGATGCCTGAAGGTACACGACAGAGAATACAATTTACATAGATGCAGTGGAACAGTAAACAGACACTTAGCGATCACATAGCCATTCTTCTTTACACCGGAAGAGAGGGGAAGTTGTAGTCGACCAGCATAATTATCCGTAAGAATTGCCTATGCCGAGCCACACCCGCGAAGAGAGAAAATGGGCGAGTGATGCGCTATGTATCGTGCCAAACATTACTTGATCCCACTGCGCCATATCCGCAAATAAAACCCATGTCCCAAGCCAGCAACAACGAATCGGTATTGTCTTCAATCAGGCGCCGAGCTAGAGGGCGATCCACACGCCACATTAGCAGCAACCTGCCCGCCTCCCTTGCCGGAATCCGACCTCATGACTAGATTTCCACTATGCTTTTTTATCAACATGCCTACTCACACCCTCATCATTGACGCAAGACATAGCTCGCTGCATAAAAATCTTGCGTCACGTCTCCAGTGCAGTGGAGTGGGTCCACTAATTCACCAGCCCACACACACACTGCACACAGTACCAAAAGATACTCAGATCTATCCACATCCAATGAGAGTCTGAGATATTATTTTTCAAAAAACCGATGTAGAGTACGGTACCTACAGTACAGTAAGGCTTTGGTCTGGGCTATCTTACCGCATCGAGATGCAGTCTCATGAAAAAAAAAAAAAAAATGTGACCTATGCCCCCCATGCCGCTATTCACGTCCGAATTTGTGCGTATGCGACAAAAGCCAAGATAAATACCCTCATACATCACCACTCCCGCTCGCCCTATGTGAATGTTGGTTCGAATTGAATGATGACCGAAGATGTTCCCCGCCTGGATACGGAACGGAACATGTGGTTTTTTGGCGGGCGCCTATATATATTACCCCAGCACCGCATGCAGGTTAGTGTGAATTGAAATACGTCCTCCCCATGTACCGCACCGTGACCAAGTTGAGGAAACCGCTTGGAGGATGTTGATAAGGCACTCATCCATCCACCCCTTTAAGCAGCCTGGTCGATCCGGTCCAGAGTTTTTATGTATGCTAGTATATTCCCATGGAAGGAAGCACGTCACTGCTATGGGACTTACAGCAGTAAACTGCCGAACAGAAAAATGTCAATGCAGGTTAAAAAAAAAAGGCGTACAATTACCCTAATCAGGCTAACTCCAACCCCAGATTTTGATTGAATTAACAATCCAACTTCTGGCACATCTGCTAGTTTACTACCTGCCTCAATACTGCACAATTTGCATGCAGGTAGGCCGGTCCTTGCAAAACCTAAAACAACCGAGTTGCTCTCGTCGAGTTCAAACGCAGGAAACGTGCGTAAGTAAAGTACGCACATATCCGTGGCGACAGCGTAATTAATTTAATATAATCATCGATTCCTGAATCTGTATACGTACTGTCCATGGTGTCCGCCGCTGCTCTCTTTCCCAAAGTGTCATCGATACTTGGACTCTACCTCGAGATCCTCCATGCTAGTGTGATCGAAGATTCGACCTTCTAAGCGCCCACCGCCCACACCTTGCTGCAGCCCAAAAATATCTCACCCACACACCTCCAATTAGATTACCATCCCCAACCCGCGACGGTGGTTCCGGGCGGCAGGAGCCTCAACCCATGTTGTTAGGCGGAGGTGAGGAGGTTCACAGCTCGAAAAGATTGGAAGTGTGGTGATGATGTGGAAGGATTGTCTTGATCCTCCCTATGCTTGCGCTATAGCTGATGCCTTTTCTTCTTGTCCCCAACTAAGTACTCCTCCGACGCCACACACACACTCGTGATAAAATATACAGGAGAGAATGTAGTGAAAAGAAGCGACAAAACGCAGAACATAACCTTTAGCCCAGCCAGCTGCATACCTCCACACCATCAACCCCCGGGGCCCCGCCTTTTACACTACAGAGAAGATTTGTCGTGCGTGTGTGTGCATGTGTGTGTACCCAAGAAATAAAAGGAAAAAGGAAGCAAACCCATAGTAACAAGAAAGGAAACCAAGGAAGTGAGAGAGCCAAACCAGAATATCAACGACGCCAGTAAAAAAACATAGAAAACAAGAGAAGAAATATGGACGCCAGAAAAACCCCTCCCCCGCTTCCCTTACACCGTCGGGTTCGTAGATAATCGTAACAAGAAGTAAATTTGATGGCGAAAAAGAAGGTGACTATGATATCCGTCGTCGCTTTCCTTTTGGCGCCGGCAACAAGCTCATTCGCGGCGTGCTGTATGTAACCGTTGTCGTAACGACCTGCTTCACCGTGACCCTTCCGTCGTCCAGCTGGTCGTGATCACACGATTCATCATCCTCCTCTTCCTCTTCTTCCTCCTCGTCCACCGGGCACCTTCTTGTGGACCCTGCGCTCCTTGGGCTCTCCGATGATGGCGACGAGTTTGTGCTTGTGTTTGCGCTGGAAGGACTCGGGGGCATTCCAGCCCCCCGTATGGATCTTCTCATGCCCATTGGGGCGGAGAGTGGCGCTGGATATGGCGTGGCCGGCGTATAGTAGCCATGATGCGATCGATATCCAACACCAGCCGATTGTGCCGCGGGGCTGTATGGAAGGCTGTGGGCAGGAGAGGATGCTATGGCTGGAGAATTCATCGTGTTTTTGAGGAACTCTGTGTATGCAGTCGGGGGGGTTATGGGAGTCTTCATTGCGTCTTCGTGGCTTTTGAGCGCATCGAAGTGGCCCATGATTGGGGTTCGCGGCAACTCGGAGGGCAACGGTGAGAATGGACTCTTGGAGGAACCGATGACAAAGCCGTGGCCTTTAGTGATGAGCGGCGAGGGTCGCGCAGGCATGTTTTGGGTATCTATATTTGCAATTGTTATTGATCCTGGATGGATGTTTGTGAGGTCGCTAAGAACGAGCTGTCGATGGAGTGTTGTTTTTCTGAAGCGAGCAGTCGGGGTGGGCTATATATTATTCAAGCGATCGATGGTGCCTTGCAAAAGACCGAAAACGTCAGCATAAGACTAGTGAAAGCCTAGGAGTGATGGTGCGCCGGCGGATGGTGGGGAGACATTTGCTGAGGGGGGGGTCCACAGTTAAATAATGGAAATCTAGTTGGGCGGCACAACAATAATAACATAATAATATAAGATGTGTTATACCCAGTCCGTCTACCATATATCCGCTACCAGGGGACACAATGTGCGCGCAGCGTTGTAGGCGAGCGCGAGCCACAGTTACAGTTGTGGAGTGGAACCAATCGCTGCATTCAATCGCTGTTGCTGCTCCACGGTTATAATTATCACAAATAGATCTCAGTTGCAATATGCAGTGCCTCTGGGTGCAGGACTCTTCGCCTCGCCACCCGCTCAGAAGCGATATGCGGACCGTGAGATCTCAGGAGAACGCGGAGGTGTGTTGCTCGGAGGCAAGCGACACAAGATCTGTGGTGTGCGGGGTGTACTATTTCCAGGACGACGCAGCCAAAACGTGGTGAGGAAAGGGGCAACTTTGAAACGGGGAGATGAAATCGATGCATCCTGTTTTAAAAATGGCGACTGTAGCCAAAACACGCATCAGTATGCACTTGGATAAGAAAAGAAACGATATCTGGCAAAACCGGCCACACCCGAGCCCACGAACCTGTTACTCGGTTTACTCCCCAGTTCCCTCATCTTGTCTCAGAGCAAGTCCCTGACATAGCTCCGGCGGCTATGTACAAGGGGGCTAGCCAAAACTACGCTGTGGGACCAAGTAGATGGTCCGTCACCTCCATCAAAGCTTCGGCTAGGTGTTTGTTTCCCAGTTCCTGGAGGCGAGAATCTCCCCGTTGCACACCTGTCAGCTCGGAGTGACGAGATATCCAGCGACGTGGGCGCCAAAGCGTATATTACGTTTGCAGAGCTCTAGTGACGATGGGCCTATCGATTTCCAGCGCTGTCCAGCATGGAATCTTATCTGAGTGATCGATCCAAGCGTGCATTTGCCTTTGCCTCCTCAGCCTTCTTCTCAGCATCGACAAGCCCGACACCCTCTGCCCTTCCACCGCCACCACCACAGCCTTAAACCGCGCGGCTAGGCAAAGAGCCAACGAAAGGACTTGAATGGCGAGCGGAGCTTCGTCCGACAGCAGCACGCATCGGAAAAACCTGAGCTCCGGAGATCCCATGATTAGTTGGTCCAATCACCGTACGCGTTGGTAAGACGGGAAAATTGCACTTGTATCAACCGTCCACTGAACGTTCGGCATCTGGTCCCCAGATATAGGCATCAATTGTAACCGCGCAGTGTATGAAAAGGCTGGTCAATATCGGGAAGGCCACACAAACAACTTCGCCATCGGGAGTCCTTGTGATTTTTGTTTCCCAAACACAAACCACGTGTCAATCATGCCCTGAAGATTTTTACACCGTCAGCCTGGAATATTACCGTATTTTCGAACTCCTCTAATATAATTACGGGTGGTAGAGTGTTTGAATATGCTTCAGATCGCACTACACTACTACAAGTACACCTCGAGTCAACATACCTATTCGGACAACCCGTGTAACGCAGTGTGGGGAAGTATTGGGTACTTAAGCGCGCAACTGACCCCAAATTGCACTGAACTAGAATTAAGTCCCAGGGGTTGTGCATAAGCCCAAGAAATTATTCCCTCTTGCATTTTTCTATGCAACTGTACATGTGAAGTTACGTAGTTCAATTGCAAGCTGCCTGTTCCCATCTCGCTCGCCAGAGTAGTGTCACCATAATCTATGGATGACGGTGTGAGATAGACCGACAAGGTCAATTCATAATTCGTTTCACGGTTATGTGCAACGGAACACGATGTCAGGTACCAGCTCGTCAAAGTTGGTCAGCATGGTGCGCACCCACTATTTTCATTTCCGCATTGAGTTTGTGCCTGTATCAATATCTTCCAGAATCTTCATCGAAGGTGGACATTGCGTTTCAAAAATAGCATCAAAACTTTCCAACATCACTACCCCAACGTCTCATGTTCTTCTAGAAGCCCGCATCGAAGGTCTCAAAGACAAAAATAGCATCTAACGAGATCTTGAAACTGCAACAGCATTAGCCGCTGTCACTGCGTACACGAGCTCCACCCCCGCTCCAACTGTACATATGTTGGAATTCAGTTTTATTCTATTTTGAAATTTATGCGGTAGTTACCTATTTATGTACATAAAATTCTCGAGCCGTGCCGTGAAGCTTAAGTTAATCATGAAGTTGGCCCCCAAGTGTTTGAATCCGAAATAACTATCATTCTAGAAGTCCAAGAGCAGCTACGTCAGTATATACGTAGTTTTACCACACCGTACTACATACTGCAACACTGTAACTGCTAATGCATTGCTTCAGCCCTAGTTGTTAGAGCTTCGATTATAGCATCGCAGGTTGCATGCGCATGTCATTCCTGCGACTCGGTTTTCTCTCCCTGGAAACCTGAGCGTTCCAATAAACTGAATTTATGAAACGAAGCAAACATTCAAAGGCTGTAAACATCCGCGCGTTTCCAAGTTCGATGAAAATTAGGCCGTGTTGAACGTTTACAAATAACTGTGGCGCGCGCTATGTGTGGCTAGAGAAGTGACATCTACTTCACATCTTTGTGTAGAGTAGTTTACAAATGCGGGGATTTTTCATTGATGTAACTGTGATGGTTACAAGGCACTGTATATGTAATGTTACCTCGGTATTGTGCGGGCTGTTTGAACTTGATAGTCAATATTCAACCTTCAAGTTTTTGGCGTATTTTATCTAGAGAAAGCCTCAAACCTCCAGTCCAGAAGATCTAGATACATTGCATCTCAGAATTACCATGGTCATGACAAATAAACTCTGGTATTGCTAAGCTACCAAAGCCGGAGATAATTAATATAACTTTGATACACAATGCTTAGCTATCTAACGGCACTGTAACATTCGTCTGATGCCTAAGCAGAGAATTTCGAAGTCTCCCCCCTTGCACATACTGTATATAACGAACATGAGATTCACCATTCCTATCTAGGTACATATTCGGCAGCTTCGGCAGGGTTTCCGAAAAGCCCTTCCACAACATGCAACTGTCAAGATGTAGTTACACGGCACAGTGAATAGTGACACTGCGGCGCCGCGGGAAAGAAGGACATCCGGTGAGTTTTCGAGCAAGGTAATCGCAAGCGCGCCCATTCAGCACCGGAGATACTGCAACCCCATGGTGAAAGCCTGAGCGCTCACCAGTACTTTACCCCCGCGTGAAGTGTATTGATGGTTCAAAATTTAGAGCTAGCAACCCTGTTGCCCAATCACCTTGATTTCAAGTTTAATCAGTTATTCGTAGACTGGACACAAATAAACGACCCCTCTTGTATATTTCCAACATCAATCCGACGTTTGAATACCGGAGGTATGTAGAAGCATCTGTCGCGCGCGCGACCGGTACTCCCACCGAACTGGTGTCAATCGGCCAGCGCTTGAAAACCATGGTGCATGCGGACACCTCGACAACTCTGTGGCGCGCGCTATGGACTCGTTTTTGCGTATTGGCCTGCCGCGGTGGGTTTGCTTGAGAATGGGTCTCTCACTCAGGACTGTGCGTCTTTGTCTATGACTGTGGAACTCAAAGAAAGCACAATCCCGCCCATCTGTCGAAGGCTATCAGACGGTGGACATGGTGGTATCTAGCCCCTTATCAGCCTGAACAGCGGGGTAATATATGCTTGCAAATCGATCACTCGCTTCACATTAAATCACTCGGCGCATCTTTTCACCGCCTCGGCGGCGGCGGCCACCACCACTACCCTCAATTTACCTCCGCGTCTAACGAAGACACAACAACAATCCGCGGCATGCGTTCAACTTCTTCTAGAACCCCATTTAGAAGGCGTTAGTGTTACAAAAATAGCATGGGGATGAAGCTGAAACCCATAGCCGCTGAGGAATTTCCTTTCCTACATAATGTTGTAATTTTGCTATTTTAAGATATGACTTCAGGAAGGAGGTTCGGGGATTAAGGTTTTTTTATCATCTGGCATATATAATGTGAACAAGTGGTATTATATTCCCGATGGTATAATATGTTACTCCGTTCTATATACATGTAGAGTTGCGTTTCACAGTGCTCGCCGTCCGGCCGAGATACCCCTTGTGTCATAACATATATGTAGATGTGCTTTGTCCGAATTTCTCTCCCCCACGTTGTTTTAGGGTATAGCTCATACTTCCCCACATCCTCTGCAACATTCACCGGCAATTGCTTGGGGGTGGGGAGAACCCGGTATGCTGGTCCGTCTAAGGATCGATAAGTTACGCTGACCAAGCGTCAGCGAAAGGCCAGTGAAAATTATATCATTCAGTCATTATAATTTGCTCCAGTCACCTGGATTATTGGCTAAACTAGTGATATCAACACCTAAGGACATATATACAGTCCGGCAAATGGCGTCAGACTTGAGCTTACATGTATCGAGTTTTCACTGACAGATCTTATCTTACCTACCAAATGACTTAACTCACTTGACACACCGGCCACTATAATTGGCCAGGTTTTAAAGGAATCCAGAGTGTATATATGCATGGTAAGTTCGTTGATATGCAGTGTCCAGCCTCACCGTGGCTGTCTAGTGTGCGCTGTACATACTTCTGTGCGGGTGGTATGGGTATGGTTTCCGTCTCAAGGTCAATAAATCCCCACATAAGAACGTGGAGTCCGTGTCAGCAAAGGGACTACTCTCATTCATGCGAGTCAACTAGTTGCATTGGGCACGGATCACAGACGCCGTGATTTGGCCAGTTCACTCGACGGTGGATGCGGACTTGAGTGTATGACAGAACTTGCGCGCGCAATGACGATTTGCTGCTAAATCATGTCAATACTCATCTAAGAAAGTTTTGATATAGTTGTCAGCTCCTGTGTCGGTGCTTACGGACGTGCTTTGATATTCAACCTCGAACTGCATCATGGACATACAATCAACTAGGCCACTGAGTAATCGAAGTGCAGTTTTGACAAGATTTTCTCGCGGGATATCAATGCTGGATAAGAAAGTACGGATTACGGCGCGACTTCGGACAGTTGCTTCTGGCCGCCACTTCCGGAATTCCTAGCCCTGGCTTCTAACTGTCTGAACTTCGATCTTTCGTTTTTAGGTGATCATGAGGAGGGTGGAAAATGCAACTACTAGGGAGGATACCGATGTACAGTCTACCATAACTTTCAATACACTTAGCTTACAGACTGCTAAACAAAGAACCATTACCATAGCATCCCCCCTCTCTCTGGCCCAGGCCACGGCACTTTCACCTCCAGATCTAACTTCAGCTCTTGCTGTAGGTTGCTCGACCTCAGCCCCTTCCGCAACTACAGTTACAGCTTCTGGTCTGAGCATGAATTCATGAAACTATTGCTCTTTAGACCGGTGGTTCCACCAAGGAGATGTGAAGGCGACAGTATGGTACCAATGCCCTGTTAGATAGAGATGGAATGGACTGACCCCTAACCAGGGCTGAGCTTTAGTTCTGATCATAATCTCTGCTCGCCGAATACAAAATGGATATATTACAATTCAAATAACATGCATACGGACGGCGTATGGAAGGCTTAGCGGTATCCAAAAATAAAGGTCCGGGGTTCAAGCCGTCAGAAGTGACGGCTAGGAGATGATAGCCAAGAGTGGCTACCTACTGTGCCAAGAGTTGCGCCGCTTTGGATGATTTCGTCCACCGAGTGATGTCGTGTGTTTCGGAAGCCATGACCTCGTCTACGACGGATTTGGGGTATGACGAAAAACCATTATCAGGTATGGGATTCGGTGGTCAATATCCACACAAAGAACCCCGTTGAAACCACAAAACCAATGACAATCCATCATACCCCGAACGTCATACCTTTGTACGCGGCTCTACCACGCAGCTCCGAGAATCAAACAATCGATTCACTCCAGAGTAAAGCTATCATTACACACTCTAGGTACTGGAGAGGTGTTCCTGCGGATAACCGAACGACATCTACTTCATACTACAGATCAAAAACGTCACTCCATCGATTGATCGACAGATCATCATGACCTCATACCAACCTCAACTCCAAATACGCAGCATATATCTCCCACTCCATCACCTTCATCCACAATGCGTACCATCTTCCCCCGTTTGCCCTAGCTCTTCACCAAACACAACATCTCCAACTTGCACACACTCACAATCCGCACAATGTCCGGCGTAACCCCCAGCAACCCCCTCCTCGCAACACACCTTTTCTCCGTGCCTTCCTTCAAAGCCGCCGTCACCGGCAGGGCCACCGGTATCGGCCTCATGATAACCCAAGATTTAGCAACCAACGGTGCAACCGTCTACATAACCGGACGATGATTCGAAGTCCTCGAAAAATCCGCCTAAACCTACGCCGGGAAGATAATCCCAATCACCCCCGACCTGTCCTCCACCTCCTCCATCAAAGAGCTCGCCGCGCAGATAGCCGAAAAGGAACCTCAGGGTATCCACCTCCTCGTCAACAACGCTGGAGTCGCAAAAGAGAAAGAGCCCACCAGCTTCTCTACAGGAAACGTGGACTTCAACAACGCCGAGAGTATCACGACACACCTGGGAAAAGGTACTCCCGAAAGCTGGGCAGAAACATTTCAAACGAATGTTACGGCGCAGTATTTCACGTTTGTTGAGTTCATCTCGATGCTCGCCGCGGGGACCAAGAATACACCTGGATACTCAGCTTCGATTGTCAACATCGCGTCCATCTCCGGGATTATGAAAGGGAGCAGTAGCGGACAGTTTACATATGCTGCGTCTAAAGCGGCGTTTCTTCAACTTACCCAGAACCTTGCTACGACATTGAAGGGAGTCGAGGTAAGGGTGAATTGCATTGCTCCGGGGGTATTCCCGAGTGAGATGACGGCAGGGGAGAGCGATGAAGCGAATAAGAGTAGTCTTGAGGGGAAGGGGAAGGGTTTGCCCGCAGGAAGGTCTGGTAGTGAAGAGGATATGGCGGCGGCGATCTTGTATTTGGCGGGTAAGGGAGGAGTGTTCTTGAATGGACAGGTGATATAACTCACATCCAGTGCACTGTGAGCATTACTGACGAGGATGTCTAGGTACTATATTCTGACAGGGGAAATCTACTTACTACACCATAGATGGACACGAAGGGGCACAGACTTTGTATACAGAATCTGCGAATTTATCTGCATCTCCAAAGCTCAAAAACTCCCCAAGTGTTTCTCCATCTCCTTTCAATTGACAGTACACTTGATGGGCTTTCCTCGCAACACAGCCACCCATGCTAGCTTTCTTTGTACCATACATAGGCCACTGTGGTGGCGAAGTGACTGGGCCTCCCACAGTGGCTTACACCTAATAATAGAGTAGTGGCAGTATTCGCAACTCTGCCCGCCCTGCCCCGGCAGGAGAATTCCATCATTCACAAAACCATTCACAGACCTATTCCTCTCATGCTCAGGGGTAGAGATTGGAATTCAGCCACTCTGGGCGAAAGATAGCCCATGGCTAATACGAACTCTCAGAGCCTGATTGGCTGAAGGACATTGGGATCTAGCCGGGGCATATGGAGTGCTTTTCGGCGAGCTCGGGGTTATCACACAATTCATCTCACTCCATAAAATTCCTCCTCCCCATCTTTATACACAATCTTTTAATTCTCTAGTATTTCTTATTACAATCCCCGCCCTCTCCCCGCCATTGATATCGATACATACCCAAAAGTGCTCCACATCCACAAACGCCAAAAAAGTATATCCAAAACCAACAAGTCATAATCATACACGCCACAGATAAAAAACAATGTCCATCTAAACCGCCGTCCCCCAGTTCCCCGCCGGCATCTCATGATACGTTTGTCCCGCATTATACCCCCTCGCCGCATGGTTATATCCCCCACCATGTGCCGCTGGCATTTCATATTTCGAGGCCTGGGGAACTCCATGCATTTCATATCTTGGTTCGTGTGGCATTTCATACCCCGCGTTCGGTGGCAACACAGCCGGGTGCAGTGGATACACACCTCCCTCCATCTCCTGAAGTTGATAATACTCGCTTTTCTGCTCGATATCCTTGGTAGGGCTCGATACGTTGTGTAGCTCTTGCGGGCCATTGATGACTTGCGTTACCGGGCGTTTCGAATTGCGTTTCTTGGCGAAGCAGAAGAATATTACGATTGCTAGAAGGAGAATTACGCTACCGCCAACCGCGCCGGCGATAAGACCAAGTGGAGGTTTCTTGTTATTTCCGCTGTTGTTGCCGGTTGAGGAGGAAGAGGAGGTGGAGGAATTAGAGGGTGAGGTACCGTCGGGAATGGAAGTTGCCAGGATGGTTTTGTTGGTGATCGGAGGATGGTCGTCTTTACTCCATCCCACTACTTCTGGGGTAAAGGTCCAGCTTGTATTCGCCGCCTTCAGTCCGAAATACTCCTCCGCGTAGTCGACCCATAAATGAACACCAGCCATGACCGCGCGCCCTAGGATAATCGGGGCATTCTCGTCCTTCAATGCTCGGATGGGGAAAACAGGGCGGTTCTCGGTCCACAGTGAATCATACCATAGACTCTGGAGCTTGAAGAAGTCCGGGAAACTGATCGTCACAGTTTGGGAGGGGAAGACGAAGTCGAGTTTGGCGGATTGGCTAGACGTTTCTGCGTCAGAGCACTCGGAACCGAAGCACCGCGTGAACACGTAACTATCCATTGATTCGTTCCATTTTGCGCCAGTAGCGGCGACGAGCGCGTCCACAGACTTTTGCGGGAGCCACATGTAGGGGGTGTTGGTGTCGATGATGGCGGTGCTGGGTGCGGAAAGAAGCGAGTTATCAGTATCCCCGCCTTCAGTCCATCTATATATGATATCGTTCAGCATTGCCTCCATTCTATAGCCGACCTCAGCACTCGCCGGTAGGTCCTTCTTTCCCACTTGTTTCCCCGAGGTGATAGTCCTCCGCAACGGGTATTGCTGCGTCTTATTTAGATTCCAGACCCTTTGATCATACCCACCAAAGATGAGAGTATATTTTCCAGCCTCATACCCTCCGACATCAGGAACACTAGAACCGTTCGACTCGGCACTTGCTCCAAGATATAGATGAAAATTCGGTCCCGGGATTCTCTCAATTCCAAACAACCCAAAGGCCATCCCCTGCAGACTCAGCAAGCCGTTAAAAGCCGGCTTTTCGGTCGTGAATACACCAACACTCTGGCTATCGAGCTCGATGATACCAGTTTTTGATTTCAACGTCATTTTATCCGTGCTGACCACCCCCTTGCCGTGTAGTCCGAGCAGTGTCTTCGAGTCTGTCTTCCCCGCTGGTACAAGCTTCTCAGATAGACTAGTGTTGTAGACACCCTCCACCAATTCGGAAGTCATGTCTATCACGTTCCATGACGGGGAGGCGGAATATAGGCCGCCCATGGGCTCCTCGCACAGTGTTTTATTACTAGATTTGGAGCAGAGAGAGGACCCGGGGATCCAGGTTCGGGAGAGAGAGGTGGAGATGCTGAGGTTGAAATCTGTGTTCCCGACTGTGAGAGGGACGGAGAACCAGGAGGAGCTCGACCCTACGCCATATCTACATGTGGATCAGTACGAACTGAGGGTCACTGGAGAGGAAAGAAGACGAACTGTTGGGCGAAGGGCATCACTACTGGTCTCGAGCGCGATGACGCTGCCAATACTGTCGACAATAGGGGCAAAACAAAGCAAAACAGCTGGAGGACTCCATTGTTTGCTGAAGACATGATGCCAGCACCGAAAAAACGAATGAACAATGGACGTTAGATGTAGATAGATTTACACAGAATATCGCGATATATTGAAGGAATGGACGTCGCAATCACGACCGAAAGGAACGGCAGTCGTCTGCACCAAAACTGATGTGCAAACGTGATGGAAGAGTGCAAAAGAGGAGCAGAGCTGCTCACGACGAAGAGTCCCATCCTGTGTATTGCCGCAAAAAAAGGGGGTTCAGGTACAGAGACTCCATGCATATCGTAGGGTTTCATATATTGAAATGGAGGTGTTGATTGGCTAAGCTAGCGAACACGAAAGAAACAAGCATTTGGTTGAAGCCAATGTAACATATGTAACCTTGGCAGTAGTACAGACCTCGCCGATGAAGCAAGCAGTTTGGATTATCATGATGACTGTTTTTGCTTGAAATATTTTCTCTATGGCTGATTGAGATACTATCGCCACAACTTTTACTCGTTCTGTTGGCCGTGACTGTGGCACGGCAACCCTATGCCCTATCGGCGAAAAAAATAAGACGCTAAAGTTTTCGCCGTCCCATCCTATATAAACCCCGTCTACCCCCCACCCCTCTTTTCTCTCTATGCGATTTTACTTCATAGGATCATTTCTATAGTAAATCGTCTCATCTGAACTCCTTACAAGAGCCACAGATTATCTCCAACCTGGTTGATGATCGATATCCTCGCTGCCCTAGAGTGAACACTCTTTTGCCTGTCCTTCGGGACGGGTGGTTATGATCTCAACCTGAGTTCTCGCAAGCCTTCCTTTCACGAGGATAGGTGGGAGCAAGGGTAGGTGGTGATGGAGGTCTGACAGGTTCCTTTTTTCATTTACTGCTAGGCTGTATGCGTGGCGTAGAGGAAAAATTGAAATTGAATTGATTGATGATTGTGAGTATTGCTTGAGTAGATGCAAATTCGTGGAACAATTCTACCGAACCTTGCAGCGATCCCGTGACATCATACCGCTTTATTTTATCTCCAAACTACATTGCTACCTCCAGACATCCCATCATTTAATCCACAATACAGCACAACACAGCACATATCCCCTGATCGCCACCCACTGTCTCCATCGATCTACGCGAATTCAACGTCATATCGCCTAGACCACGCAAACAACCTACTCATTCGGTTGCTGACATGTCGAAATTCTTTCCGCCCTTGCATTGTGGAACACCCCGATCCCAATGTGCACATATTCGGGAAAGAAAGCGGGTTCTGTGTGGCAGGGTAGAGATACTATGATACACGCGTTTGTGGTCGGGGAGTTGAAAATCACGAATCGCATTTGCTAATGTACATTAGACTAAAGTTCGCGGTCCTATCACTCGATGGTGCGAGTTTAAGCCCCCGAGCACGTCACCGAAGATTCTACCGGCTGTGTATACAATAATAGCAATAATGATGGAGTGATCAATCTTGCCATACCAGACGGCAGGAACACTCCCAGAGGACGGAAGAGCATTTATTCTTATGGTTATTGCAGGAAGGGTGAATTGCAGCATGGGCTTGGGGCTATATCGGGATTTTGAAGCATTAACATGACTTCAGAAGCCTGGGCTAAAGGAATGGGCAACTATTCAGGCCTTCAAACGTCATTTGACAGTTGGATATATTTGGCAACGGGACGATAGGGATTTTAGACAGATGGAGGCTTTGAGGGATATGGAAACCGGTTGTCATACTTAGCGAGGAGATGCATGGCTCAAGACAGATACTTAATTTGGAATTTGGAGACCTACCGTCTGTTATCCCGAACAGATGAACAATAGGCATTTGGTCGGTATCGACGGTGTGGCGGTACGCCAGTGCTAAAAGACAGTCTAGCCTAGGGAATAACTTATAAAGATATTTTGGTCCTAAAGCTCCGGCGCAGAAAGTGCCTCTAAGTGTCTAAACTAAGCCTTTTCCCTACCAATGGATGGGGGCATGCATTGCCGATGACGTTGATTGCAAGCTGTCAAGCACCTATTGCGAACAGGTAGTCCAAACCTACTGCCCAACACTTGAATCGGAGTCTCTGACTATTCCCTAAACCTATCGTTTATGTATTGACGGTGTGGCAATGCTCCGGTGCCATCAAGGGAAAGGGCTTAAAGGATGTTTTTGGCCTTGAAGTTCAGGGCAGGATTGCCTCACCTATGCTGAATCAACCTTCACTTTACGCACTCTGTTTAAGCGAGGGTATGCTTGCCGATGACGTTGGTTTGCAAGTTGTCAAACAGGATCTCCAAACCTACCGGTAGTAGGTTATTGATCCTAAACCCTAACGTTCCTGTATCGACAGTGTGGCAATATTGAAGACGGTTCAGTCTAGGGAAAGACCAAATGGGGATATTTTGGGTCCTGGAGTCCAACATTTGGGGCGGAATTGCCTCCCTCTGACTGAATCAGAATATACTTTATCAGCACAATCTGCTTGAGTGAAGGCATGACGTTCGTTGCAAGCTGTTAGATGGTGTTGCGATTTGGGTCTTCAAACCTATTATCCAGTGCTAAATTACCCCAGGCAGTTCCTGAAACCTAAAGTTCCGACTTCAGTATAGCTCCGCCATTACCTGTCAGAAGAACCCTATCACGCGCCAAAAGTATAAACAACTCTATTTGATAACGCTTGGGAGAGCAATTGGGTTCAGGTACTCGTTTTGTATGAATGACTGGGAGCACGTCCCTTTGAACTGACCAACTGTGATACCAATTACTTCCCAGGCGGTGATTTTCAGCGATGGGACATGACAGCTCTCTTTGGGGGTCCTTTGGATAGGGTCCAGTCCCTGACCGCCTACTACACATTGAGCCTTCTAACCCTCTAATTGTGGAGCAACCTCGAAATGTGCGCAGATTTTCCGCCGATCCTCCATACGAAGACTCTCGATAGCAGTAATCCCTACAGTTTATACCTCACGGTCCTTACGAGAGCTCAGCTACAACCAAGGAAACTTATAAGATAAAGAGATCTATATAAGCCAGCTCAATCGTCCCTCAAATCACATCCTTCCTTCCTTATCTCGACTGCCTTACAGCAGACCACTTTCGTTAAATTTCAACTCCTATTTCGTTACCAGTTCACTCGGTTTGTCCGCCTTTTCTCCCTTCTCATCCGTTGTTTCGAGACATCAGCATCTAACATCTTCACAGTTTCAGTAGATCCAGCTCTTAAAATGCATATGCAGATCTCTCACTCGGTTGTTCTCGCCGCGATCTCCTTTGGCGTCTTCGCAAATGCCGCTCCCCAGCGTTACAGCTCCAACGTTGCAACTGGCCCTGTAGAGGCTGTCCCCGCCGGTATTGTTAAGCGCAACAACGGCTGTAACCAAATCCCCTTCAACGACAACAACAATTTCAATCACCTCCGCAATGAACACGGTGAACACCGCTGCAGAGACAGGGAATGCTTTGGGTGCGGTGGTGGTGGATGCGGTGGTGGTGGAGACGGAGAAAGATTGTTCTCCGACAACCAGATCATCACCCAGAACTTGTTGGCGAACCAGAACCTTATGGCTTCCCTCCCTATTCACGACTTCTTCATATCAGATAAGTCAACAGGCCGTAGCAGTATTCCCGTCACCACTATCAACTGCGTGCCTTCAAACTCTGTGAACACCAAAGACGAATTCGAAGTTAATAACAAGATCGACTTCAAGGGAACTGGTGGATTCTTCAAAGTAAAGCGCCAGGAGCCCTTTTCCGACAACCACAACCAGAACATCAACCAGAACATCGATACCAACCAGAACCTCAACGTCGACTTCTTTCATAATCTCTCTGGCTTCTCAAATACCCGCTCTTTCCTTCCTTTTTTAGGTGGCGGTAACCGCAAGCGCGATCTTGGCGTCGAGAAGCGTACCTTCTCTGAGGGATCCGCTGGTTGCGTTTACGGCAGCGGCAGCCAGAACAAGAACATCAACATCAACAAGAACTACAACACCCTCAAGGTCCTCCCTGTCGAGGTTGAGACCGTCGAATACGTTCCAGTTGTTGAAGAGGTCCCTGTTCCCTGCACCGTCCCTACAACTGAGGTCGTCAAGGAGGTCGAGAGAGTCCCATACCTTGACGTTGAGGTCTCCTACCCTTGCGGTTGTGTCGATGAGTGCGGCTGCTGCCCCGGCACCACCAATGACGCTCAGGCTGTTGCCGCTCCTGTGGTGAACAACTACATCAACATCGAGAGTGCAGCCATTCCTAAGGTGGACGTCAAGACTGACAACTGCAGTGGAAGCAACAGCGATGCTACAAGCGTTCCCCAGGTAGACATCACCAGCGCCCCCTGCGCCAAACCTATTACTGTTGTCGAGCCCGTCACTACTTGCCGCACCTGCAAGCGTGATAACTACATCAACCTCGGCTGCCCTTGCGAGGTCCCAGTGAAGCCCGTTGAGGTTGTCAAGCCAGTGGAGATTGTTACTCGAGTGAAGGAGATCGAAACCGTCAAGCCTGTTGAGGTTGTGGCACCGATCGTCAATACTGTGAAGGATGTCCAGCCCGTCGAAGTCATCCAGCCTGTGGTTCATGTTGTTCAGCCCGTCATCGAGGAACACGTTAAGCCCGTCTACACCGAGACTGTCAAGCCAACCATCGTTAACCACACTGTTGACCCGTGCACCGTCCACAAACGTGACATCGTTGATGTCACCGGCGACTACGGTTACGCCAATCCCGTTGATCCCGTCGCTCCTGTTAAGGATTGCGGTTACGTCGCCCCCGCTCTCATTCCCGCTCCCGTCGTTCCTTCAGAGAACTGTGAATGCCCCCACGTCGAAGTTGCTCAGCCTGTTGAGGTGCCTGTCGAGGTAAATGTCCAGCAGCCGGTTGAGGTTCGACCTGTCTGCTGCGAGCGCCCCACCTGCCGCTGTGAGCGCCCCACCTGTCACTGCGAGCGCCCCACCTGTCACTGCGAGCGCCCCACCTGCCACTGCGTTCGACCATGCTACAGGCCCTGCCGCCAGCCCTGTCCCAGCTACCGCTGCAACGACTGCTACAACGCTAGCAATATCGCTCCCGCTTCTGCTCCCGCTTCCCCCGAAGTCGCCGATCTCGAGGCAG
This sequence comes from Trichophaea hybrida, assembly GCA_015178995.1. Classification (NCBI taxonomy): domain Eukaryota; kingdom Fungi; phylum Ascomycota; class Pezizomycetes; order Pezizales; family Pyronemataceae; genus Trichophaea; species Trichophaea hybrida. Next base: position 167,082 of record WHVE01000197.1, read on the forward strand.
TCGTCGCAGAGCTCTCTGAGGCAACCACCAACTGCAACGAGAACAAGAATATCAACATCAACACCAAGCGTTCCGACGATTGTCAGGCCTATCGAGGTCAAGCCTGTCGAGGTCGTCAAGCCCTGCGCTGACCCTTGCGAGGAGAAGCCCGCCACAGCCCCTAAGTTCAACGCCGTCATTGGAAATCAGCGGGTTGATGTCAAAGACTGCTAAACTTCTTAGGGCCTAGGAACGAAGAAACCATTTTTTAATATTTTTTGCATTTTTTTTTTAAAGGAGTGAAGAGTCGCTATTTTTTGTTTTTATTTCTGTATTTGCATCTGGGTGTTTCTGTATAACCTTTTCTGTTTATTATTAGTGAACTGAATTAAATGCAGAGCTGATCTACTGAAAATTCTTATCTTCATCTGTGACGAACGAGTGATACCGTCTGACGCGACGAAGTGTTGAAAGTACTTGATGCTCGACCATCTAAGTCATATCTTATCATAACCTCTCACAATCGATAATACAGCATGGAACCCAGTATTCCCAAATGGCCTGTCTGGTCATTCTGTCGGGTCAGGACTCGGTACCATACATAGGCCACCCGTGCCGGTATTGTGGGCACCGAATGGCTGCAATACACGAACACGAAAATCCATGTGCATTTGAGGCAGAGAGAGGGTCGCGACCACATTTCCTTACAAAGCCATCTCTATATCCATGCTCATTTATATATAAGAACAATGAGAACCGGCATTTATGGGATTGGTCTGCCTACGCTCCCATGAGGATGTTGTTTTGTTTTCCTCCACGAATCTGAGATTTCATTCATATGCATCCATGAAAACTTTTCATCCAGCCATGACCGGAAATGATACCGGAAGGTAAATCTGCTCAACCAAAACCAGTGCAGTTGTGTCACTCGAGTCACATCCTATGATCCCCCCCGCAATCGGAGCATGGAGAGTGCCGTCAACCATTCCCTGGGGGCTTTTTATTCGTGATGGAAAGTAGACGGTCCTCCCGCACCAGCGCAGCAAGGGAGGAAGAGGAAGCGAGGGAGCGGAAAAGGGAAAGGGGGCGCGAAGCGGAAAAGGGAAAGGTTTTGGGTGTGAAGTTATCGTTGACGGGTCTGGAGTTATAGGACGAGGGCATTGTATGGATTGGTGGAGTTTTCAGCTGGGGCTGAAAACCGTCTTTTACTGCTGGACTTGTGGCTCGCTTCGCAGCCACACACACCGCCCGCTCTCTACGCTCTCGCTTCGTTCACGGTCGGCCCTACCTCCCCTACAGAATCAATTCATTAATAAATAATAAAAACCTGACTAACCATCCTGTAATGCTCCCTATGGTCGATATCCAATGGGCAAGCCCCCTCTTTCGCCCCATTAATCATAACCAAATGATAAACAATAACAATATGACTCCCGTCATCTCATAACGTCAACTACTCCCACTTCGACTTCCACTGTCATCACCGTCACCTCGCTCCGAACAATAACTAAACTCAATATAACCAACCATCACTCTTCCTTCCTCTCGTCATCGACTAAAACGTGCTCCACTCCGCTCGACTGCCCCGCTTCCCTCTCGTCCAGCGTCGCATAATCCTGATCAGATATCGTCGCCGCATACGCCAAACACGTCAACTCTTCGTCACCATGCTCCGTAGCTAACCGTAACAGCTCCAGCACCACTCGAATCTGTTCTTCAACTCGATCCTTCATCAATAACTCACGTCGACGGTGATACTCCACCTGCAATAAACAACCATCCCTCTCAACACGCACCCGTGAAACTCCCATACGCCTCGACCAATCCTCGCTGTACAACCTCCAATTGTTTCTGCATTCGCCCACAACTCACGCATCCTTCTTTATCCTCTATATCTCTACCACTAACCTTATCATAAAGTCAGTTCCACTTCCACAAATCATCCCAATATTCTCTGCACTTACCAACCCCTTGAGCGAAGCGAAGGTCACTGATGAATAAGTGAGCAAATAAAGACCTTTGCAAAGCAAAAGGTAAGATTCTGTCTTTATTTGCTGGAACGCGGAACGAGGACACTGAGACGTGGCGCAGAGGTAAAACAACGGGTAGCGTGAGGCTTGACCACGTTCGCGTTTTGTTTATAAGTAGGGGAGTATCCCCCGCACTTGGTTGAGAAGTGACGAAGTCCCCTCAATCTTTCGATTCAGCAACCAGCGATCGAACAAGAATATCGACGAGCGGACATCTACGAGCATCCATCTACGAGAGTACGATTGCGATAAACTCCGACGGGTAATCACAATGGGTGATAACGCCGAGCCGAAGAAGAGAAAGATGAAGTGGAATACGTCTTATTCCAACATGAGCATTTCACAAGCCGAACAAAGACTAGGCTTCCGAATTCGATCACTCAAAGGGAGACCAGTTGACAGAATGCTCGGAAACGCAAACGACAGAGAGAGCCCGGATGCCATCTTGCCGACCAAGGAAAAGGTGTATGATCAAATGGCAATACCTTCAAATCGAAGGATATCCTACAAAAGGGGATCCGGACTTTAAAGAATCGAACATCAATCATCTGGTATATGCGACCATTAGTCCAATACTCTGTGATTTTATACGCAAGACCGGACGCGCCACTGTGCAGTTACGGAGCGAGAAGGAGAACATCTCTACAGACGGTCAGACAGGAGGTACGGAGGAATTTGCTGTATTAGATCTGATTTCGGTGAAAGATGAAAGGTTCATCTTCATAGTAGAGGCAAAGAGATCTTCTCTGGGACAGGCGATGAAGCAGTGTCTGCTGGCGATGAAAGACATGAGAGACAGCAATGGCCACGGCAAGGTGTATGGCTTCGTTACGACGGGGGAGCAATGGCAAATGTTCGAATATGATGGTACATGGTTTCGGAAGACAAACGTCATGATTGTGGTATTTGATTCAATGGATGACGAGAAAGAGAAATGGTTGAAAGAGAATTCCATCTTAGTGGATTGCATCAACTTTGCATTGAGAAATGGTTGAAGGTGAAAACCTGGTGAATTTTATCCCTGTTCATGGTAACTAGTTAACCATTCAGTGGGTTTGATTTGTTCGGCGATGAACAAGCATGGAATGTTTGTACTACTAGTGCTTTTTTTTTTCAGCTGGGCGAATTATGTAACTTATTATTCATTCATATTACTATTTTCGTTGGGAGACCGGCGTAGCCTTGAGTGAGCGGAGCGAACGCCACACGGAGCCAGAGGCGTAGGGTGAACGACAAGCGTTCCCAGCAACTAATTCTATGGAAGTAAATCTAGGAAAATACGCAGTATTCTTGAAGCTTAGCGGAACGATGACACAGAGATGTGGCGCAGAGGTAAAACAACGAGTAGCGTGAGGCTTGGCCACGGTCGCATTTTGTCTATAAGTAGGGACAAAGTCCCCTCAACCTTTCGATTCAGCAACTAGCGATCGAACACGAGTATCGAGGGACACGACGAGCGAGAATGTACGAACGACGTGATAAGTGAGTATCTACGAATACCTACGAGAATGCGATTTGAATACAATGGGTGACAACACCGAGCAGCAAAAGAAGAAGAGAAAGTCCAAGTGGACTACCTCCTATTCCAACATGTCTACTTCCGACGCACAGAAGAGACTAGGCTTTACGTTTAGAACATTTGGATCTCAAGCAATTCCCGTCGACCGTATGTTGGCAGAAGCTAAGGGTGGGATTGAAGGTCTCGGAATGGATGCCACTCAGAAGGTCAAGGAGAAGGTGTATGACTTGATATTGGATCATCTTGAAATCGAAAGCTATCCTACGGAGGCGGATCCGGACTTCAAAGAAGCCAATGTTAGCGATTTGGTTCACTACATCATCGGTCCCATAATCTCTGATTTCAAACGCAAGACGGGACGCAAAGTGTTCTTGCTGAGAGAGAATGAGATGCTTTCCCAGGACTGTGAGATGGGCGGTTATGAGGAATTTGTTGTGGACATAATTTCGGTGATGGAAGAAATGTTTGTCTTTGTCATAGAAGCAAAGAGATCTTCTTTTGGAGAGGCAATGAAGCAGTGTTTGCTCACGATGAAGGATATGAGAGACAATAATGGTGGAGGCAGGGTGTACGGGTTTGTTACAACTGGGGAAAGTTGGCGAATGCTCAGATATGATGGTACATCTTTTGCACTCAGAGAAGATTGAAGTACTATTTGAAGGGATGCATGGGGACAAAGAGAAATGGATGAACAACTACTCTGTTATTGTGAATTGCATGAACGTTGCGTTGAGCAATAGAGGTATTGTGGAGAAATGATTGAATGCGAGTACCTGGTGGAAGTTTTCCTGTTTGTGGCAACTAATTTACGGTTCAGGAAACAGGACAGCAGTGGTTGAGCGGGTTTGATTTGTTCGGTGATGAACAAGAGTTTCGACTGTATGGCGATTCCCCTCTTTATAATCTATGCTACGCTAAGCCTAATCCTTATGCTGCGCCACTCTGTGCCGCCAAGTCTTCGTTCCATGTTGTGCCGCTCACGTTCTCAGATATTCGTCCCGAAATCTTAAAAATACGCTGCACGTTCTGCTGGACTCCGTGACAAAGCCAAATTAAATAACCCAAAATAAAATACAACTAAAACCCCGTGACATATCACTGATCTAGACGAGGCAGGGCCGAGTGTGAACGGAGCCGGAGGCGTAGTGAATGTGGCGCGAAGCAGCCACAAGTCCAGCAGTAAAAGACAGTTTTCAGCCCCAAACTGATGCATCGCTGAAGAGACTTCTTCTGGTGGGCGTTTTGAAGAAACGCGGCTGGTTGCGAGGATGGCAATGGGTGAAGCCGGCAGCTGTACGTACGCATATGGGCGAGCTGTTTGTTTATTCTCATTGCTACATGCCGCACCGAATACTTGTGGATTCTCGTGAGGCGGGGTCATTGTTGGCGCCATGAGAAAGTGAAGCAGGTTTAGGAAGTGAGAAGTTAGAACCTAGATTCAAAAAAGAAACAAAAAGAAAGCTTAATTATACTTCTCTCTTTCAGCCGTACGGCCGTTGAAACCGGTGGGGGTTAACCGCATATCATACCTGGTGGCTGATAGGAAGATGCCGTTAATGTGTGTTAGCGATTTTTTGATTTCAAGACACGAGGCAGAATCCACTCTGTGTATGATAACGGGTACGGAAAACAGACCGTACACAATGGCGACGGCCGGAAAATATTTCCGGATTTCTTCACGATGAGGGGTATAATTCAAGCGTTTATACAGCCAACTATCCCACTGATTGAGTGGGGTGTAAGTAGAGATGCGGTTTTCCGCATCTCCATAGGTAGTGAAGATTGTGGCCCCACAGTTTGTGGCTTTTCAGTCTTGAGAGCCAATTGGTGGGAAGAATTGGGGGCAGAAACCTTATAACATTTCTCTCTCTCAATTATGATGGGGGACATCATACAACGATTAGTTTCAAGCCTCAAAATTGCAAAATTCTTCACACAAGCCTGGAGAGGCAACTCATACATATAGCCGAATCATCAACCGTCTGACCACAGTATAGAAACGTAATTCTGCATCGGAAGTGATATACGCGATGTGGAAATAAGGGGTGGAAATGTGGATAGATGTATAGAAAGAGAGCAAAGAAAGTTCAGAGCTAGCCAAGCCGACACCACGTGTCCCCAAAAAGCAACAACAAAAAAATTCATGATCAACCTCGCCGGATCATACGCCATCACGCACTGTCAAGACTCAAGTGAAATACCAGGAGTAGAGTATGTTAGTGTCCATTGCATCCATCGATATAATGTTTTGTAAGATGATAGTGCCTAGAGGGTCGTAGTGATATATTTCGCTCTCCCTACCGTATGTATAGTACAAGGAAAAATGGACGTATGTACTATACAACACGTTTTTTCAATGCAAGAGTCACGCGTTTTCATTATATTAATGCGTAAGCTCATCCGGAAAGTTATGGGTGAGGTATGTATAGATAGTTGTGGTTGGTCGGGACGTCCGGACATGGCGGCATAAAAACGCATGCAAGGACGTCGTCGTCCTCGGTATGTAGAAGCTATGAAATGCGCATTTCCATGCCCTGTATGCATCTAAGTCTATCCAAACCAGTACCTGGGTACATTAGGGTCAATCCTATCCAAACCGCGCTGCAGTACATCTACCTGCCTGACGTCCAATACCCTCTACCCCACCAGTTTCGAGCTCGAATCCTTTTCCTGTGTATCCGAATATATCCTTCCTTCCTTTACTGGAACCCGGGATCCGAAGTTACCGTATATATGTTCCTGTGGCGGGGGAAAGTAACTCCGCCGAGCCTCCCAATACGTATATACAGAGTTTAATACAAGATCCGCTCTGCTCCTAAATCCAGTGTCTGCGTCATCCATTCTCGAATTCGGTTGCAGAAATCCCCCGTAGATTTGTGGCTATTCTCCAAGTGTCGTCAAAGGTTTTATTTGCCTGACCACTCAAATCCATCCATCCATAGCATAAATCTCTGAATTGCCTCAAAGCACATGAGCTTGCCCAGGTTAAGGATAGAAATCCCTCCCCCTCCAGCTCCCTGCATAGAGCCATCGAATCTTAGGCGATTGGGCCCATAACGAAGAGCACTTATCGGGCCGTATTACCGACTCAATGGTAGGGGTGGTCCCTGGCCGGGACTGGGAGAACCCGGCAAGCCGGCTGCGGCCTCGATCCGAAGCTAGAACTCAAGGAGGAGGAGGACGAGGATGTAATATATATAGAGTACAACCCGTATCAAATAAGCGAGAGGACCAAAGAGGAGATTTAGACAAGAGAAATTGGGGTGGGGGTGAGGTATGATGGAGATATAGGTGACTGATGAGATTGGATTAGATTAGATGGATAGATTAGATATTTAGATATGTAGGATCACGGGACTTATCCTGGATAGTCGCTTAATTGATTGACTTCATCACTCTCTACGACCACCGACCGCTCTTGGTGACGGGGAATTGTTGCCCTGAATAGGTAATTCTCTTTGTGTATCATCATTTTCAGCAGAGAGCTTTCTATTCGTCGAGCTGACTGCAGTAGCTAGCTAGGTGTCAGCACAGCTAACCTCTCCCTTCCAGAACGAATAGAAACTGTGGTGTGGAAACCGTGGTGTGGAAGTAGCAAAAACCGCGAGTGCAAGCGAGTGCAACAGTCAGTTTCAGCCACGCTTCACCATTCACCGTTTTTTTTGCCACACGTTCGTTCGTTCATTGGGGGTGCGCCTTACCTTACTTTGGTTCGATCACTGTTTCTCCCCATGCCCATACATAGAAGGCATCGGAAAGTTCCTGGGTCATCTCTCATCTCCAAGCACCTTGCATATCTAGGATGCATTACACGGCTCGGATTGATATAACCAAAAACCAAAGACCAGGCTGAAACTGGCGTTGTGCATAGATATAATGCATATTCTACAGAATCGAACCCGCAAAAGTTTTAAGAGGCGAAATTCTCACGTTCGAACCGTGATGTTTAGCTTGGAGTTGGTGAACGAGACGGCCCTTGCGTGCATGTTGGGTTTGTAACAACGCGGCACCGAAAGTGTAGTGGCCGCATATGTATCATCAACAATAGCGTTGGTTTCTGATGTCGGTTAAAAGTGTAGAACCCCTCAAGCTTTTCCTTTACATAACGAAGGCAGAGTATGAGACACACGTGCACGGGGGAGCTATAGATTAGATGATTTTACGGTAGGGTCTTTGATCCCAACCTCGAGATTGTGCCTAAGTCGAGGTTTGCCAGGAAAAAGTTGTTGATCTCCTGTTGCTTCGTGAAATATAATTGGTGAGCACAATCTCGAGTTGAGATCACATTCTGCGTGACTTGTACTTGGACTTGCGGTAAATAATGGCAAGCGATATCGATATGGAGTTTTGGATTTAAAAATGTACCGACAGAACGGAGACCCGGACGGATATTAGTCTAGCTATAGCTAGAGCGCGCTCTAAAACAAGGCCTACGTCTTGGCTCTTGCACCTGACAAAATTTTTCTCCACTTCCTTCTTCGCCTCGAACCTCTCCGTTACATAAAGTATTGCGGGGGATTTATTACCGTAAAGGCTTGATAAGGTGACATACAGCACTAACCACCGCGGAACTCGTGGCTCCCATCAAGACCCGGGCATAGTCACTCCGCCACAATTTTAGTACCAGTTTATTCGGGGTATTCCAAGCAAGGTGGTCTCAATATTAAGTAGAGTATCTTTTGATATCTCTCTCCGGGTCTTCCTATTGCTGTTGCAAGACGGCGAAGTTTCTCGTTGCTCCGAAAGGCCACTTGGGGTATTAACAGCACGGCAAAATCTTCTGAGCCGTAAGTAAGTCAGACCCCAATGTTTTGCAATCGAACGGAACTTACAGATCGCCAAAACATCGCCTCTTATCCCGGCCGGAGCTTACGTCTCAGAGACACCAGTAGTCTATATACGGAGCATTTCAAACCGTGACACCGTGACCACCCATAGCTTATACATACTCTATGTAAGTACGGAAGACCGAGCGGAATGAAATGACTTGGTGGCGAATGGCCATGAACGAGACTTTAGAGCAAACGAAGCATGCCACGAAGAGATCCGTCATGAAGTTCGAGAAGCAAAAGATTCTTTGAGCAAACGCGTGCTCAGCGACCACGGTCGTGATTGGTGGATTCACCACGGGATATTTGGCTTATGGTGAGGGGATATCCTCCGCTATACTGGACAAGCGTGCGAACCAGCTGTTGGAACACACCCGCCTTCCAAGTTTCTCCATGACAGCTGCACTGATGATGACTGAAATGGGATCTTTCCCAAATTCTGTGGATGCGCGGCGTGGGTTGCTGATTGACAGGGTGTCGACGCAGGGGCAGATGTACATAGAGCAGGGACAGATGTACATAGAGCAGGTACATGTAGTTAGGTGTTGTTGTAGGTGAATAAGTTCTTTTTTTCTTCTGTGCATGCTGTTATTTCACGGGGACGAAGGGAACGACAACAACAACGAACGTGCGGCGTGCTCAAACAGTAACCGTACGCGTGTCAATTCAGCAATGATCCTGCCACATCAAAAATAATGATGGGTGTCATCGCGTCGATCATGACTTACGGCAAATAATCATAACGGTAAGCGTTATCGACAAAACACGGGATTTTGGACGTCAGTATATACCGACAGACGGAGACTTGGGTTTGGCATGTAGGCCGGTTGGGTTGGAACGTTAAGAATAAGCAAGCAAAAAAGTGTAATGAGCCTTGAATGCATATATCGAATGATGCTTCAAACACAGTAGTCGCAAGCTCTCTAATCCACCCTCTTGTACCCCCTCCCCCCACTCTCCAACATCAATAGATAAGTTATTTTTAATATGTTTGAATCCCATTATCCCCCCGTATCTCATAAAGACCGAAGCATCAGACCTGGTCTACCATCGTTTCCGACAGCGAGAAGGGGGTTCTTCAGAGTTCAATTGCAATTGGGTTGTTCTGTGGTCCGTCTGACGCTCTGGAACGTCACTATGAAGAAAAGAAGTGAAATGAGCAACACGGGTTGTAGACGGGCCGCCGCACTAAGGAGAGAAAGCGGAGTTGAAAGGTTGACGCGCCTTTTATATGGGCAAGCAGCGGCAAAATTTTTCATGACGTTACCCGGCATCGTGGGCGAAGAGGCACGAGTGACGTGATAGGATGGAATTGAGTTCGAAGAGAGAATATTGATGATATTTTGAAGAAAATGATACATGATAACGCATACAAATTCTTTGGTAGAAAAAGTGATGATATACGGGCAGTGGGGTTAGGTTGTTATGATATTTTCTGGAAGCCTGTCGGTACCAGGAACATTTGACGGTCTGAAACGTCTGGAGCTTCACATTTAGAACTGCCGACCCCACCCACTGCGTCAAAAGTTAGTATCACGTTTTTTTCTAAATTTCGAAATTTGTGTGTTGCGTACGTGAGTGTGTGTACGTACCCTTCAGCTTGTTTCCATGCATGCTGCAGCCCATCGCCCCACGAGGTGATAGGACATCCAATGCGGCGATTTCAACTATATCGAACATCTATCTATCATCTATTGCAGACGGGTACCTGCATTCTTCCTTCCGATGGACGGATGATGGGATGGGGGTAGGTTTGTGCAGGCAGCTTTTTCGCGATGGAATGATGCGATGCGGTTACGTTTCGGGATTCCGTTATCCGTCAAAAAAGAGGTGACACCTACCGACACATAACGAACTGCGCTGCACTGCACATATCAATGTATGAGACCGTGGGCGTGAGCTCCGAATACGCCCGAGACATTGAGCTTTCTTATGATCAGCGGCATTCCGCGCGAGCAGGGCGGGTGTTCGACTTTTTCCAACATCATGAAATTTTTGGTTAGGCTTCACTCTTTCCTTCTTCAAGACAGCGGATGAGGGGTAAGTACCTCTTATTTGAGGGCGTGAAATTGTTTATTTCTCAACGTGGGGTGAGGTATCATGTTGTGCACACCCACCCGTCGGCGAAGAAGCCTGTTGGTGACCTTCTGGAATATGTGGGGGAGGAGGGAAAGAGGGGAGAGCGTGCATAGCCGAGTGGCCTGAATGGTTCCTTGAGTTCCTGAGTGCTGTACCTGAATTGATAAATGCCGTGCAAGAGTGTAAAGACATTGTCTCCGATCCATCACAATTGTCAGGATCTCGACAATTGCAACCGCCGCGTCTGTAGTGCAACCCCAAAGAAAATAAATACGTTTTCATATTCATGTCGCGTACTCCATGATTATCAAAGGCTTGGTTTGAATCGCTTCATGAGAATACTCTACGTATTCAGATGTAATGTGGAAAGAAATACCCCCCCCGAGTGGCGGACACGGAGAATAACCACCTCCATAAACTTTCCCCCGAGGCAACTCGCATTATTTAGGCGCGCGATAATACTCTTCGGATATTGATTGCGTGTAGATGTATGCAACATACCAGGAGGAACCTTGCGCTTGCTGAAGATAACCTACAAGTGTAAAGTATAGCCTGCTGTTGGACTTGCTGCATAGATACATTGGGTATTCTACAACCACATGGCCACCAGGACTGAAGGGGCTGAAGGACACACGACATAGTTGTGCTACCTACTTATGTAGTAGATAACATGTGGAGATTTTTATAGACGCTGAACTGTTATGCAAGCTTATGGTGTTGATGATGACGATAATCTACATCCGTGGAACAAGATCACTTCGAACTGGCAATCTTTCGATGATCATACAACGATAAAATTCTTGATACGATACGTCGGGCTCAGTCTCTGGTAACCAAGGCGAACGAGGTAGTAGAGATCATTGAATGGTTACTGGCATATCTACCGCCTATGGTAATCGGCAGCTGAGATGTAACCGAAACGCATGGAATCTTCCGAGCGATCCAATTTCACGTCGATGCCAATGATGTAGACGTGTTTGCAAAAGCTAAGTTGATTGGGTATCTATGTATCACTGAGTTTTTGTTTTGGCGTCAAAAAATCAAGATATCCGCGGAGTACGTATGAAATGATCTGTGATAGATTGGATTGATAGGAACACAGGGAAAGAGCCAAAACACCTTTTATTCGGCGAAGCTGAAGAGTATCATGTTGCATTGCAATCTTGGGGTTTTGATGTACGCCTTCTTTCGTCTTTGTCCCCCCACTCCACGATATCGATATGAGCGCAATTCGGCGAAAAGCTGACTGTCGGGAGTATCCCCGTTCTAGCAGATAACGGCCAGTCAAGCTTTTGATATACTACCCATAGCTAGAGTTAGTCCATGATGCTTTTGCGATTCCAGATCTCCGCAGGAGACGACCCACAGGGTTTTTTTCATCTCACCTTGAAATCTCATGTCGCGTCTGGACGTCTCAATTATGTGTGCATGGTACCTGAATTCATGTAACATGATGATGGCTTGTTTCCACCAGTGTGGTACCTGCAGATGATTGTCTGAATCTGCAATGTCGGCGACGAAAAGCGCATCGTTTTTCTTGGTGGCGGAGGCAGTGGTTGTTACTGCTGGAAAGTCATCTACTGCCGTTCTATGGTTCCGGTGAGTTCCCTGAACCCACCCCACGGATACGGGCAAAATTGGGAATAGATCGCCAGGAACGTGCCAGTTGGAGTTTGTTGTGGAGCCGGCCGATAACCTTGAAGGTGATAGTGTTGGATTTTGGCGAAGTGGCGTTTTGGTTCAAACTTGCTTTTTTTTCCGTGTTTATGTGGGAGCTGGGGTCCGTTGATAAAGGGAATCGTCGACAAATCGTAACCAACAGCTGGTAAATTGCAGTGTCACCACCGCCCAGTGCATATGTCGAGATGATTGGGCCCTGGCGAATCGTCGGTTTTCTATTTTTCGAATTCTACCTATTGAGGAATCTGGGATTGTGTTGGTTGGTGTTTTTTTTTCTTCACCTCTGCTTGTTTATCGCTTCATGTACCTACATAGAGGCGCGCGGTCTTCTCAGCGCCCATAGACGAGTGACCCAGCGCCATCGTGTTGTATCTAGTGCTGGGTTGGAAGTCCCAGTCGCAGTTGTATGATGGTCAAAGCGCTGGCGGCGAAATAGGGTCAGCCGCGGCGGCGAGGTCACCGCTCTTAGCCAGAATGAATACCCAGCCCGCTCGCCTCAGGCATCAGAAAGTTATCTAGAAGGATCTGTTACATACAACAAGAGATGGGGACTGCATGCCTCTGGGGAATATATCCCACAGGATTGGCTCATTCGGCATCATCCGCCTTGTTCCTGCGTAAGCCTGTCTTAGCGCCCTGACCTCCAGTTCTCCATCATCCAGCCATCGCTGTCGTTTCCGTCCCGCACGAACGAATCGAGGATGTGCGCTGCCCAGCTCTGACCTCTTTTTGTTGTGTCCGAGGTGCATTGGCAACCAACCAGGTCCCGATGGAGTACTGCAGCTCCCTCATTCGTCCACCTCCCCCGGCAAATCGAAAGTGCGCTTGGCTCAGTTCACATGCCCAAGCCGAAGCAAATCCACGAAGCGGTGTGTTAATCTGCTGCCGTATTGGGCATGGCTGTGACGGAGCATGGATGATTCCATCCATGCAGCCCTTGCTCCAATAAATCTCGGCGCAGTCTTTTTTTAGTTTCTGGTGTGGTGGTGGGCGCCGTTTTGCTCTTGCTTGCAACCTCACCTCGGCGCAACAAGCAACCTCCAAAGAAAAGACGTCTTTCATCTCATCATCCTGTCCTGTAGCTCTACAACGCCCACCAACTGGAATGCCCCGGTGGAAAAAAAAAAGGCATCACAGAGGGCATGACAGTGAGCATTTCGGGGTGGCGAAGCCCAGGGATTATGAAGGCCGTTCGTTCCACCTACAGTATCTCATATTTCCGGGTCATCCAAGGCAACGAACGAGCAATGGCAAAAGGTTAGTCAATAATAAGCATACACATGATCGTGTTTTCGGACAGGATCAAGAAAAATAATCCAAGTCGTAACGTTCTCGCCGGCGGCAACTTCTCAGCAAAGAGCTCTTGCGCAGATGTAATGATAGGCGGGTATGATCTGTCTTTGGTTGCGCGGAGCTGCATCCTACCCCGCCGGGTGTCTATCAAGCGTATCCACTATTGGGTCCAACGACCGATGTGAGCTGCGTTATTGGACAGAATGTCCTTAGCGTGTAATATGGGGACGCTCTTTTGATGTTCTAAGTTCGGTAGCAACAGAGCAACTGGTAGGAAACCAGGGCTTTCGCGTTGTATGAGAGAGCTCTTTTTGTGATGTTGGGGCAAATGTGGTCATGCTCTCTCATTTGTGCGTACTTGACCTGACTGGCGACAAGTGTTGCGATGCCCTCAGCAGCTGTGGGACTCGACCGTGGGCGGCAGCTCCCAGATCCGCAGACAATTGGACGACTCTGCTCGCCCTCTAGCCATTGTGTGCCATCTTGGTGTCTGACTTCTGCACGAAGAGGTCATATTTTTTTCCTGAGTGGGATCGGGCGCGGCAATTGGCTGGATGGGGAAAATGCACAGCACCACACATCTCTAACACTGCCCGCCCATGGTACTGCAGCTTCTGCTGTGCCCTGTCGTCGCTGCATCGTTCGGTTCGCAGGTATCATAATAATCTCCCTACTAATCGATGCACACCACACACCCTCCCCCGAAAATATTATTATTATTATTTGGGCGGTGTGCCGTGCCTTCCCTTCCTGCTGCTGCTTCTTCTTCTTTACCCTCGACTTCGCCGCCGCGTTCAGACCTCCTCCGTCGTCGTGGTTTTCTTGACCGTCCTTCTCTAGCAACTAACCCTCTTTCCTTCCTTTGGATCCCTCTTTTCGTACATGTGGTGCTAGCAGTCTCCCGACTTCTCCATATACCTTACCTTCCTTTTGGTTTCTATTTGATTTCAGCTTCATCATCAACGGCTTCATTGCTCAATACCACCTGTCGGTCGACTTGGAATACCCCCACAGCCCTTTGGACACTACCCACTGGAACTCCCCAAAGCTCCTTGAATTCTCTCCTTACACAAAACTTCAACGGGTATCCGATCAGTCAATCAGCAGCAGCGCCGAACGAACGAACGAACGAACTGAATATCGCAATATTTGGAAGACCTGCCTGTGCACCTACACTACGCATACACTCATTAATCAATCCTCTGGGACATACGAAAAGAAAGAAACGCTAGAAAAATTATTATAACTACCTATTAGTACCGGTGCGACAGTTAATCGTCGTCACTTATCTTATTTAATCGAGAAATCCTCGCATATATACAACTAATTCTCAACAATCACAATGGAGTCAACATCATTCCTCTATTATAACCCTGGCAACGCGAATCAACAATCTAGACAACATGGTCAGTTCGTCAGCCAGCCACCTAATGGACTTTCTCCTCAACAGAAGCCAGCTTCCTTCAGTGATAGATCTCCCCCAATCTGCTCTCTATCAATGCCCTTCCCCTCAGCATTGGTATACTCTTCAAGACCGTCTTCCTCGCCTCATATTCATGCGCCTACCCCCATCCTCGCACTCACTGCGGAAGCTCTTCAGAAATCATCAGGCCTTCTGACACCATCTTCGCCCAGCCTGCTCGGAATGGACGGTCCCAATGGTGGAGATGTATATTTCTTTCCCCCAACTCCTACTCTTGAGAGCTCCGAGGTCGCTTCGACAATGAGCTCTCACCTGACAACTCCCATCAACCAACCTTGGGTTCTCGAGGAGGGTTGCAACGGAAATCTTACTCCCGAGCTTGAGCTGCCTTCCACACCTCAGTTCTGGAAGGAGCGATCACCGATTTCTCCAGGTATGCGATTGGTCGTGAAAGTCAAAAAAAGGTGAAGATTTGCTGACATGGATGGTAGTGTGTGCATTCCCCATCAACTACATGTCCTCGCAACCCAGCCCAACCCTTATGCTCTCATGCCCATCACTCTCTCCCTCTGGTTCCGACCACTCATCGTCTTCCGAGGTCGACTTCTGCGACCCCAGGCAGCTTACCTACCGTTCTCCAAACGCATCTAGCTCCGAGAACGACCTTGAGCGCCACTACCCCAGGATTGCATCTGACGAGGATGACCACCGGTACTACCTCGACTCAGACAAGCTTCAGATCAAACTTGAGGATAACGAGATCAGCAATTTTAGCCTTAACCTACATGAGTGTGATATCGTCAATGATATGATGGAGGTTCCCATAGGGACCATCAACCCAGCTGCTCTTTTTGGCGGCAACAAGAGGACTCGAGAGGAGGAGGACGAGTCTTTGGAGTTTGACGACTCCAGCGATGATGAGAGTGTTTTGGGTGAATCAAATGGAAATAGCATGCTGATGCCACCCAGCCCACCTGCCTCAGACTTCTCTCGACGAAACTCAGTAGATCCTCCTCGACGAACATGGAAGAAAGTCAAGACTGAGTTCGATAACACCGACAACGAACTTGACGACATAATTGCCGAAGCCAGGCGCCGAGGAGTCGAAGAGGAGGCTTGCGATGACCATGGTTATCTCCAGTCGTTTCCCTGCACTCTGACACCTGCGCCTACTGAGGGCTCTTTCAGCGAGCATTCGGACTGTGGCTACTCTGACGAGCATGAAATTACACCTGCTCCGGTAGTGCGCCGTGGTCGTAAGCAGTCGTTGACCGAGGATCCTTCCAAGACCTTCGTATGCCAGCTTTGCACTCGCCGTTTCCGACGACAAGAACACCTCAAGCGACACTTCCGGTCTCTCCACACCAAGGACAAGCCATTTTCGTGCAACGAGTGCGGAAAGAAATTCTCCCGGTCTGACAATCTGAGTCAGCATGCCCGAACCCACGGTAGCGCCATCCATATGTCTCTAATTGACGGCACCGAGATGTTGGGAGAAGAGGGAATGGAGCACCACATGCACCCACAGCATGGCGGCCCATTAGGGATTGTCCTTGTCGACGCGGTGCAGGTTTCCTCCGGTCTCATCAAGGAGAAGCTATCGAATGCAGCTTCAGAAGCTAAGAAGAACCGACGACAAAAGAAAAAGCGAGATGAGTAATGATGTGTGTGCGTGTAGGGAGATTTTTGCTTAAGGGAATAGTTCTATTTCAAGTCTGGGATTACCGGCGCTTTACATGTCATTTTTCGGTGTTTTTTTGTTTACCCCATGTATTATGCCAGCTTTTATTTGATGCTTCCGGGCAACAAAAAGAAGCTGCTGCATATCGTCATATGTTTGTGTCACGGTGTGGTTCTCTTTTTAGATGCCCGGGTGTTGGGGAATGGTTTCTTTTTTTTTTTTCTCTTTGGTTTCAGCGAACTCTTTCATGGAGCGGGATGGGAATGAGAACAACTGTTTTTCTGCAGCTGTTTTCTGGAGGTAACAAAACTTTTCTCTCGCATCACTTAATGCAGCGCAACATATTTTACGGGGTGAAATGAAGGGGGGAATGCATTTTCTTGGACTGATTGGGCTGGGAAGGAAAGAGGAGGGATATCGATATACCTATATCTTTTGCTTCGAATGCCACCTATTTTCACACTACACATGATGGACGCACGACTACGAAGGAGCACGATTTCATCATCGCATCATTATCATCAGTACCTAAAAAAAAATTTACCTTAATGGCGAGAAAGTCGAGCAAGGATCGATTAGGAGTGGCTTTGGTTTTCTTTTTAACTTCTTGTACTTGTTTATTGTTTTTCGACTTCTTTTTCGACTTGTTTTTTGTTTAACCTACTGAGCTTTTGGACAGCGATGATGGGGACTATCTGGATAATCACGTTTCGCGACATCATCGAATTTCTGAGCGGGAGTTTGGTTCGGCTGGCGTGATGCGGGGGATTGGTTTTTCTTGGTATCCATTGTTCTGGCGCGGTAGCATGTAACCTAACGTTTGTGTATCTTTTTCTACTTTTTATTCTTTCTATTGCTAGGAATAGGGCTGGATGAATGGATTTTAGGGGGTTTTGGTTAATTGCACCTTTTTTTGTTCCATATTCATTCTCTCCACCACGCCTGGTGTGTGTTATCTGAGTGTACCATGACGGTATTGTGCGTTGAAATCGATGTTGCTGTCGTGTGATAGGGAAAACAAGAGATATCATATCCCTTCATACACACGTGAGCGTTTCGTGCAGGGTTTCAGCTGAAAAAAAAGGCAACAGAGATCAGCAACATCGAGAAATGCATTCCTTGTTGTGGCGCTACTCTAGCCCCGAGGAATTCTGTATGCAGGTATCCAGTGCAGTGCATTTCCAACGCCTCGGTGAATTTCCACCGGGAAATACTACTGGAGCAGCAACCGGACACTGGTTGGTGAACCCCACCGGATCAAATGGGTCGTCAACCTTTCAATAGTATGGCCCAACCTCTTTGATACCATCATCATATTATGCAATTTTGTCCGCCACCAAAGCCTAAAGTTCCCATAGCTAGTAGGCCTAGCCAACACATCTCCGAACATCCAGAAAACGGGGGCCGTGTACCGCATGCTAGGCTTACCCCACCATTATGTGCGGAACTAGATAGAACTATAGCACAGGCCCATCGTTTCACTCCCTCCTCCGAAGGCGCGGCCGAGACATTTTAGGTAGGCCCGCGTGAGGGTAGTTGGATACTTGGAGACCTAAAGTAAGATATGAAGAGTTGAGAGATAGATAAAACTTGGCGGCGTCGCTCGCGCGGGCGACATTGACAGAGGACAGATTGGCGCCGGGAAATTGGATACAACCACCATAAACTTTCGACGGCGGCGTTGTTTTTTTAAAAACGATTTGTGGGTTGCCAATGTCATGGTGGCGGGATGGGACCTGCAGGGAAGAAAGAAAGAAGACTCGGGATATCGAATCATTAGATGTGATTCGTAGAAAACCCCAATCACCTATAATATATCGCTCGTCTACTGTCTGTTACGGAAAGATGACGTAAAAACACTCTGACTTAATAAGTTATCTATATATCTGAGCTTTATATGTGAGTTCTTTACCGCCATCAGACGCGTAGAGTTGACCTAAAAGTTCAAGCTTCCTTCCCATAACGGTATTAAGGTCATAGAAAGTGACTCGGAAGATAATAAGGGGTAGTATTCGTATCATTCTTCTCCTTCTAAAATGTATATAAACAATCATGTATACCTACCCCCTCTTCTTACCCCCTCAACTCCAAAACACCGTATCCCGCCGCGGTAATAGTTTTCGATATTCCATACCCAGCTTTTCGGCAGTATCCACCACCTCCCCAGCATCATCTCCACCATGGCAAACAGCATTACTGTTATTATCATCCCACCCACTTCTTCGCAACCTAGTTCCCAGCGACTTGAGACCAAGATGTACAGGATATCGCTCAACGGACAACGGCTCTAGATCTCTGATTGCATTGAAGCGGGACTCTTCCGACTCGGGCTCTCTAGGATGTAGCTTATATTTCGAATTCACCATATCAAACCCTGAACCCATCCGGCTGCAACCAGGGAAACCTATCCGTTCTGTTATCCCCAGCTCGTTACAGAATAGGTAAAAAATTACAATCTCGACATAATCCAGTATTTTCATCAACGCAGGCATTTTCAAGACAGACATAACACCTTCCCTGGGGAACATTCCGAATCGGATTTGACGCTTCTGCTGCGTCTTCGGAAAGGAAGAAGTCCGGGAGTGTAGGTGACGGTGCAGAGTGTCGGAATACCATATGATTTCGACGGCATGTTTTACATAGTCCACTCTTGAGTCGTGCTCCCTCGGATGC
>WHVE01000198.1:0-185605 GCA_015178995.1 Trichophaea hybrida
TGTGTCAAGTGAGGATCGAGGGAGAAATATGGATCGATGATTGGGATATAGGAATACGAAGGGAATCAGGTTTTGGTGGTTGGAATCAGGTTTTGTTGGAAAGAATCAGATTTCGTTGGTTGGAATCAGGTTTTGTTGGTTGCGTTGTAAATATGGCGTGATGGTTATGGCGTAGGATGCAGACTGAAAGGGTTGCGTATATAGTGTCACGGTTGTGTCGAGTGAGGATCGAAGAAGGAATAAGGATCGATGAAGGGGAAAGGGAATACGAGGGAAAACAGGTTTCGTTGGAAGGAATCAGGTTTTGTTGATTGGAATCAGGTTTTGTTGGAAGGAATCAGGTTTGTTGGTTGCGTTGTAATTATGGCATGATGGTTATGGCGTAGGCCGCGGATTGAAAGGGTTGCGTACACAGTTGGGTGGAGTTAGGATGTATTTTGGAACGAGTGAGCAAAGGTGACGACGGTCTTGTTAACTGTATATAAGGATGCTGGATTTGCGGAGGATAGGTTTGTTCTTCACTCGTTCTCTAGTCTACAAAACAATCAATAGCTTCGGCACCAACCTTTGTTCACTTCTGTGATTCCGGATTTCGAGTCTGTTGCTTGTTACGCAGTACCCGCGATCACTGCACCACCGCACAATATCCACGTCTTAGTTTGGTTTCTATAACCCCTAGAACTCCGAGCCTTGAACCCTTGACAGAAGAACGAGTCAAAAAATCGATTCTACCGGTTATATTTCAGTATATGTGCCGCTATTTTCATCGAAGCGGCTGTTACTTTTGTCATAGGCCTTGAAATTCCCTCTGCTCCGTGTTTAAATCAGTTGGAAACTTCGAAAACAAGTTCACAGTACACAGCTTTTGGAGACACTCCTGCTTTGTGTGCCTGTGGAAACATCGACGAGAAGGATCCGCGCTGTTTTAAATGCCAGCATACGACAGCAACAAACCACAACAATCCAGAATCAACTTCTTCGACTTAGCTGGTCGAACCATCAACCTTTTTGAAAAAGAACCTTTGAACGTCTTTGATAGCATCGACGCTATCCTCAACGAACCCGAGGAACCCTTGGAAGCTTACTTCTGGGACGAACCACAAGCGGTGTCGCCTTGGAATAGCTACTGGACAGAAGCAGCAAGCAACGGAGGAGGCCTCCAAATCAACGACGCAGTATTCAAAAACTTTTGGACCAAATATTACGGTCTTCACGTCGACTGTCAGAACGAAGAACCGTGCTACTGCGAACACAACTGCGGAGGAACACATACAACAATCGGCAGAGCAGCAGAAGCTCAATCAACAAAATCCGAATCGACGATCAAAGCAACACAGAAGGACATAGAAAGTCAAATCTCGTGGGCAGACTACAACGAACGAAAAGCGAACAAGGGAAAGGGAGTTGACCGCGAATTACACCCAGCCCCTTTACCAACCCCGCTGATCATCGTAACAACACCCAGCAAGCACGAGGTGTTCTTCTGGTTAATGGTCAACCCGTTTCCAGAAGCAGAAATCGAAGCAGCAGTTCAACAAATCCAAGACAATATAGACAAAGTCAGAGACTGTTTGTCAGAACCTCGCCTCCTCACGGCCGCCTCTCTACATCATCAGAAAGATGTCCGGAGAATCTCACGATCGACTCGCGATGTCACGTTGACCGGAGCCTTACAGATGGAGCTCGAAATCGTGGCAACAAAAAATATAGAAGCATGAACGAAATACAGCTCCGCAATCACATCACGGACATCAACAAAGGGCTACAGCAATAAGCCAATTACCGACAACCAGCAGACTGAACGAATTGCTCAAGGAACAGCAATCTGTGAAGAATGCGGAAGTACGAATATCGGAATTGTTGGCAGAAGGAGAAAAAATAGTCCAGGAAAGGGACAATTGAAGCAGGAACACTGCTGACTCAACAAGCAGCGGCCACCACAGAAATGCCGAAGACATGTGAACATGGGGATCTGGAAGAAGAAGTCCGGATTCTAAAACAAGCATTGGAAGAGGCAAATCCAGACCTGGCGGAGTTGAAAAGGGATCTGGAAGATGCTCAAACCCAAATGGAGATATTTAGGAACCTGGCAGAGGAAAATCGACAACAGGTAACCAGAATCCTGAAGTTGACGGAAGGAAGAAGGGGAGAAACAGGAGAAAGGACGGACAGAGAGGAGTGAGAAGAAAAAGTGAATGATATCACTAGTTTTTCAGGAGAAGATAGGAAGGAACTTCGAGGGTGGAAGGTGCAGCTGGCATTGAAGATAGCCGGAAAACCGAAGGCATTCAACAACGAACAGAAGAAGTTTAGGTATGCAGTTGGGTGTCTGAAAGGAGTAGCTCTGGCACAGTTAATGCCACACTGTGACGAAATCTCAGGGGAAGTCAAACTCAATACCCTGAAAGACCTGTTGACCTGCTAGATGTAGCATTCGGAGATCAAGACAGAGCAGCAACAGCAAAGAGGGAACTCGAGAAACTCAGGCAACGAGACCGCGAATTCTCCCAGTACTACGCGGAATTCCAAAGATACGTAGTAGACACAAAATGGAACGAAGATGCACAATTGGACGCACTACCGAAAGGGCTGTCCAACGAACTCAAGGACTCCATCAGCACATCGAGGAGCCAGAAAGATGATCGAATTCGTTAAAATGGTGTCGAAAAGGGATTCCCAGCTGAGGAGAAGAGCCGCGGAAAAGAAATCTGGAAGGTGGGAAGGGTATAAAAGACCCGATGCAACAACCAACACCACATCCGCCCCAGACGCAGCACCTGCAGGATCAGTCGCAGGATATCACGGCCCCGCTCCAATGGACCTCTCGGCAGTATAAGGAAAGAAGATTACACCTGAGGAATGGAAGAGACGAAGGGAAGGAGGATTATGTATGTACTGTGGGGATAGCAGAGATTTCGCGGCATCATGCCCAAGGAAGCTGAAGGCAGCATCAGGACAAACGGAAGTGTCACCGTTTAAGAAAGCAACGAATGAAGGGGATGCAGATTCGCAACAGGGAAAGGAAAGGAGTAGAATGGGAAAAGTTTAGTCCAGTGCAATAAGGATGGCAATTGCGCTGGAAACGAATCTCCTTTGTCAATCAATGCTAGTTTTGGTATTTCGCAGTTTTCTATATCAAGCGCAGAAATAAAAGAGTCTTCTATGGAAAGCAAACATCTCGTTGTGAAATGTTCGCTGAAAATTAAAGACAAATCATTGATACCCACGCTTTGATAGACTGCGGAGCTACTGGAATAGCATTTATTGACAAAGATTTCGTCCGCCATCATCATTACAAAGAGAGAGTTAAAAGAATCAAGAGAATTGGAAGTTATAGATGGAAGGCCCATCGAATCAGGAACAATCACCACTATGGCTAAACTGGACTTAGGCATACGCGGACATCAGGAGCAATTACCAGCATTCGTTACGAAACTCGGACATTATCCAATCGTGCTTGGACTACCATAGCTACAACTTCACGACGTTACGATCAAGTTCCATAACAAAAGAATAGAATTCGAAAGCGATTATTGCCAGAAACATTGCCAACATCATTCAAGTGTATGGGTATGGGGAAATCATATGGAAACAACGGAATCCGATGAGCCAAAGTTAGATATATGTGCTATAGCAGCAGCCCCGTTTATGAGGCGGAATAGAAAGGAGAAACTCAAGGTGTACGCGGTAACTTTATACGAAATCAACAAAGCCCTAGAAATAAAGGACCTTCAAGAAAAACCGCTGGAACAATTAATTCCCAAGGAATATCATGAGTTTCTCCCCCTCTTTGACAAGGTTATCGCTGAAAGACTACCACCACACAGACCATACGATCATAAGATTACACTCCAAGACGGATTCACCCCACCTTTTGGACCAATATACAGCCTGTCAAGAGAAGAACTTCAGGTCCTAAAAGAGTGGATTGAAAAGAATTTGTCAAAGGGATTCATCAGATCGTCATCATCACCATGCGGAGCACCGGTGTTGTTCGCACCTAAACCGAATGGAGGCTTACGATTATGCGTGGACTATCGAGGACTCAACGAAGGAACCATAAAAAATCGATATCCATTACCATTAATCCAGGAAACCTTGTTGAGATTGTCAAAAGCCAAGTGGTACACCAAATTAGATGTCCGAGATGCCTACAATATGATTCGAATAGCAGAAGGAGACGAATGGAAAACGGCGTTTAGGACCCGTTATGGCCTGTTCGAATCCCTCGTTATGCCCTTCGGACTCACCAATGCACCAGCCAGCTTTCAGGAATTTATCAACGATACTCTTCGCCCCTTTCTGGACATTTTTTGTACGGCGTTCCTGGACGACATCCTCATCTACAGTGACAATTTAAAAGAACATAAGGAACACGTCAAGGCAATAATGACGACACTTAAGGAGGCCGGTTTGTATCTGAAAGCGGAAAAATGCGAGTTTCATCAACAGGAGGTGAAGTACCTGGGATTGATAGTTGGGGTAAACGGGATTAGAATGGATCCAGAAAAAGTAACAGCGGTGAAGGAGTGGGAAGCACCTGGCAAGCTCAAGGAAGTTCAAGCGTTTTTAGGATTCGCCAATTTCTATCGAAGATTTATCAGGAATTACAGCAGGGTGGTCCAACCGTTGACAAAGCTAACGAAAAAGCTGGTACCATTTCACTGGGGACCCGATCAGAAACGAGCCTTTGCGGAGCTAAAAGAAGCATTTACAACAGCACCAGTTCTAGCACACTTCGACTACGAGAAAGAAATCGTTTTGGAAACCGATGCCTCGAGCTATGTGTCTGCAGGAGTACTATCCCAATACGATGAGCAAGGAATCCTTCATCCGGTAGCATTCTTTTCGAAGAAACATACACCAGCAGAAGAGAATTACGAGATTTACGATCAAGAGCTGGGAGCCATAGTTAAAAGTCTGGAACAATGGAGACCAGAATGCGAAGGGTCAGTACATCCTATTAAAATACTGACGGACCACAAGAACCTCGAATACTTCATGACGTCAAAGCTACTCAATAGAAGACAAACCAGATGGTCCGAATTCCTGTCGAGATTCAAGTTTAAGATTATATACCGCCCAGGAAAGCAAGGTCAAAAGCCCGATGCACTCACCAGAATGCCAGGAGACATTCCTCCGAAGGGGGGGGCAGAAAAAACCCAACAAATCGTGCTCAAAACGGAGAATCTCGACAAACGAATACAACAAGGACTGGTGATAGCATTCGCAGAAGTGGTGAATCAGGACGAAACCGACCCAAAGGAATTGTGGAACTGGATTCAAAATGTATGCAAGGACTGCCCATTCGATAGCAGCGAAGGACTGTGTCTCAACGCAACGGACGTCAAAAAAGATTCGGACAAGCTACAACTGATACAGGACCATCATGATACACCGGCAGCAGGACATCCAGGACGAGCAAAAACCCTCGAACTCCTCAAAAAAATAATCAATGGCCAGGTATGAGGAAGGACGTGGACAGGTACGTACGAAACTGCCACGTATGTCAACGCAGCAAAGCAACTCACCAGAAGATCCACGGATGGCTCAAACCACTGGAAATACCGCAACAACCATGGAAGGATCTGAGTATGGATTTCGTGGTGGGACTACCGGAAAGCGAGGGGTACAACGCCATATGGGTAGTGGTTGACAGGTTGTCAAAAATGAAACATTTAGTGCCATGTCGGGACGATACAGACGGCAAGAAGCTGGGCGAGATGTTTATACGAGAGGTGTTCAAGTTACATGGTTTACCGGATACCATAGTATCAGACAGAGGACCCCAATTCGCGACAGAATTCTGGAGACACGTTTGTGAAAGACTTGGGATCGAACGAAGGCTGTCAACCGCGTTTAACCCACAGACAGATGGACAAACGGAACGAATGAATGCCATTATGGAACAGTACCTCAGGGCCTTCGTCAATTATCAACAGAACGACTGGACACAATGGCTACCAATGGCAGAATTCGCGTCGAACAATCACGCCTCGGAAACAACAGGATGCTCACCGTTCTTCGGTAATTACGGATTCCATCCAAAAATGACCTTTAGCCAACACCCGATTCAGAATGGGAATGATATCAGGGAAGTAAACGCAAATACCCTCTCCCAGAAAATGAAAGATATCTTCCAACAGATGAAGGCTGAAATGACTCGAGCACAAGATATTCAAGCGGAACAAGCAGACAAGCATCGACGAGAGGGAGTGCAGATGGAGGTTGGGGATCGAGTATGGATGGATGCCAGGAATATCACAACACAACGACCCAGCAAGAAGCTTGACTGGAAACGCCTGGGACCATACGACATCACGGAAGTCATCAGCCCGTGGGCTTATCGATTACAATTACCAAAGGACCTCCACATTCATCCAGTACAACCAATCCCCCGCCTAATCAAAGTATCGGAAGATCCCTTGCCAGGGCAAATCGAATCGGCACCACCTGCAGTTAACGTGGACGGAGAAGAAGAATACGAAGTGGAACGCATCGACGACTCGAGGATGTTTCGACGACAATTGCAATATTTGGTCAAGTGGAAAGGCTATGATGAACAAAGCTGGGAACCGGCGGTTAACGTGGATGGGCTCCAAGCAATCGATGTTTTTGATGCGGAACAACCTGGCAAGCCCGGATCAACAGCTTCATAGGAACTTAGCATGTGGGAGGGGGAGCTACTGTCACGGTTGTGTCGAGTGAGGATCGAAGAAGGAATAAGGATCGATGAAGGGGAAAGGGAATACGAGGGAAAACAGGTTTCGTTGGAAGGAATCAGGTTTTGTTGATTGGAATCAGGTTTTGTTGGAAGGAATCAGGTTTTGTTGGTTGCGTTGTAATTATGGCGTGATGGTTATGGCGTAGGCCGCGGATTGAAAGGGTTGCGTACACAGTTGGGTGGAGTTAGGATGTATTTTGGAACGAGTGAGCAAAGGTGACGACGGTCGCGTTAACTGTATATAAGGATGCTGGATTTGCGGAGGATAGGTTTGTTCTTCACTCGTTCTCTAGTCTACAAAACAATCAATAGCTTCGGCACCAACCTTTGTTCACTTCTGTGATTCCGGATTTCGAATCTCTTGCTTGTTACGCAGTACCCGCGATCACTGCACCACCGCACAATATCCACGTCTTAGTTTGGTTTTTATAACCCCTAGAACTCCGAGCCTTGAACCCTTGACATATAGTTGGGTGGAGTTAGAATGTATTTTGGAACGAGTGAGCAAAGGTGACGACGGTCGCGTTAACTGTATATAAGGATGCTGGATTCGCGGAGGATAGGTTTGTTCTTCACTTGTTCTCTAGTCTACAAAATAATCAATACCTTCGGCAACAACCTTTGTTCACTTCTGTGATTCCGGAATTCGAGTCTCTTGCCTGTTACGCAGTACCCGCGATCACTGCTCACCCCACAACATCTACGTCTTAGTTTGGTTTTTACAACCCCTAGAACTCCGAGCCTTGAACCCTTGACACTTCTGTCGATGCTTCATCACAGGATTCTCAAAGATATGCCATCCCTTAACAGAGTTAACCAAGAAAATAAATGAAAAGTTCAATTGGAAAGCAAATCTCCGAAATCAAATAGCCTTCGATACGCTAAAGAAGTACTTTACTGAGGCTCCCATATTATGGCACTTCGAGCCTGTTTGGCCCGTAGTGATTGAGACTGATGCAAGTGATTTTGCAATCAGCGCAGTACTCTCCCAAGTCATTATTGGACGATTGCATCCTATAGCCTACCACTCTTGAAAAATGGATAAAGCCGAGATCAACTACGAAATCCATGACAAAGAGATGCTCGCCATAGTATCTGCGTTCAAAGAATAGACACGTTATTTCGAAGGTGCAGCCCACCCAATCAGTGTCTTAACTGATCACAAGATTCTCGAATACTGCACAACTACGAAGATCTTGATTCGGAAACAAGCCCACTGGGTTCAAGAGTTGGTGGGATATGATTTTAAAATATTCTACCACCCCGGTAGTGCAAATGGGAAACCGGATGTATTATCTAGGCATTCGGAGTACCACCCTAAAAAAGGGGGAGGTAGTGCCGAAGAAAACGAAAACCAGCCTATCCACTGCGTTTTAAGACCCGATCAGTTGGTAACTGCTGAAGGAGCAACAGTGCAAGTGACGGCGATGAACTTACAAGGCGAACTGATTGCGATTTCTTCTGCCAAGTTGAGAGCAATGCCAGTAGTCAAGTTCAATTGATGGCTGTTAGAAGCAGTGGTCAGCGCTGCTAACAACGATGCTGCATGGCAAGAAGAGTACATCTGAGCTATGGAAGGTAACCTAAGCTCAAACATCTCTTTTGCAGACAAAGCCCTTTATTATAAAGGCTGACTGTGGATTCCGGACGATCTGCAGTTGAAGAAACAGTTATTGGAAGCGGAGCACAATTCGAAGATGGCTGGACACATGGGGCAGGATAAGACAAACGAGCTGGTCAGACGAAATTTCTTCTGGCCAGAAATGGAGAAATTCATCGAAGACTATGTCCTCTTATGCCCTGAGTGCCAAAGGAATAAAGCAGCTCGCCACGCTCGCTATGGACTCCTACAACCACTCAAATTAGCGTACCGACCATGGGATTCAATTTCCATGGACTTCATTGTCGAATTACCGGTATCAGACAGATGCTCATCAGTATGGGTAATAGTCGATCACTTTACGAAAATGGCTCACTTCATTCCATTGAAAGATGGAGAGAAGAAAGCTACAGACCTGGTCAGAATCTTCTTGAAAGAAGTATAGAAATTTGATGGTCTACCATCGAACATAGTGTCAGATCGGGACTCTAGGTTTACCTCCTCGTTTTGGTCCTCGTTGGTAGAAGCTCTTGACATTAGGTTAATAATGTCTTTGCCATTCTACCCTCAAACGGATGGGCAAATGGAAAGAGTCAACCAAACGCTGGAATGCTATCTGCGGAATTACGGCAATTATGAGCAGGATAATTGGTCTGAGATGCTACAAATGGCAGAGTATGCCTACAATCACTCTCTAACTACCGCTACGGAAATGTTACCGTTCTTTGCACACTTTGGGTTCGATCCTCGAACGAATTGGCCCATCGCAGCAGAAGCAAAGAATCCGGCATCTAGGAACTACGTTCACTGGATGACCAGCGTGCATACACTCTGCCATGAATGCTTGGAACAGACATGGGAGACAATGGGGAAATACCATGACTAGCATGCTAAGAAACCTCCGAAGTATTCAGTTGGTAATATAGTTATACTAAATGGGCAGAACCTCAAAACTTGAAGACTATCTAAGAATCTAGATGCAAAGCTTCATGGACCCTTCAAGGTCTCGAAGGTACTCTCGCCCACCGCTATTAAGCTTGAACTACCAAGTCGATGTCGTATTCACAATGCCTTCTATGTATCACTCATCGAACCTTATCGACTCGCCACCAACCCTACGAGACCTACACCCGAGCTCAATCACGAAGTAAATGAGCTTGGTTACGACGTGAATAGTTATGAGTACGATACGGGTTACGAGGTCGAAGAGATCATGGGCAGCCAGTACAGCAAGGAACAGAAACGGGTTTTATATCTGGTCAAGTGGAAGGGGTATCCGGAAGAAGCAGATTGGACTGAGGAACTTTATGAGAACTTCGATGACAAGAGACTGTTGAAGGAGTATCACAGACGGAATCCTCAGGCCGCAAAGGATAACAGGGTAAATGAATGGTTGAGCAAGTATCTTTTCCCCACGAAGCGTTTTTAACGGCTAGCAAGATACCTGACAAAGAATTTTGTTTTTGGGCACAAGGGGTCATATTTTCCAGATTATAAAAGAAAGATGGTTTAGGTTTTGGGTACAAGGGGTCATATTTTCCAAACCAAGAGAAAGATCGATTTGGTTTTTGGGTACACGGGATCAAGATTTTCCAAATCAAAAGAAAGAAAAAGAAAGCAAAGTGTCTGAGCTGGACACACCTGATTGACCGATTCTGCTTGCTGCCATATGTCTCATCTGGACGTAAACAAACTGATTGGTCGATTGTGCATGAATGTCCCAAGCTGGTCAAAGCGAAATGGTCCGTGCGGATTCACTATGTCGAGGATTTCGAATAATTCACTTCAGCACACTGGATCACGTTTCGCCAAAGGCAACGAAGAGCAGATTAGTATGGAGTATAGTCGTTCAGAGACGAACTCTCTAAAAGATGGGGTAGTATTAGACCTAGCAAGTTCGCAGCGGGGTCACGTATGATCACCCGCAAATTCCCTGATTCAATGTCATCGGCTATCACTCGTCTCGGATGCCAGAGCTAATCTGTTCAGATGGCCAGCCAACGAACACCCACACCATCGATAAGCAACCACGGCTAGTAAATGGCCACGGTCACTTCTGCTCCAAATCGCCGATAACAAACGGACAGCCAACAAACAGCTGAATGGTATCGGCCAAGAAGCTGACGCTTGCCGATAGCAAACGGACAGCCGGCAAGCAACTGAATAGTGCCAGCCAGAAACCGACAACCTAAGAATATGTGCCGACTCTGAACAGCGAAGCTGCTCTCTATCGAAAGAAGCCTATTTGTCTGGAGGTCATCAGATCGAAAGAATACCACTGGTTCAGAGGCACAAGTCTGAGAGCTTGATGTCATAAAGAATACCAATAGTCTGATTATAATCTGATGACAATAAAGATGATAGAGGATCGAGAGATGGAGGCTGCGGTAGTTGCGAAGGAACGGGCATTGGTTTGAAGGTGGTCTGAAGGCGGTTCTGATGCTGGAGCTCTAGAGACAAGCATAGATAGAAGTATTTGTTAGAAAGCAAAGACAAAGGTATAAAGACCTTGGATTCTTTGAGGGTAGAAAGGCATCAACCTTCTCAGCAAGGAGAACAAGTCTTAACAATATATGCATCGAAAAGCTATTCTTTTCGTTCAGAATCTTTTAGTAGTTGCACATCCTGAGCGTACCTCTTAACGTACCTTCGATGCAAGTCCTGAATTAAGTATGGATACTACTTTGACTGGGTAAACTTGGAGTGACGCTCCCGGTGTTACAGTATCGGAGCTTGGAATATTATGGGAATTTCACCGGGCTATGTTGGGCCTTCCGCTCACTCATCAGTAGACATCCTCAGGGGTGTATCCTCATCCACCCAATGCAAGTCGTCACGTGGTGAGCCTGGCAAACTAAGCCCGATGTACCTCATATGCATGCTAAGGGAAAACCGCTAACATTGACTATATTGAACTTGATATAGATCCTGATGATATTTCTTATTCAATATTCTCAAAGCAACAACAGCAAAATTCTGTGATTATTTCTGATTCAATTCAATCAACTCAAGATGATACATCAGCTTTAAATCATCCACCAGCCACCTATAATAATAGCTTCAATAGTCATTCTGATACAGAAGCAAAAGTTTCAATTCCACTAAGACCAAACGTATTACTTATAGTTCTTATTATATATTTTCAATAACATTGCTAACATATTGTTTGAAGAGATCTTGTGCAGAAATTATATCTTCACTGCCTACTGCAAGACATTCTTCATCCTGGCCTTAACCTAAAGAAAAATGAGTACTTAAATGGTATATACAATAAAACAAACAGTAGCTCAGATTCAACTTGGAGGTGGATAATATATTTAAATAGAACAGTTTGGGATATACTATAGCAAGTATAATACTTTGACTAGGGTTTTTCTTGTAATAGAATGGATTGAATTGTTTGAATTGTAGGGCCAGAAGGCCATGGAAGAGTTTGTCCAATGGTTTATTTGTTTTGAATATCTAGAATATTATTGAAGTGTTTATCTGTTTGACCCTTTATCATTAAATTTGTGGAGAATAAGTTATCACCTCAGGGCTTCACATTGTGTTCTTTATGGCAGCACCGATATATATAGAGAGCTTGTCTGCTCTCTTGCTCCAGACTTTACACAATAGACAAGTATAGCTAAGCTTCAAATGCTGGCCAAAGATAAGCTTCAGATGCTTGCCAAAGTTAAGCTTTGGGCGCTGGCCAGACCTAAGCTGCAGATGCTGGCCAGAGCTAAGATTCAAATACTGGCCAGAGCTAAGTTTTGGGAAGTTGGGTCTTATTTGGGTATTCCCAGATTTACTTTTACATCTGTAAATACTGAAAAGAGCCTGAAAGCAATGTGAACAGTTTTCCAATAGAAACCTTAAAAGAAATTCACAAAAAATCATATATCTTTGTTGATTACTGTATACTAATACCCTCACCATTGTAAATGAACTGAGAATCTGTAATGCATAAGTAACTGGAGTATTACACCAAGAATACTTGGCAGACAACCCTGCTCCCAGTATAAGCTGGGCCCTTGATAAACTATTTTTCAGAGCTGGTATGACTGGGAATTGAACCAGTGGGATTTTAGAATCCACTTTCAAAATAGTTGTCAGCTAACCCTTGCACCACAAAGACATATGATACTATCAGAAAACTAAGTTGCAATGTTGTGCTGACATTTTTCATTTTTCTTGTGTGGTTGCGATGTTGCATTAATTATGACGGTATGTCCCTAACCGGCCTCCGTAAATGGGTCAAGAGCGGAAGGCTTCCTGGTTGAGTTTGGAGGCATTGGGTGCCAGGTGTTAGTTGGACAGAGATGTTTTTGTGAGCAAAATTGAACTCTTATTGAAATTTTTTGGAGAGGCGCACAATCAGCGATTGCTAGACTTTGTATATACAAGTTGACGCCAGTTTTTAGGTGTGGTATTAAACATATGGAGGAGTAATTTTACTTTCCCACTGGGTTGAGTTAGTTAGCTAAGAACCCGTCATTTATAGCCACAATTAATTGCCTAGTTTTCTGGTGAAACTGTTAATATTATACGGGACAGCTAAATCTCTTACTACCCATTGTTGAACGGTCGTTGAATGGAACCTGGAAACTGAGGCATGGTTACTAGAAATGGCCGTCAATATACTACCAAGCAATGAATCGAACATTCAGTATGATGTGTCAGAGCCAACATCTGTACTCTTATGGCTTTCAAATTGTCGCTAGTATCTCCATACTCTGCACAGGATGATACTAACATTAACCTTCCGTCTCCACGTGGGGTGGAGAGAACCTGAGAGAATGTATGTTTACCTTTCACATGCCAGATATCGCCCTATCCCATCATCACCTAATTCCATCACCCCATCATCCCATCGTCCTTTCTATTCTGTGGTCGGCTTTTTTTTCGCTAGCGTGTAGCCCAGCACCACCGTATCTAATGCCGTCTACAAACTAAGTCGCATCATCTCATTCCTCAAATTCAAGGAGGTAATTCAACTACAAAAATCCCCTTACACCATCACGACCACAACCACCAGCCTAGCATGCGTCACAGCAGTTGAGAATTCTCGGAGTGCATCATGTGGCGAAGGGGCGTCGGTATAGATGGGAATAGAGCTGTATTAACGGTCGTCGGAATACTTGGTTTCGTTATTATGATCTGGTATATGTGCAAAGTGGAAGGCTGTGTGGTTGAAGGAGTTTGGAAGGGATGGATTCTTGCTACTGAACAGTCGTGGGATTATGTGAAGTACCTATTTCAAAGTTATGCCATTTTATCATCTAGTAGATTGTAAGACTTTTCGAAGCTTAATTATGGCGGATCACATGCGGGGTTCTTGTTTCCAGATTTCCCTCGTCGACTGCCGGTTTTGAAGTATACTATGAAGGACTATCTTTCCATCAGC
Organism: Trichophaea hybrida; assembly: GCA_015178995.1. Classification (NCBI taxonomy): domain Eukaryota; kingdom Fungi; phylum Ascomycota; class Pezizomycetes; order Pezizales; family Pyronemataceae; genus Trichophaea; species Trichophaea hybrida. The sequence goes on from WHVE01000198.1 coordinate 13,714, forward strand.
TTGATAATTACAGTACAAAGCTCTATAGAGACAACTGATCGCGCAGCCAGCCTCCTAAACTACTCGAGAATCCCCAAGGCAATCCGGATCGGTATCATGATGTTAACATGTTGCATCGGATTAACGCTATTGTATCTAACACTAAGCATAAAGATCTCCGAGACAACACAAGTTATGACTAGAAAGAGGAATTTATTATTGGAGAGATTGATATCAGGTAAGAAGCACCAACAGGCACACGAGCAAGAACCATTTACAGGCACAACACAAGTATAACACAAGCACAACACAAGCAAGAAGCAAGACACAACTCAACCCAATTCCCACCTCGCTACCATCAGACCAGCCAAAACTCCCTGGCCACTAATTTGCAGTCTCTAAACCAATTCTAGCGAAGCCACCTTCAGCTACTCACATCCGTACCTCAGCAGTCAAAGCCCTCCTCCTCGCTAGACTCTTTCCCGAAGGGCGCAGATCGGCGCTTGGATTCTTTTTAGTGCAACTTTTAGGAGAGCAGGTGGATGCGAACCTCGGGCTGAGGAATGGTTGCGTGAAAATGAGGGTGTAAATGTACTTAAATGAGGTTTAGGGGTGGAGGATGTTGGAAGTCGTTATAGGTGATGTTAAGGCCCGTCGATTTAAATCATAGGCGCCTAAACCTCCATCCTAGATCCTATGATCTACTCCATGAGGTTGGTGGATCGTGATGGCTAATGGCGTCGTGCTGTTGATGCACACCAAACCTAACCCTGGATAGCGCAACTGTTTTGAGCTTCCCTCGTTCTTGTATTCCGCTTCACCATGTGATTTACCCTCAATCGCCAGTTCTCACACACACCCCACCCGAAGAATTCCCATCCCTGATATTACGTGCTTCAACTCATAGTAGCTTTTATGAGGCAGGAAGACTTAACATTCAAGTCGGACGTTTCGCAAAAAGCAGAGCAGACCAAGAACCAACCCATTCTCCGCATGCTCAACAATAACAAACACTGTAGAAAGAAGAAACGCGAGGTGAAACAGAATTTTGACACGCTTTCCGCACATATTCCACAATTATGTGCGGCAGGAATGGTTAGGAACTTAGCAACATTACCGCTGGTGGAAATTTTCAGATATTGATTCAAATTGAAGGTTTAAGACCACCGGGAGATTCACTCTGCGGGGTCTAATGCCGTGAAAATAGGAATGTTCAATCCTCTATCAGCTCGATCCTCACCAGCATCATAGCCACAACCTTTATAAAGCCCGCCATCCCGCCCCCCCTTCTGAGTTTCCTTCCAAACACAATGCAGTCCTCCCAATATTTCGAGTACATGGACACTCACGCCCTCTCCCGCTCCCACCAAGTGCTCTCAAACAGCTTCTACCGGGAGAATGCAGAACTCCAACAACTGCTGCATGCGGTCAACACCTACACACGCCACGTAGACTTGAGTCTAAAGTTCAGCTATGAGTCAGTTGCGGTTTTTTACGGCGTATATACGGCGAATAATTCAGGACTTATCGACGTGCAACTTTGGTACTGGAAGTTTACGAAACGGCTTGAGGTGCTCCGAATGCGGATGAAAGGGACGTTGAGGTTGAAGGAGGAGGATGAGGGGGCTTTTGAGAGGAGATTGGAGTTGTTGCAGAAGGCGGCTGATGATGTGGGTAGAGCGGTGGTGAATCTGGAAATGATGGTGGATGTGTTTTATAGGATGAATGCGGGGGTGCTCAAGAGGTCGGGAAAATGTGCGAGGTGTAGCCATGAACGAAGATCTAATATGCTAAGAGTTGAGGGGAATCTTGGGTGTGAGAATAAGAGGTAGTGATGGGGAATGTGGCCTCTACCAAAATAGACGATATTGAACTATCCCCTCTCTTATGGGTTGTTTTCTCACAGAATTGACCAACCTATTCCTTCCTATCTATGTACGAGAATGGTTTTATTTGAGCATTGCAAGCCTTTTGAATTGTCCATATCAAGCTCGAAATGAGCCTTTGGACAGAAATAAGCAGTGAAGGATAATCAAAGCATGACTGATGTCGAACTTGTGGTTTGGGTTTTTTCACAAAAAGTCACCCTCAACCTAACTTCAACTCCTCAGACACATCCGAAACATACTCTATAATCCTCTAATTACTCAAAAAATTTAGTATAAGCAATACATCACTTCCCTCACGCCGCCTTGTTACCACCAAGCCCACCACAGTGCCAGGCCCAGCAGAGTACAAATATCTCACAATTCGCGTTTTCACTAAACCCACGGATCAAACTGCCCTAGTAACCTGGAATCAAAAGATCCCAAGAGGGGTTTCTGAATGACTGAGCCCTGCATACCTACCATCATCACCCTCAATGAGGCGCTAATCGTAGGGGCCATTGAAACCCGCCGGAGGGATATACTAGGAGATTGGTCCTGATCTGCAGTGAAATTTCAGGTGTCATAATCATCCCCTCATTGTTCAGGTGAAGTCCGTCGTATTGATTATAGCACCCAAAAGCACAATACAACTACGAACGACTTGACTAATAACGACCATCGATCAGATCATATCCACTCGCATCGATGCCATGTCAATGGGGAGGATGTACTTGGCTGCCTGTAGCTGCGTGCATCAAAAACCAATCTTTAGTACAACCGCAAAAAAACCCACGCAATAAATCAGCCTCGTATCACATCCATACAAGCCGCTTTCCTGCAGTCGTTATTGCATCCAAACAAAACCCAATCCCGCCTCATCAGCAACTAACTATCCATTCCAGCCCTCATTCCACACCTAATTACCAAACCCCCGCCTCTTTCATCCTCCGTAGAACCTTCAACCGTGCCACAGCGAGTTTATAAAGCTTCACAGCAACCGTCGTGGGAACCTTTACCCGAGGGGTTCACAATCCCTTTCCACTCTACCAGTGTTTCTAATTGCAGTGTGATTTGCAACGGGATCAGGCGGGAGTTGAAGAGTGGAGATATAGAGCTTCAAGCGGCGCGATTCGTTGTCGGGATCTTTATATAAAGGGGCTCACAACCCTCTTCCAGTCTCTCAGAAGTTCTAAAAGCAGGGTGGTTTGCAACGGGGTCGGGTGGGAGTTGAAGGGTAGAGATGTAAGCTTTTAAAGCGCGGCTGTAGCCTGGATACATGGAGGTTGGGGTGGAGAAGAGGTGAGGAGATTGGGATGAGACATAATAGGATAGGATGGGACAAATGGGGTGGGCTCATGATGGGGTGGGCATTCATGTCGTAATTCTCGGGATCAAAGATGACCGAGAATTGCAGCTATACATGTCCGATGTGTGGATAAGCCGAGCCAGGCACAGTAAAAGTAATTGCCACGGTTTTCAGCCTAGGACATTAGTATTTATAACACTTGATTGGTCACTACAGGTTTTCAGCCTGGGGCTTGAGTGTTTATTGCACCCGATTGATCACTGTAAGTTTCGAACCTACAAGCTGGTGTTTCTAGCACCATGCGAGCTATATAAGCTACGAGATCGCTTCTTGCGGTTCAGTGGCTTTAGCCATTATTCTTATTTATAGATTTTCCTATCCTTTTAACTGTTGTGATCTCGGCGAAAGCATATTAGTATTTGTCTCGTACCTAGACTTCGAAGATAACTTTTGCGGCCGAGCGAGCTTGCGAGTGAGGCTAGAAAACTAGATACGAGAGAAAATTGGTATGTAAGAGAAGAACAAAAAGTGATTTTTCAGGTTTCGAACCTGCTAGACGATGTTTCTAGCACCGTACTCAACTCGCCAATTTAAGCGTTAATGTCATGTTAATCAGAAAGATAGTATATATGCGTAATATTTTGCCTTGAATACACCTCATAAACTTCAACTCTTCCCGTGGATCGTAGCAACTGAGTTATAGACGGATATTCGACTGGGTATTAGCACCCTACGAAGATGTCTACCAACATTATTCCATCATGAAGGCCAGTATCAATTCAAGATCCTACAAGATTAATCTCCCGATTCTCCTTCTTAGAATGAACCGGAACTTTCATTTATCCAACGGTTGTAGAGTAATAATTGATGCAGAGTGTCCATTTTGCGAAGTCCATCACAACCAGGATTTTCTACGATCCCGAGGATACACAAGGTCGTTTAGATTTTTGCTCACGGATGGGATGGGATCAGTCGCAGTTTCAGCAATGTTTACGCTTTCAAACACTGACCGGCATTGTGCGGATTGAATCCTCTCAACATCTCCCCTAGAAATCAAACTCCAGCCTCGCAGGCGTACTAATTCATCACCTACACTACAGATATACGGATTGACATTTGCGCGGGGCCAAATAACGTATGTACACCATTACTTCATTATGAGAAGTTTAAGAAAAGAGGAGGAGCAAAAGAATAACAAGTTCTGCAGGTTTCGAACTTGTAACCTTGTTTACAGCGCCTTGCCGGTTAAGCCAGCAATCTGATCATGTTTGTTGTGCGGGCTTATGGGATCTTATCTTACTCTAGCTATAGATCCCACTTTTAGAGTGTTGCCATGGGCTCTCGATGGAGATGGACGAGCGAGATCTTGTTTCTAACCAGTGGTCAATCAATCTTAGCATATTATCCTTCACTGCACATGCGAAATACCAGAGGATAAAAAGGCCAAAAGAATGATGAGGTCTTCAAGTTTCGAACCTGTGTACTGATGTTTAAAGCACCGGATGTTTGACGAAGCACTAGGTGCGGGTGTTTGGAGCACCGGATGTTTATTGCAAGCACCTCACAAGCTAAACTAGGGGACCTGGTCTTGTTATTACGGGGTGTCAACCCGTTTGGTTTTGTCGCAATTAGTCGCTACCGAGGTTCAGGCTGCCGTAGATTCTCGTCTCGTTCATCGCTCTCTCGCTGGTCGTGATCGTGAGTGATGAGCCATGACCCCGTGCATCAGTACAAGATTCAACTCTGTTGATCTGGAAGACAGAAATTCGCTCCCCCCACGCAATAAACACCTTGTATATGTATTTGTATATGTAATTGACAATCATCAAACATTCGCGATATCCAAATCCCTACAGGTCCCCTTCACAATCATAAAACAAACAATATCCGTATACTTATCGTCGTCGGTCGTAAAACATTGATCACATCACAATCATCAAAACCTCCAGCCAGTCAGCCCAATCGTGTGCTGTGGTATCAAACACCCCTCATATATGCACATCCACCCACCTCACTGATCGCTCTATGTGGAAAACAGCCCATTCAGCCAGTCGACATCACGGTTTACTTCTACCCAATTCCACTTTCTCTTGGAGAGCGCGCCACCAAACCTGTACAAAATCAACTCCCGCCCATTTCATTTCACAATCCGCAAGAAAAAAAGGCGTTCACCAACCTCGCCGCCATGAACTACCCTTCACCTCGTAATCACCATCACAGCGAAAACCAAACAAAAAAAAAAGAAAGAAAAAAAAAGCAGATGGATGGTGGAAAATGCTGCGGACTCACCCAATCCTCCCGTCCTCTCCATATTCCCACACCCCAGTTGGCTGGTTCTCCTCACCAGCTTCACTCGCTTTCGCCTCCAGCATTTCCACAAGGTCTTCGACATCCCTTCGTTCCCTGCTGACCCACTTCAGGCGCTTCGAAACCCGGACGACTCTTAGCGATGGTAACCGGTCTTCTGCCACCGCGATGAACACATCGTTTGGACTCACTTTATGCTCCACCCCCGGATTCCCAGAGGAATCGAGAACTAGCCGACGTAATGGATGTCTGGAGGGAATGTTTTCCTCGTCGAAGAAGTGACTTGAGATGTAATCCACGGCGACGAGGAGATACGTCAGGTTTGGACAGAAGTTGAGGACGTTATCCATGGCGTTGAATGACAGACAAGGCATGGGGTAGGTAAGGCTCAGCGTCGTGAGCTGCGCGGAGAGGCTCGACAACAAACAGAGGATGCTAATCTGCTTAGTGAACGGGCAGTGGGAGATATGAAGCGAGTGGAGACTCTCCGGAAGTCCAGCTTCGAAGTAGTCTAGGATCGCGCCGCTGAGTGAAAATTGCTCTAGTTTCTTTGGCCAAAGGAACTTTGTCTCGGAAGGCGCCAGCATCGAACAGCGCGGAAAGTTGAGCGTTTTCAGGTGCGGCAGATCGCAGATGTGGCGGAAGAGGTCGTCGAGGTTTACCGACTGGCTGACGAGTGAGAGGTCGAGGACACGGAGCCGCTGGCAGTGCCCAAGCGCCACAATGCAGTTATAGCCAAAGGAACTTTGCGGTGCGATAAATTCCTCCACACTCGCCTGAACGCGGCGGAGCAGTCGCGCGTTGTGCGAGGGGCGTCCTTCGTGCACGAGTGCGGAGAGGTCGAGACGCTTTACGAGGGAGCCGAGTGCGCAGGGTTTAATGTTTGTACTGCTCGGCGAGATAGTAGCCACGAACTTGCCATAGTTCTTTCCGGTAATCTTTGGATACCGATATCTACGCTCCCAAGCCGTTAGCTCTCGTCCCCCGCCTTGCAGGGTGGTATAAGAACATACAGAAATGGCTGCGAAGCATGATACCATAAACGCGAGACCTTGCTAGTACTCGCATACACATCCTGTTGTCCAGCACCCACGAACTCGAGGACGAGACATAATATCTCCATTGGTGGATAGTTCGCGGGACCTCTTCGACCATCTCTTTTCGGCGTCGGGGGCGGTGTGAGTTCTAGGATCGAGGTCTGCTCGGCTCCAATCAGCATGCCCTTCTCGTCCTCGATACGGACTAGGCCACTAATGTCGTCTTTATTGAATGAGAGACCTGACATGGTGGTTTCGAGCGCTGATATGAGCCGATCATTGGATTTTTTGACGGCCATTGTTGTAGATCCGGGTGAGGTGTGTGGTGGGGATGTGTTACTCTAAAGTACTTATGCTGATCTTTGCGCCACTGGCTTGGCTGTCGAGTATATAAATGGTGACGTGACGAACGTATAAAATGTGATTAGACACTCGAATAGTATCGCAGGAGCTAGACTTTGAAAAATCAAACGCTGCTCGAATACAAGAGACTGAAATACAAATTGAAAATCACTCTACCATCCGCCACCCGATCCACCCACTATCCGAACGAGCCCTTAATGCAACGGAAAAAAGACTAAGATACATAGTAAGAAACCCATCGCGCATGTCCATCCAGCTCAGCCCAGCCCATCATGGTATACTCCTATTCCGGCAAAATACAATCGGCTCCTATGAATTATTTTCCCCTGCCTGGACGCATTTTGAGCTGCCAAAGAAACTCGTAGTACGTAAACAACCATTGCCAGCAAGGCCTTCTCCAACACTCACAAATTCTGTTTAGCAGGAGACATCGGTGGCCGACTTGGCGTTCATGAGAAGAGCAACGATAAGACCGTAAAGACCCAGGACTTCGGCGAAAATGAGGATCAAAATCATACCGACAAAGAGTCTGGGCTGCTGAGCAGTACCACGAACGCCGGCATCGCCGACAATTCCGATGGCAAATCCTAGAGTGTGTTAGTTACAAAACTGCTTACTATGAGTTCCAGGGCAAAGAGATCCTACCAGCAGCCAAACCAGCCAAACCGACAGACAACCCAGCCCCCAACTGAATGAAACCGGTGTAGAGAGGAAGTTGCTGCTTCAAACCAGAGGAGACAAGCACCGAAACGACCAGCCCGTAAATTGCAATAATACCAGCCATAATGACGGGAACAATGTCTATCGAACTCATGTCAGTATTTCTCCTTCCCAACAGAGCTAAAGAGCTCGGGTCGTCATACTCTTGACGATCAAATCCGGTCGGAGAACACCCATCGAGCAGATACCAACACCGGATTTTGCGGTACCGTAAGAGGCGCCAAAGCAAGTGAAGACGATGGCTGCGGTGCAGCCCATGGCACCGAAGAATGGCTGTGTGACATGTCAGTGGCTGAAAATAGACTCCGGATTTTAAGGTGCTGATCGACAGCAGCTCTTGGGAACATCGGCATGAGAACAAAGTCGCCGTCAAGATACGAGACTGTATAGACTTCCGGTATCTAGAGACCAGCTGTTTCTCCATCGCGTCTGAGGCTGCGACCAACAGGGATAACGTACCGCATAGACGGGACTAGAAACGACAACACAGAATCAGCCTATAATTCAAATAGTACACCCTTATCGCTTCCGAATGTTGCAAAGCTCGACAAGTGGTTGACATCCCCTGCCGTGCAAGGGGCGCCGGAGGTGCGAAGCTCACCAAAGTTCAGTAGACATTGCGAAAATAAGTTTGGTCGGACTAGAGTGGTATAGACGAATAAGTGAAGTGATGGAGAATTTGGAAAAAGGCGGATATTCTGGGAGCTACGGGTGACGTGGTGGTTGAGTGAGGTCAGTTCGATTGGGAGGCTGGTTTCGGCGATGTGATGAGTGCTGTCTAGCGGGCGGCAGGCTAAGAGTAATCCTGATCCCGAGACGCGAACGCAATCTTCTTCTACCTTGCTTGGCATTACCCGGTTGCTGGCATCATATACATGCACTCGTATCGTGTCACAAGCAAGCAGCTAGAGTATAGAGTATTGAGAGTAGATCTAAAGTACACATATTTATACGAGGCAAAGTTTTGTTTATAAAAGTTGACCATGTACCAGAAAAAAGGGGGGGGGGAAAGCCCCAGGGCGATCGTCAGGCACCTAGCAAGCAACTACGAAAACTATAGCGTTACAACTTCTTCCTCTTCATTCTCCTCTTCTTCCTCCAGCCTGTTATCAGAACCGCTGTGAGTAAAATGGATAAACCCTGTATGGCGGAAAATTAAGGCAAGGCAAGTTAAGTTACGTAATAGTAATACATAGCCAATTAGTGCTCCTGATGATTTCTCAACCGTTGGTCTTGGCGTGAACAACAGTTGATGGTCAGATCTTTCCTTCCATAACCATTCTCTGATGTACTCGTAGCTCTTCGGGTGACAGCTGATATATCGGCCCGATTTTGACTTGGTCGTCCGGCACATTAAGTTCGATCTTATGATCGTACTTTGACGAAACTGCTCCACCGACATAAAATACAAGAAAACAAAACATCTCCACGCAGTTAGATACCATGTTCATGCGTGAGGATATAGGTAGTGTACACCATTCGAACATTGTCTTGAACAAGCAAAAGAAAAAAAGATGGCCTAATTCTTTTGAAACAAATCAATACACCATCATCTATTCAACCCAACCTTCTCCAACGCCCCTATCCTGACACCCCTTAAAAGTTTCGGCTCGTGTCGTTGCGGATACGCTGATAGTCCAGCAGCTACACACACAAAATTAGCTATCCATAACCATGGAGGGAAATCAAGGCCTCAAGACTTACGCCCTCGATGCTTCCAACTGCGCTGACGGCAACATCTTGGTCCCAGATTCTCTTCTTTGCAAACTCAATCACATCCTTCTCGGTGATGGCACCAACCACTCGCTCAATCTCAGCCGGGCTCATTCTTCGGCCAGTGGTGACGATCTGTCGTCCAATATCCTCCGCAACAGCAGTAGTTCCGTCCAAGCTCAAAAGCAGGGATGCCTTAAGCTGGGCCTTGGCACGCTCAACCTCAGACTCTGTTACAGTCTGTGCCATACGGTTCCACTCGCGCAGGGTGAAGTGGACAAGATCGTCAATATTGGTAAGGTTGTCAGTAACCATGTATGCTCCCCAGAGACCGGTGTCAGAGTAAGAGGTGCTGAAGCTCATGAACGAGTTGGTAAGGTGGTGCTTGTGCAACACTGAAGAGAGCCTGCTGCCTAAGTGGGGCGCGTTGCCCATGGCACGGTCGAAGTTTCCGATGATAGCCTGGGCGACAAGGGCAGTGAAGTATTCGGGGTCCTTCCAGCTAACACCCTCAACAGCGATGGCGATGTGGGCGGTGGGGATGGTATCGTCGCGCATGCGGACCTCAGAACCGATGAAATCAGGTGTGGGGCCACGGGAGGCACCGATGGTGATAGGAGAATCGGAAGACTTGAGGCCGGAGAAGTGCTTCTCAGCCAACTCAACAAGCTGCTCGTGAGGGATACCACCAGCTCCAACAAGGACCATGCGGTCAGCCTTGTAGTTGGTGGAGATGTAGTTCTGAAGATCGGACTTCTTAATGGAAAGAATGTTCTCCTTAGGTCCGAGAATGGTGCGTCCCAAAGCCTGACCCTGGAAGGCGGTGGCATGGAGATGGTCAAAGACAACCTCCTCAAGCTGCTTGTCAACCTCCTCCTGCTCCCGGAGAATGACATCACGCTCGCGCTCGATAGCAGCCTCCTCGAGCTTGGAGTTCTGGAGGATATCGGAAAGGATCTCAACCGATTTGCCGACATCATCCTTGAAGGATTTTGCGTAGTAAACGGTGTTCTCTCGCTGATACCATGTCAATTCTGTAACGCCATGTCGTTTCCAGGTCACATACCGATGTGTATGCGTTCAAGTGACCACCCATGTTCTCAATCTCAAGTTCTAATTGCTTCTGGGTCCGCTTGTTGGTACCCTACGCATCCATCCATATAGCGTTAACACTACTCTCCGGGATCCTCGTCCCACCCCCGCCCCCTCCGGCTTCACCTCCAATACCATATAGCGTATAGACTCTCACCTTGAAAGCCAAGTGCTCCAAAAAGTGTGCGGTTCCGTTTGTGGCATCAGTCTCAGCTCTGCTTCCGGCATCAATAAAGACACCGACAGTGGCAGTCTGCGCATATGGCGAGTGCTCGGTAGCAATCTACAGCCCCTCCCATCAGCACGCAATTCCTCCAGGCGCAGTCCATCCAATTCCGTACCGTGAGTCCATTCTTGAGGGTTGTAGATTTGGTGATACTGTGGGCGGGTGCCGGCGTGGCCAGTGACCGAGTCAGAATGGAAGGGAATTTTCTCGTGAAGGCATTTCGTCGCAACGAAGCGGACAATGTGTTGCGGGCGACACGAGCGGCGGCCATTGTGACGGCAATGAGGGAGAGGGGAGAGGAGGATGTGAAAGTTATTGATTGGAGTTCCGGGAAAATGAGGAAGATGGCAAGAGCCGATGTTAGAGCGACGAGCGTACTTTTCAGCACCTGAGTAATGCACTGCTGGTTAATGTTTTATTGGCCACCACAGCGCCACACGCACGCCACAGACGAGGCTCTCCCAGATGGCCCAGCCACACGTTCGAGCTACATACCCTCATCTTGCACCAACAACCACTGCTCATCTTCATCAACCATTCCATCATCTCCATCTGTCATTCCTCGCTCGCCCATTTACCACGACCCATCACCCAACTAGCCCGTTGATTACCACATCCATCCACCATGGCCGAGACCGGAGCGGAAAGAGAGGTGCTCAAGGCGGAGAAGGATTGTATGTCGCGGGGTATCTCAATGGTGGGATGAGAGAGAGCTAATATCCCGCCCGGTACAGTTACGGAGCAGCTGGACAAGGAGCTTCCGGAAATCATATCTCTTGCTAAGGTATCATTACTCCAACCATTATTCAAAGATTGAACTCCTAACAGTTGGTTATGTAGTCAAACAGCGACCTTAACCTTCCTCTAGCCATCGAAAAACTCATGGCGCTCGAGAAGCAAACCCGCCAGGTTCAACATTACCACCTATGCCCATTCCCGGCGGCTACTAATGCGTCCTACAGGCCTCCGATTTACCCTCCACAACCCGAATACTCGAGACAATAGTTACATTATGCAAGGAATCCGGTGACTGGAGTCTCATGAACGAGAATGTCCAGGTCCTGTCCAAGAAGCATGGACAGTTGAAGATTGCTATTACGAAGATGGTTCAGCTCGTGATGAAGTTTCTGCCCGAGACTCCCAATATTGAGACCAAGCTGTCGGTTATCGACACACTGCGGACAGTGACGGAGGGAAAGGTCTGTACCATTGATCTCCGCGACGCCCACGGCGTGAGTTAAGTGTTGTATAGATCTTTGTAGAAGTTGAGCGAGCCCGTATCACCCGAGAGCTGTCCAACATCAAGAAATCGCAAGGCAACCTTGCGGAAGCTAAGACGGTCCTCTGTGAGCTTCAAGTTGAGACCTTTGGCTCTATGGATCGAAAGGAGAAAACCGACTTTATTCTCCAGCAAGTTGGACTTTGCATCGAGCAGGGTGATTTTGCGCAAGCCTTGATACTATCCCGAAAGATCACGACCAAATGGTTTACGACGGAGGCAAGCAAGAAGGACGACGAGATTATGGATCTAAAGTTGCGTTTCTACGAGCAACAGATTCATCTCTCGAAACAAGACGGCAAGTACCTCGACACCTGCAAACATTACCGAGCAATCCTGGATACACCAAGCATCAAAAAGGATGAGGAGAAACTTAAGAAGACCCTGGAGAGAATCGTCTACTACGTTATCCTGGCTCCCTACGACAACGAACAATCCGACCTCCTTCACCGTATCCAAACTGATCCCAACATCCTCAAACTGATCCCACAACAGGAGGCCCTCTTGAAGCTATTCACCATTATCGAGCTGATGCCATGGTCCCGCGTTGCCCAGCGATTCGAGAAGGTGCTGCGCGCAACCGAAGTCTTCGGCGTCGACGATCCCAAGGGTCCCGCACGCTGGGAAGATCTCCGCCGCCGTGTCATTGAACACAACGTCCGTGTTGTTGCCAAGTACTACACCCGTATCTCAATGGACCGGCTAAAGATGTTGTTGGATCTGGATGAGGATGAAACGGAGACGTATCTCTCCAAACTTGTGTGTGAGAAGACAGTGAGTGCAAAGATTGATCGCCCAGCAAGAATAATCACCTTCGGACAGTCTAGAGACGCGGACGATGTATTGAATGAGTGGAGCGGGAATATGAAGAGTTTGTTGGGATTGTTGGAGAGAGTCGATCATCTCATCACCAAGGTATATATCTCCACCGTGTTTCGAACTAAATGCTGACTTATTCGAATAGGAGGAAATGATGGCGAATATTGCGCCCAAGGTCAAGAGCAAGGGAAAGGGAAAATAGACATTGAAAATAGGAGAGGGAAACTTTGTATAATAATCAGAAATGGATGCATGAGACCCGGCCCGCCCTTGTTTTTGCACGAATATCAAATAAATTCTGGTCGGATGCCTTATTTTTCTAACCAAGACTGCAAAGCAACAAAATGTACTAGGAGTGATATGGGGGCATACTAAAGTTATGGAGATACGAGTGGCACAACTGGGCACGAAACAAGGGGATACGATTGATTTGTAGGAAGAAACCAGGCCCTAAAAATGCTTCTCCTAAGCACATGTTGGGAAATGGTTTGAGAAGAGTGTGGGTACGGATGTAAGGTGTCATGATGAAGGGTCTGTTTGTTGATAAAGATATCCGATCATCTTGAAGCCAGTTCCACCACTTATTTGCGGTTGGGGTTGGACCCACAGGATTCACGCGGATTATCAACATCGACTTCAAAACTCAAGAAAGTCGGGTGATAATTCATGAATCGCCATGTCTTTCCTTTACCATGCCAAACCCAACAACCTTCACATCCCGTAAAAACAAATCTTTCCTTATTTAAGGAAGCATCCTCAAGTGCACCAAACATATTATCCCCCCCCCTCCTCACCTTATTATGCCCCGTGCACGTGCCCGGGTTCCCAGATTTAAGATCTATATCTAAGAAACCGTAAACATACCAAACATCAAACATCACTAGGACAACTCATTCCCTTTCCTCTATCTATTACGTATACCAGTTCATATATCCAAAAAAAACAACGAAAAAAAACAAAATCTGTTGGAGATCATATGCATGCAGACCAGGCCCCAATATCCAGCTGCAGTGAAAAAGGTCTGAGTGTAAATATTGGAGAATATTCGAAGGATAAGTTTTACGGGCTTGTCAGAGACAACTCTGCAGAAACTAAGAAGGTAGGTAGGTACTCTCGAAAGGACGGGAAGGAAGGAAGGGAAGGAGTCTGGATAACATTGACTATTTGACTATGGAAATGATAAATAAATAATAATGGTGATGATGGTAATATTAATAAGTAGTGATAATACTATCGACCCCCTTCATACCAAGAATGAGGGGAGTAGAAAGAACCCCACTGAGCAAGAGAGGGAGAAAGCCTTAGTGATGGTCCCTCGTAGTATGAGTGTGGTAGGATTGGGGGGGTGTTTAAACAGTGGACGATTCGGTAATAGCGTCTCAGGCACCTCATCACAGTAGACCAATACCATTCGCACTCCACAACGATATACCATCTACATTACTTCTACCATCTAGCTAAATAGCTAGCTAATATATATCCGCTATTCGACAGGTAAAAATTTAGAAAAAAATACAAGAAAAAAACCCCAGGGTATCCCAACATCAACACCAAACAAAATCATTACAAGTTTCAATCATAACTCATCACCACATTAATATTAATGATTTACCACCCTCAAACTCCTCCTCGGACTCAACAACACCCCCCAAAACGTTGGTTCCCCCTGCATCTCATTTAAATCCGTACTACTCCCCGTATTATCCCTCCGCTGCCGATGTATCCCATCCCCTGGTAGCTCCGCAATCGTATCATGTCTATTCTCTCCCGCCATCAATCCTGCCTCCCCACCTTCCTTATACCCTCTCGCCGCCGCAGGCGGAAGTCTCCCCGAACTCGCACGGAGCTCCCGGATTTTCCGCTTGTATAGCCAGAATGCACCGCCGAGTAGGATGAGAACCATGAAAACAATACCACCTACGACTCCGCCGACAATAGCGCCAATGTTTGGTCCTTTGTTAATGGCGTTGGGGTTCGGTGTGACGGTGCTGGTTGTAACGGTTCCATCTGGAGCTGTGGAGACGGCAATGGTAGGTCTAGGTAAGTAGGTGGTATACTTGTAGTTTGTAGCACCGGCGGTAATGATTGGCGAATCTGGGTCAGCCTGCTTCATTGGTTTCGTGACCTTAGCACCACCATCCCCGCTTCCACCCACAACATTGATAACAGCCTGTGGGACTCTGTAGGTGTTTGCGCCCCCCTTGCCATTATTTGAGCCAAAGCCACCAGCTTCGGCGGAGTAGCTTGTTGTCCATTGGAGATTACTGGCATCGAAGACGTAGAACCCTGGTGCATCACATGAGAGTTCCTGGCCTGTGTATCCGCCGATAACGATCATTTGCGAACCAACTATGTCACAGGTGTGTCCTGCACGTGCTGGAGGAACCGCCTGATCTTTCATATCGACTTGTATCCACGTGAATGCCGGTACGGTTAGAATGTACATATCGTCGTACTGTAGCTGCTGTGCATAAGGAACGAGATTCTGCCCGCCAAAGAAGTAGACGTTGTGTGAGGATCCATCTGGGGCTGAAGCCACAACAGCGCAAGGATTAACACGATACTTCGGGGTAGGTCCATCTGTAGATTGCTTCGTCCACTTTTGGGTGCCGAGATCGTAGACATCGATAACGTTCATCTGAGAAAAAGTCTCATTCGTACCGCCACCGATGGCAAGAAGAATACCTTCATTACCCCACGGAACCTAGTCTCAGTCAGCTGCAATTCATCTCACCCAACTTCACATCTAGACTCACAAAGACCAAAACACCATCGGCTCTCTCCGGCACTCCCGCCTTCTCCAGTCCATTCTTGGTGATATTCCGAAACTGCTTCTTATCCATATCAAACTCAAGCAAGCTCTTCAAATACACCCTAGGAATACTTTGGCTCCAACCCTGCGTCGTATACCCATCGAGATGACCACCAAAATAGAACCCCAACGACCGTCCGGGAACACTAACACCCGCGCCCTCCGCAGCCCGTTGAATCTCACTCGACCCAGAGTCACTCGATACCGATGTATCGTCTTTATTCCAATTCCCAGACGCAATATTGTATTCCCACAACGCAAACGCCGGGGGGGCCGTAACCGGGTTGACATCCGAGAACAAACCACCGTAGAGAAAGAGCTTATCATTATTATGCCACAAATACCTTATCCTTCGTCAGCACCACCACCGTAATACCCAAGCATACATACCCATTAGCAACAGGCGGAGGCCCATTCGGTATCGGCAACCCCGTCAGCTTCGGCGAGCTCGTGCTCCAATCCTCACTCACAGATAACGTCAGGAAGTTGTTGTTCCACGTATTGGTCTTCTGGCTCGCCTGCGTCTTTGCTTGTCCGCCATAGATATATACTGTTCCGCCCACCACCGCAGCTGTCAAGTCAGCACCTACACCACCCTTTCCACGCGTGTGGGGGAAACTTACTCTGGTGGCTCCACCGTGCACATACATCTGTAGGACTATCATCTCTCCTCTCCAACCTCACACCTTCTGCCAGCCCTAGCAGTAGCATCGCCAACGCGATCCTCCGAAACATCGAGAACGACCGGTATGCCATCAAGAAACGAATGTCGAGGTGGGTAGCAGAAGAAAAAAAAAAAGCTTTGAGGACCCTGCGCACTTTTAACCAACACAACGTTCAGTAACAGTACATAGGTAGCAGCACGCGCTCCTTGTTCCTTCCAAAAATACCCACCAAGCTCCGCTTTCCGTAACCAGCCGGGTTTAGGATAGGACGAAAAGAATGCTTTTGTCTCGGGTGGGTCCTGTGGTGGTTGTGGTGTGTGTTGTAGTCTCAGTGTGTAACAAATCTGGCAGCTCTATCACAAAAAAAATAAAAGATAAATATACGGATGGGATTTTCGTTTCAAAGCAATTAATTCGCTGGCTGGGTAAGTTTTGAGATGGTAGTAGAGAAGGGATAAACTAGTGATTTCACAATAGGAAACATTCAAGTTGATAAACAGGTGATAGGTACAGCATACAGGAATAGAATGACCTCACTGTACACATACGACACAGTTGAAAGGTCACTGCAGCTGAAGTCATCCTCATCAAAACCTGTTAGCTCATTTGTGATAGGTCGGCGAGCTTCCCAGTACAACTCGGTTGGACAGGAGAGGTCCAGATAAACACCATCACCACTATCTAGGTCAAGGATCAAGGGACACAACAAGACCCGCATTCCGTTTATCAAGGTTAGGGTTGCACATTCGACAGCAGTTTGTCTCGCAACCAGGTTTGGGGAGTGCTGTGGCGCATGCCGAACATTGTGAGTTGCAGACAAGCGTCTGCATGATTCTTGTAACGTCCCTACGCAACTCAAAGAGGCGAAATCTGACGAACCTTGGAGTCGACCGGGTGTACAGGAATACAACTGTAACCATCACAAAACGGCCTCACCGTCGCCACCGTCGCCACTGCATTCCAGCCCCATGGGTTGTGTCTTTTGGTTCATGCAGATCCAGCTGCTAGATCTAGCCGATCAGAAGTCACTCATAGCTAGAATTTACAAGTGGACGCCTTGGTAGAACCTCCACCACATAACCTCGAAGCTCCAAAACATTCTCACGTGACAAGACCAACGATACGCGGCTCCCGCTTGACACCTCGCTTCTCGCCGGCCGAGAGCACAGACATTGATGCAACGTCCACCACCTCCTCCTCCCAATGGCCTCCAAACTCCTCCTCCCTAGTGCCCTGATTAGCGTTGGTAAAACCCCCTCCTCAATTCCTTCCCTTCCACTCCCCCGCTAACTTCAACCCCAGCCCTGATAGCCATCCTCACCCCTTTCCTCCTCACCAGCAACAACATCTTCCACATCTACCACGACTGGAGTCCCTACACCTCGCACCTTTCCACTCTCTCCCAAAAATGCACCTTCCAACACCCAACGCAGCTTCTCGGCTGTGAAGACATGCACCTCCTAAACAACACCATCTACACCGCCTGCCTCACCACCCTCAAAAACCGCAACAAGTACTGGCCCGAACACCGACACTCCCCCCGCGGCATCAGCGGCGACATCCTCTTCCGCTGGGACCTCGACATCGATACTGTAGTTCCCCTAGAACTCCGTAGCTTCCCCGGCGACGACACCGCCGAAACCAGATCCTTCCACGGAATGGACGTGAACCTTCTCCCCGACGGTACAGTAAGCATCTACATCATTAACCACCTCCTTAACGGCTCCGTGATTGAAAAGTTCCTTCACGACCCGGAAACAAACTACGCTACCCATATACTCCGTATCCCAACTACACACCCCGAAGCAGCAGTGCATCCAAACGCGATCTTTTCCCTCCCAGAGCTTGACGATGATGCGGGAGTGTTTGTAACAAACGATCACTACTACGCTGGAGGGTGGGCACGGTATTTTGAAGAGATTACGCGCCGACCATGGGCTTGGGTTTCGTACTACTCCACTTCAACCGGGTGGAAAAAGGTTCTAGTAAACCTTATTGGCGCGAACGGGATTACCGGCGACAAATCCGTCGAGAAGCGGAAGATCTACGTTTCAGAGATCACGAATGGGATAATCCGTGTCTTCACCCCCAGCTCTTCCGCAGGTGAACTGAAAGAAGTACAAAAAATACCCATTGCGATGTTGGGCGATAATATTGGCCAATATGGCGACGATTTATATATTGCTGGTCCGGCGAGGGGGGTACATATTCCAAGATACATGCTTGATCCGGCGACTGCGGGTGGGCCGGGGATGTTGGTGAAGAGGGTCAATACTAAGCAGCTTGGGGGAGACTTTTTTGGGGGAGGGTATACGGCGGATCCGATTGTGGAGGAGTTGGTGGTTGATGGGATGGGGAGGTTGGCGAACATGAGTACTACGGCACTGTTTAGACCGTATGTTGTTGAGGATGTGGGGAAGAAGGAAGGTGAGGAGGAGGAGGAAGAGGAGGAGGAGGAAGAGCTGGAGCCAGTGGGGAAGCAGAAGGGGGATCTGTTCGTGAGCGGATTGACGTTTGAAGGTAAGCCCCATCCCGTATGCAAAAGGGGTAATGAAACTAACAGACGAGGCAGGAATATTGAAATGTACCAACGTTGAGTGAAGGTATTGCTATGTATGGTGTGAATATAGCTGTACAGTAGGCTGAACCACGGGATTTTCACGGGACGGGATCCCGCCTAAAACCCGTCTAAATTTAGTCTTGTGACGGGTTTTTTGGCCGGCCTCCAGAACCCGTCCAAAAGTACATGGGTTTTCACCCACAATTATTCATTGCTGAAAAAACATTTGAAAACACAAACAATTCAATAGAGCAGGAACGGCTGGTTAGAATCAAGATTGGACAACATGATAAAATTGATGGCATTCAGTAGATTCGAGTTATTTCATGTTTAATATTCATCCTTATCGGAATAATATTAATGGAGCTGGAAATTACCTCCGGTTCGGGTTTAGTACGGTTCCAGAACCGGACCGTGGGCGGGACCGTTGCTAACACTACCCGTAAGCAAACCCTTCGCACCGGTAAAACCTCCTGTCATCGATACGCACTCTACGACAAACCCATCACATGGAAACCTCAATACTACTCAAGGCGAGAGGCGGCCCTAGCAGTACAACAGTACCTACTAGCCCCGTAACACTGAATTCTCGTTAGAAATCTTCAGTGACGAAAGGACAAGCACACTCACAAGATACAATTTATAACCGTTCTATAACCCGAGTCTTTTGTTTGTTTTATTCATACTGTATTCACTCTAACTAGAGTATGACAGAGCCTAAAAAGACACCTCCGCCTCCGGGCGAGCTGGCTAGATGGCGGAGCTCCCACCCGCTACCCTTCGTCCCCGATAACCCGAGTCTTCGTCAAGCACAGTCTTTAGCATCTGTGTGGAGGGGGAGTGGGCGGCGTAGGTCGGCATACAGACGCCGTACAACGTCATCGAATTCATCCCGACTGTAAAAGAGACTGATCCTCGGTGAATTTCCCATCGGTGAAACCGTGATTGAAACCCTCTGATTTACTCCTAGGAACGAAAGGAGAGTTCCTTCGGCAAAATCGGAGGGGCCACCTGACGGACTTCCGTATGAAGTGTATATATAGATCTTCGGGCCCTCTCTCCGTCTGTTTTGCGTCTTCACGAATCCGAGCCAGAGACCCTGGTCTCCGTACGACATTTGGCCCTCATCGAATATCAAAACGATATCCGTATGGCTAAGTGTCGATAGGTTGATGTCGGTGTATCCTGCAAGGTGGCATTCTTGCACTAGGATATGACGGTAGGGGGAGGGACTGGCTGGGGTGCTGCCTAGTATGGGCCAATACGGCGGGAAGGCCTCGGTCCAAGTAGTAGGAGTGAAGTAGCTGGGCAAGAGTTGTTTTGCCAGATGCGGGTGTGGCGCAAACATGCACCACATTGGACTGGTCAAGCATCTCTGCGAGCGTTCAGGCCGTTTCCGTACGGGGACAGAGGAAGCGATCCGCTGTTTGGGTAGTCAGTTAGCGTGATGTAGTAATAAGATGGCAGACGTACCCATAATTTTAGGCTGTACAAGTGTTGACGGAGGCGGGGGTGCACGAAGTGGGTCGGGTGGACTTGGGTCTGTGGGAGCTACCGGCTGGAGACCGAACAAGCGTTTTGCATACTCCATCTCGGAGAAGAGGGAGCAGGACAGGTGTGTGGACGTGGAAGCTGTGTATGTTGTGCTGTGCAGCGAAGTAATTGCCCTGCAGTGCCGTGCTCTGAAGTTCACTTCGGGGTATTAGTGGGCAACCCAAATCTTCGTATGAATTCCGTGTTACCCTACCTTCAGAAAAGATTCCGAAAATCAAGTGACATCACTTTTTCGCTCGATCGATTTTCCTACTCGATATCGTGAGCTCCTCCAGCAAACTAACACCCACCCATGACACTCCCCCTGCTCCTCCTCCTCCACTTGCCCACCCATTCCTCCTCCTCGTCAATCTGTGCTGGCTTGGTCGCTGTCGCATTACTAGTTATGTGCTCGTCCATTGAATTCTAGGCTTGGTGCTCCGAACTTCAGAGCACAAGACTGAGCGGGAGCGAAGCTTGCTCTGCAGAATAACGTTTGTTACCCGGCAGTCGGACAGTACATGGCAGTCACGATCGCGATCTACCCCACCTCTAATTATCTCCACTTGAAAGAAAGAGAAGGGGGGAGGGGGGGGGGGGGTTATATACCCCATTGTCCGAAGGTCATCGTTGAGACTCGAAGTTATTCCATCGCAGGGATGTTTCTGGCCAAGAAAACTGGACATGAGAACCAAGAGCTTATGAACAATTATGAATATTTAGGCTCTGACTCTTCATCCTTGAATAACTACTACCAGTACTCACGATGATGATTCAGTTTACAGCTTTCCCTCGACCTTCCTCGATCTCTGTTGTACCATACTTCACGATATACGCCCGGCGGGGTGCAGATACCAGCCCAGTTGTATACATTCAGCACCACCCGCATGCAGGCCACACGAAAATCCATCCCCGCCAATTTACCCAAAGCCTTGTACGACACGGAACAAGCCATTTTTGTGACACGTTGTTGGTTCTACAAAGTCACACAAACTGATGAAGTACATAAACGTTTGATAGGAAGAACGGAGACTGCGTGTTTCTTTTAACGAATTTGCGGGTGTTTACACTCAGCTGTACCTGAATACCCGGAATCCTGGCTTTCGTATAAACTGGACGAAAGGGGATTTTATAGGCACAGCTGTGCGGTGATGGTGGATAGAAGGAATAGACAATCTCCACACTTAGCAGGACCAGTACATGTACTGGCAAGGGGTGACCGTCCATGGTAATCTGCTTGTATTTATCATCTTCGGATGCAGCAGCCTCGAGAGGATAACCTGAGGTTCTTGGCCAAGTAGCGTCTTTAAGCACTGCGAGAAGAGCTGCACTGGAGAATGGTCCGCCAAGGAACAAAGGACCAAAGGAAACTCCTAGTAACGCAAGGACTAAGTGGTGCAGTGCGGCAGCTACCGCGTTTATTCACCACACAAATTCATGACTCCTCAAGAATGCACATCATATACTTGTGATGTATAATGGACGGTTTAAACATCATCTACTTGTCATACGGGGTATCAACCATCCAAGCAAATCCCCCAACGCAAAAATCCAAAAGAACCTACGTAAGGGTAAAAAGAAAAAAACAAGTACAAGTACAAATACAGATACAAATACAAACACAAACACAAAAGACCAAACCAAAAACCAACGTAAGAAATATAATACACTGTTCTCCATTCCCACATATCACACATCACTCCTTCAATTCTTTCTCTGCCCTCTTAGCTCCCATACCCATTTTCTCAATCCCGCTCCTCAAGCCGCCTGCTCTTCCGTTCAGCCCCAGGCTGCTAGCTCTTCTAACACTGCCCCTCATCTTCTCCTCGACTTTCTCGGGAGGGTCCGAAGAAGCCTGAATAGATAGCAACTCCTCGACGAGTGCAACGATCCCCTCCTTCTCCTGCTTCTCATTCTGCAGTTCTTTCTGCAGCCTCTGTAGCTCCCTCCGTAGGTCTTCATCGGAGCCCGGTGCAGCAGAGAACGACATATCCGCCGTTAATTCCTCTGCTTTCTTTTCCTCGGCGTCTCTCTTGAGTTCTTCGTTTTTACGTGTGAGCTCTTCAACTTGCTGCTGGAGGCTATTGACTTTCTTTTCCCATCTACCTTCGTAGGATTTCTTGAGTGCCGCCACTTTAGTCTCGTGCTTGGCTTTGTAGAGAGTGTGGAGTTCGCGGGCAACGCGTTCAACTTCTTCCTGTGCCTTCTTTGCCACCTCGTCGGCTGAAGGTGCTAGTGCTGGTGCTGATTCTGATGCGGCTACTACTGCTGCTGCTGCTGCTGCTGCGGCAGTGGCTTCTGAGGCTTCCGTGCGAGCACGAAGGACTTCCTCTCTTGTTCTTTCCAGTTCGTCTTCTGAATCTCGAAGACGCTTCTTAAGGTTCTTAACCTCTACGTCTTTATTCTCGAGTTCCGCATGTAAATGCTCGACCACCTGCTCCTTCTCGATCAGGATGATGGACATCGATTCCTTCTCTGCCTTTTCTGCCTCAAAAAGCTCTCCTAGTTCGACTTTGATCTTTTGCCATTCGCCTTTTTCATCCTCGAATCGGGTCTTCTGTTCCTTAAGGGCGTTCGAAAGATCTGCACAGCGACCCTCGGTTTCCTCAACGGCAGTGCGGAGACCAGTAACCTCAACTTCGCGTCCACCAAGTTGTGCATTAAGTAGACTAATTTGCGAATTGAGTCCAGCCTTTAGCTCCTCCACCTCACGCGGGGTGATGGAGGGTATAGATCTTGGGGTTACTGTAGGGCCGGGGGAAAAGTCTAGGAGATTGAAGAATCTTGATTCCGTTGGTGTAGCCGGAGGAAGAGCAACCTTTGATGGCGAGCCCTTTCTGGGAGACGCAGATTTTGTTCTTCGATGGGAGGGTGTCCGGCGGTTGTAACGGGCCGCAGCATCAAATTGTTGCGTGAAATCAAGCAGGAGGTTGCCGGTCTGGTTTGCAGCGGCTTTTGGAGTGCAGGGTTCGGAGAGCAGTCCCGTTGATCCGGATGGCGAGGATTCACGAGCAGCACGCACAGCGGGCCGAGCGGTTTGGGGAGTTGCAGTACCAGCTTTAGTGGGGGACCGACGAATCGGGGTTTGAGGCCGCGACTAACGCATTAGTCAGTACAGCACATTCAACTCCACATTATCCTGGGTGTATACCTTGACGGGACTCTTCCTCGCACTAGCAGCAGTCTCCTGCAAAACCTTGTCGAGGCCCTGTGACGCGGTGTTATATGCGCCTGCAGTAACATCCGAGAAGTTCGAGCAAACGCTCTCGTCGCCGGCGTCATTGAACGGATCAAACTCGTCGTCAAAGCTGAGTTTCGTCGAGGAGTTCACTTTTGTTGGAGAATTGAGCCTGGAACCCCTGGCCGACTGAACCACAGGAGAAAAGCTCATGAAGGGCGACGACGGCGCAGGAGCGTCGGTTGCAG
Source organism: Trichophaea hybrida (assembly GCA_015178995.1). Classification (NCBI taxonomy): domain Eukaryota; kingdom Fungi; phylum Ascomycota; class Pezizomycetes; order Pezizales; family Pyronemataceae; genus Trichophaea; species Trichophaea hybrida. The sequence continues at coordinate 37,419 of WHVE01000198.1, forward strand.
CTTGCTTCAATTTTGAGGGGGAAGATTTGGTAGGAGTCTTCTGGGGAAGACGAGAAGGGGAACCTGCGCGCGATGGCGTCGGCTTTGTTTGAGAGACAGCAGCAGTAGCAGGAAGCATGTGGCTATTCGCAGAGAGAGGGGACAAGGGAGTGGACATCTACCAGTGGCGATAAAGACCGTCAGAAGGAATGTTTAGCAGAAGAGAAGGAATTGGAGCATACGGTAGCAATTCAGTAGACCTTACGGCGTGCGTAAGGACGGAAATGGGATCGAGTTTGCGTGTGCCTGTCTATTTGCACCTCGGGTGAAACTGAAATGGATGGGGGTTTGTTGTGGTGCAATGTTTTTGTTACACTAAACACAGTGACAGAAATAAACACATGGCAACAGCAGGGTAACCTCGCCCGGTCACATGATTTCAACTCACTTGTTGTCATTCGCATCGGGAGTCGGCTGTATGGTCGCTTCACGTCGTCGAAGACTAGCATACCAAATGTATTAGGCGGCCACTGAACATCCCATCTAGAAGTCATCCAAAGCCCCCAGCACCCTCTCCTGAAGCTCCTTCCAAATCTACCTCCTCCTGGTCACCTGGTCTCTCATCAAAAAACTCCCTGACCTCTCTTTTCACGCAGACAGCGGTGCGGAAAGTCTTGATGGCATATTTCAACTCCTGAATAGCATCAGCCCACAACCTCCCTGAAGTCTCCCTCATGAATCTTTCCCATCGCCTCCAGAAGCTTTTCTCTTACTCCCTCCATCCCGGGCTTGACTGAAGGCTCTTCCCTTTGGTAAAGTTTGACCAAGTCGAACTTCCACTCAGCCCATGGCCACGCTTTATTTTGAAGCATTGCAAGGATATAAGATTCTCTTCCAACATCTAGCTATCTGGGATGACACTCTGTTGAGGTGACATTGTAAGTTTTCTTTAGACAGAAAAAGATGCGACAAAGTTTAAATGCCCTTAGTATATCCCTATGCCATAACGTATCAAATTAGACGTAAGCTAGATTCGCAAGGAGGTTCTCAAGATCGCTGCCACTTCCCGTGACCAACGTCATACAGACGGACGCCATTATTTTTAGGTCAGAAGTGCACGAAACTTTTGTTGATGACATGGTGAGACGATAGTCAATGACTGATGATTTTCTTTCCGATTCAGTTAAACTCGGGTAATTCGAAGAGAATATGGCATTAAAGGTCGGAGATGTCTTTCCGGTTGATTTGAACCAGAAGTCTCGGGGGTATAGTCGTGATGAGAAGGCGCGTAAGGTGACAGGATAAAACGATTATGTTGCGATCAACTCTATCGAATGGCGAAATAGTCAGATGGATCGTAAAAGTATGAAGGCCCAATGTTATGTCTTTCCGATTGGTTTAAAACAGAAGACTTGATGGATAGTTATGATGGTGAGAAGAGGTTGGAGAGAGGAGGGTCAAGATTGTGACAGGTGAATGTACGATCAATGCTGAAGAACGCAGAAATTATTGAAGAATCGCGAGAGAATAAATACCAGAGGATGTGACTTTCCAGCAATCTCAACTTGAAGAAGCTGCGTTGAAAATCGTGATACACGATAGAATGACAAAAGAGCGTGATTTCCGACTGATTCAAACCAACTCGAACGGCCAAAAGCCCAAGGAGGGCGAGAGTTAGTCTCGAACTGCTTGCTTCGTAAAATTAGAAGACGAGGAGGGGAATGGGAGTATTAAATGGCCTAAACATTATGGGTGTCATTTCGAACGAGGAACAGTGAGTGAACATCAACCTGGCAGGAGTCATGTCGAACAAGGAACACCCCAAAACTGTGACCCACCCCAAAAAACCTCACCTCAACAGGACAAAGAACAGTGAATACTCGCCCCCAGCACTGGTTTAACTTATACCTACTAGGAATCACATCTACACTAGATACTGTGCTTCTTTCGGAGGGGGTAACTCGGCAACTTTTGCTGACGAAGAACCATCTCAATTCACGAATGATATGACATGATTTATCTTCAAACAATATTCCCATTCGTTAATACTTTTCCACATAAATCATAACCCATAACTTCGTCCCATCGTAAGCACACTTTACTCCCCCCCAACCCCCAGAAGCTCCAAAATCCTCTTCCAAACACCCCTCAAAACCCTGCGGACCCTCCCACGGACACCCACCATCTCCACCATCTCCACCTTAACCTCCACCCCAGCATCAACATCAAAATCCACATCCCCAAATACAACAACCCCAACATTGACCTCTGCAGTCTCTAAGGTCTCCATACATTCCTCGTCGTTATCAAATTCGAACGGGTCTTCGTTGGGACAATTCGTCGAGCCGGTAGTCCAAGACGAGAACGCGGAGGCCGGGAGGAGCAATGGCGACGGTGCCGGCGAAGCTGTGACGGAGCAGAACGACTCGTGCGGGAGTAAGGAGGGCGGGGGTGATGAGGAGAGGAGGATCAATGGTTCATCATCTTCATCGGATTCGATTGCTGTGAGAGCGGGTGAGGGGGGGAGGAACGTTACGGATTGGTTAAAGAACGGATGAGACATGGCTTCGGCTCCCTTGTTGATGATTATTGTGGTGGTGGTAGTGTGAGAGGTGATAGATCACTTTCTAGCCGCCGTTTCGTCTCAGCTCACAGGAAGACGGGAGGAAGGGAATGGAGAAACGAACCGAGAGTTAGGGCTGAAGATAATGAGGGATCTTCAAAACCTCGGATTGAACAGAAAGAGACCAGACCAGCACGTTCCCCGGCGTCCCTCTTTATACCCCACTCTTCCACACTCTAATCCAAGCAGCAGGTGGATGATAAACTGAGCTCACCATAATTTAGTGGCGTTTTCCCTGGTTGAACTTTTTCTGCTAGCATGCTTACCCCAAAAGCTACAAGGCAAAAAAAACAAAATTTGTTCGACGACGGAAGGCTGCCTTAGTCTCCCTGGCGACGTGTACATGTGAGGGAAGGGTAGGCGAGGGTTTTTGGGTATACATGTGTAGTAGCAGATGCAGAGCGTGGGAGCATGGTGTAAGATGTCGATCTTGTTCATCCCTCCATGATGCAGAAACAAGTTATCATTTCAGCAGTTCTTCCCGAGATTCTTCGAGAACCCCTCCAACGCCTCCCTCCAGTCTGTGCTGTATTTTCTCTCCACACCAGTCTCCCGTCCATACAGTATCAACCGAGATGATCATTTTTCTTTATCTTTTATATCAAGACCCGTTTCAGTCCCTGCAGCCAGCCGTGCCGTCCCAGGCTGGCGGTAACCCAAATATATGTGACACCCGGAGTTACAGTAGGAAACTGGAAATTAGGTGGATTCACAATACGATCGATCGTGTGACGGCATGTTAGACATTGGTAGATAGATGCATTGATAGTTCGTCCAGCTCCAGCTGTATGAATCTAAACTTCAACCTTCTCTTATCTTTTGACAACCACGCAACATAGAGCAAACATTAGTGGATACCGAATCCATTTCCCCCGCATAGGATCTAAAACGTGATGGAGAAAATCCCCACTGTACTAAACACTGTTCAATGTGTATTGACAATACCAGATCCAATTTCGAATGAATCCGGCATCAGTTCCATGCCACTCCGACCTTGTGACGTGTATTTTGGATACTTGCAATTGTGTCCTGGCAGTGCGTTTTCAACCTTTGATTTTCAGGATAAATTCTCCTCAGTAACTTCACACTTCTGCCACTGATGTCATCCACAGCCTTGTTCAGGCGAGACTGAAACCCACCTCCGTTTACCAAGTTCCACCACTGAAACATCGACTGCAGAGCGTAGAAGCTGCAGAATTACCATGTGCAGTGGTGGAAGTGGAAGTGTTGACCACTCAACAGAAATCCTGTGGCTCGATTTGGACATGGGGATATATCCGAATGACTCCAACTTGTCATCTGGAAAAAAAGACACACAATGAACGATCCGTGTTTACAGCTGAAAAGGTGATCGCTGGAGATATAGGTATAAGCACTTAGAAGATCCAGTGAAATTTTCCAGTAATTTTTGATTCTTTCATATATAACCACAGCTAATTTCGTTGAGCAGCAGTGGTGGCTGAAGCAGCAAAGCGGACTAAAGGTTAAGCAACCATCAAATATCAGAGGCATTTGAGATCCTATCTGCCATGTTTGCTCCGGAAATTACCTGTCATGGTCCGCACTTTGTTCACTCGCTGTACGTTCCTCTCTTTCCTCTCCGGTCAACCCGCATTTTGAAATCTCACTTCTACGTGCAGAAACCAGTGTAGGTAGGCCAGCGGGTGGTGTTTCACAGGAAGTTGTGCCGTGTCTGATTCGGCTCATCCCAAGATATCGGCACCACCGCTGCAACACCAACCCCTCATGCTCATGCCCATGCGCACCCACGAGTTCAATTCCGCAACGAGAAAAGTAATTGGAATTCCCTAGAGTATTACCTAATACGTCATCGGGCGGGTATATAAAAAGACAAACCCCAAAGAATATCTTAATCATCAACACATCCAAATTCCAAACATCGCAAATGAATTGAAGGCCCCGCCCCAAAAGATAATATAGCCAGCCATCCTCAAGAATCCCATCAGAAATTATGCTTGCCGGGGCCTATGTACAGGGTGAGTACCTGTTGTCAACATGTAAAGGTGAAACTAAGATCGATGCAATCGAAAGGGCAAACTCAGATACAGAAATAGAAAAGAAAAAGAAAAAAAAGGCAAGAAATATATATATATGTACATCGAAATGAAAATGTAAAAGTTTCCCACCACGTGCGTTACCTCACGATTGCTTGGACCTCCAGAACTTTTTTGTACAACCTATCCCTACACAGACAGAAACACAGAGGATCAGAGAACAAAGGAAACTCCCCCCCTCCCCCCCCCCGGCGACGTAGAACGAATCCATCTCCGAAACAGGCCTCTCTATGCGAGCATAGGCCTATGTTTCTCCCCCCACAATACTCCCGTTCCGTAAGACTATACTCTTTTTATCCAGTTCAAACGTTACGCCGCTCGACGTGACATTCCCAGAGTCTGTTCCCCCTCTAAACGTGGTGTCCAGGTTCTGATGCGCCTCCTCCGCCGTTCTCAAGCTCTCCGTTTGCGCTAGATATAGTACCGCAACTCTCGCGAAGTCGATCGCATCCTGGTTCAAGTTCTTTTTTTGTGATCCTGTAGGAGTAGCACTCGCTCCAGAACCCGTGGGCGTCGGCGAAGCGGCAGGGTCTGTGATAATGGAGGAGCCGGAAGGATCTGTGTCAAGCTGACGCCGCCTATCAACAATAACTTCTCTCCTGAACCGCGATTGCGACTGGACATCCGGTTGTGTTTTCCCAGTAAAGTTGACGAGCGCATTTTGCAGCGTGCAAGAAAGATTCCCTTTGCTGAAGACGCCTAGAAGGAGCGATAGATCCAGCTCAATATGGTATGTATTGTTCCCCTTGTCAAACAACCTCGGGAGCGCAGATCCTATCGTTGCGTTCTTAATCCCCGCGATAACACCACTTGAACTCTGCCGGTCCTTAAAGTTGAAACTAGTACAACTTGTATCTGCTTCCTTGATAGTACAAGAAGAGCCAGTGAAACCGTTCGTACAAACACATCCACAGAAGTCGCTTGTTGCAATGTTTTCACCGCCGTTTTGGCAGGGATTCGATTTTTTGCATCGAGTAACATAGCTGTCGTTGTTGCTAGCTTTCGACATACTTACGAGCTGTAATGGAACAACTACAGCGGCTGTTATAAGCACCAAACCAAGGATAACCATAATGATGAATGCCCAGAGAGGAAGTCCACAGATTCGTCGCCTATTTCTTAGCTGCTTCACATCGCCATTATCGCCACCATGATCATAGTCATCAGGCAAAAACCATCGGGACATGGTTCGGGAGGTCGCGTCCCGGGATGCGGGAGGAGGAAACGCAGCCAACATATCGGAGATCGAGTTAGTATCTCCTCTTAAGCCACGACCTGATGATGGTTAATTAGCGTTCATACCTCACCATACCATATGGTGGTCATACCATTGGGCCCAAGCATGCTATTTCTTCGACCCCAGTTCATGCTACTTCCTGGCCTCCCTGTTTCCAATACCGCTGCGAGCTTTGTCGCTCTTCGAATGAGATCTGGCAAACTTGTCAAGCTTCCTCTCGCCTCTGCGTCTCGTACTGCATCCATGTTCAACCGTGGCGGTAATCGTCGTCCTGGAATCCGGGAACTGGTAGAAGCTCTCTGGCCGCCCATTATAGAAGCACTTTGGGTGCCACCCATGGTTGAAGTTCTCTGGGTACTACCGAGCACAACATCTTCACCTGCCGAAATTCCGAGCTCTTTCGCTGTTACTGAAGGCTGCTTTTTATCAGATTGATTGCGAGGAATTGGCGGCTTTTCTGAAAAGTGGTGATCGTCGTCAGTCGCTACTGGAGGTTGGGATAGAGGTGAAGAAATGGTGGGAATCGGTGATCTCGGTGATCTCGGTGAACCCAGTGTTGGAGACAGCCTTGGATTTGATCCGGGCGACGTTGTAGTTTGAGGGACCTGAAGAACTGGAGAGGCTATTTGTGACCTAACGGGAGAAGTAGATGGGCTCAAGTCGGACTCTGCAGATGCCGATCCGCGGCGACTTTTTGATCGGTCAACGCCCTTGATCTCCGTCAAGAGCGGCCTTGTCTTGCGACCTACACTCGCCTGTCGAACCAGCCCATGTTCACCCTGGCCTTCGATTGGGCGCCTGTTGTCGGAATGGCTGGAGCTAGAGCTGTAAAACTCATCCGGACCCCAATTCGTTGGAATGGCAGCACTGGATGCGTACGATTCATGTCGAGAAAGGCTAGATTCCTCTGGAATCGGAGAGACCTGCATGGTCGGCTGCGGATAATATGAAGGAGCTGCCCGGCGCGATGAAAGCAGAGGGGTATTGGCTACTGGACGACGTTGCTGATTGTAGCCTTGGACAGGAGCGTTCTGGGTCGCGCTACTCGAGGTATTATCCTGGGATTCCGTGGAAGGATCAAAACCAATGTATATACTCCTATCGCTTTGCATTGACGGTCGAAACGCGGGGTCGCCGCGATCAGCCGAAGAGTATTGTGGTGGCAGTGGTCTTAGATGTGGTTGACCGGCACGAGGCTGTGTATATGTTTCATGTTCTGGTGGCCCCTTGGCTGAGGGATCATAATCATATCTGGGTCTCGGATTTCTGGGAAGACCAATACGGTCGCTGCTGCCAGGAATGTATGGTGCATGAGGGGTTCCTCGATGCGCACCACCTCCACCACGACCGTCACCACGAATAGATCCCCCAGGTGCTGGACCAGTAGGTCTTCGGGGTTGGGGAGCCGGACGCAACGGATATGCAAAATTTCTTGGTGGTGTATGCCAGCCCCCATCATCTGCTTCCCGATCCCCAGCATATGCTCCGAAAATACTGACTTCCTCCGCATAATCATCCTGTTGTTGCCTGCCAGCTGCCTCTGGCCTTGTCCTGGGTGGTCCATAACCTCTGTGGTCACCATAACTTCTGTTGTCACCGTATCCTCTGTTGTCGCGATGTCCTCTGTTGCCACCACCACCATCACCACCATAGCGGTCACTGTGGTTGCGTTGCCAGCTCATTCTGTCTTGCAGAACGCTCGTGAAAAGAAGAGAAGTAGAATCAATTTCCTACAAATTTCCCCGCAGTAAAATCGGTTGAGTGGCCAGGGTGATAAAGGCCTGTTTGTTGTTTTGTGAGGTGAACCTGGCACCACGTAACGTCGTTTCTTTAACCGCTCAGCGGTTGGTGAATCCCCCCAGTTCTCGATCCACAATACTGCAGGCTTGTGGTAACTGGGATCAAAAAAAGTTTGGCCGAACTTCAGCTGGGAGCCGGTGATCCCTCCGTTGATGATTTGTGAATTAATGACAACAAACCAACTCCTATTCAATCCTGTAGATAATTCAAGAGAAACGCTGTTTCTTCAAAGAATCCAAAAATGAAACAACATAGGAAGGTGCTGGTTCGAGGGGTGGTGGTGAAAAAAAGCAGTTCAGATACTGGCGAATGAGTGGATAGAGTCGAATGAATCCAGAAGATAAATGTCACTGTATTGGCCGCAATTGCATAGCGTTTAGTCGATAAATATCCCCGCAATGCGACGGCTCATTGGGTCGTGAATAACTGGAGATAAACGATCCGTGAGATTAGCGATTCCGTTTCAACAATTGATGCTCGATAAGCCAGTCCTCGATACCTACGAAACACCTGAGGGTAACGACAGACAAACAAACAAAAGAATGACAGCCAGTCCAGGAGATCTCACGGGACAGATGAACGGGAAGGAGAAAGAAGGAAGAGATGAGAGGATGGCAGGAAACCAGGACTACCTAGTGTCAATTCGATCCTTCTGTGCCTAAAATAAACCCCCAGCCTTTCTTTCCTTCTGTTGATAGCCTTGTTCAAATTGAGACGTGTAACAATCAGACGGTGTTTCCGTGCTGTTGTTGAAATTGACAGTACTTGTACGTCTTTATATTAATTGTTTGACAGAAACCGATTCTAGAGGGTGTTAACGGTTAAAGTGCACAAGTATCGCGTAGTCGAAGAAAGTACATAAGAGGAACAGCTGCAAAAAATCAACGTCAAAGACAATGCCACCATATTTTGATGCTCGTCACCCCTTCCCCTACTGCTTAGTGGGTGCAACAATTATCATCGCCGGCTGAATACTTGGTTGCTGCGAAAAGGGAAGTGGGGTTCGGAACTTTGTCCAGCCGTCTCGCACAGCAGTTCGTGAAACACCCCCCTGCACTCCACTCAACCCTTGCTACGCATCGTTAATTGACTGTCCAACACCACTGACGATACTATCTAGCATATAAGAAGCAGGCAGTTTGACAGAGAAAGTGGGATGCCTGACGATGGCTCCTTCCAGCACCCGCTGGGACACCAATTGCACCATGATAGTGTCCTGTAACGGTGTTCACCATCTCGAGACGTCATAAATATCAATTCAGACCCTGAAACTAAGGACACGGAGTGTATCTAGGAGAGGAGGAGAAAAGTATTATATTCTCGGCAGGAGACACACCAGCTGAGCGAGAATCCAACCCTTTGAAGGAGTCTTCGACAATGTGCGTTCCACGTCCCCCAATCAATATATCCGGAACACCGTCTATATAGTTCGAACCCTGCTAAAGCCATAATGCTCCTAAATCCCGCTACTTCAGAGAAAGAAGATCACATCAGATTGTCGATAGAGTGTCGGTCCAGAGTCGTGTGTCAAGGTATTTTAGGTATGGAAAGGAGGGATGAAATGAGTCGTGTTGTATTGTTTAGGTTGCTTTTGACAATTCTCCTAGATCCCCACGCGGTTCTTGCTTTCGGGCTTTTTCGCTAAAGTCTCCATTTGCAGCTTAGTTCATGCGAGAGTGAGGATTCTCCCCGGCTTTTCCAGAGCACAACGCCACGAGGACAAACGATCTTCCCATCACCATCGCAATGAAAAACTCAACGGCAAGACTACAATACCTGGCGTACCCAAACACCATGCTCACTTAAGGCGGGAGGTTCATATCATATACTGTTGCTCGCCGCACAATGGGATCGTACACAATTCTCTCAAGTACGCATTCATGTATGAAGCGGCAACTTACATCTAGATCTCCACGTTACTCTATACAAGGGTAAGTATAGCAATACATGCACCACTGCCGCTGTATCTTTTGATGGTTCTGACAGCGAGTGGGTACTTCAGAAGCGTAGTAGGCATTGCTATACAATGCTGAGTACGGTATTGCCAGCTCTGGCCCGGAAAGATCCAAGCGCCGGCGGCTCCTGGAATATATATCGAAGGGAAGCGCCTGATACCGGTATAAATCCTTCCCAGTTCGCAGGGAAGGGGCCTCTTATAAAGCAAAAAAAAACGCTTGAATGGAAATAAAAGGAGCTGGGTACAACCAAGCATTTTGAGATGAACTGCTCGTACCGCAGCTATGAGAATACCGACTTTTCATGCCGAAACGCCGAAGGCGGTCGTCGTAACGCCAATATGGCGGTTGCTCGGTGCCAATTAGATTCAGCCGTGCAAGCGGTTGAAACCCAGCAATTCTAGGTGAATAGTCTTAGCCATTGATAATTTTCCGTGCTCCGAGTACCTACTACATGCTGCACAAACGTTTCAATCCCCAACCCTAACCCGCCTCACAGGAAAGAATTTTTCATCATAGGGTTGATAAAGCTCTCGGAGACTGGACTCGACAGTTCAGGCCCGGAGATTGGCCGAGACCGCGGCCCGTTCCCGGCCTTGTGGAACACATCTAACCATAACCAACGACGCACATCTTGAGGTTTTTCGCGCATCCGCGGTCATTTAGCGTTTGGTTGTTAACAAGCTTTAAAGTGTCACGCTGTGTTGTTCCCTCAAACCCCCAGTAACTAACTACCTGCAGCATGCCAAAACGCTTTTCTCACCAATCAATGATGGTGTAAAGGCTTCGCGTCTTTGACATGGGTTCGGTTCGCCCCAGGCAACAAAGCTTGTGCAGCATGCAGCGAGCGTGCTGCGGAGTGACGCCCACGCGGGGTCAGTGCTGTGGGGGGTATCACACGATGCCTAATTTTAAATCCACAGCAAAAAAACGGTACAGACATTTAGATACTTACCGGAACTTTAAAAATACTCACCGTCCATTGAAATGAGGTATTTGATCTATCTTCGATTTGATAACCATCACCTCGGGCCGACCAACCCTTCCACAACCAATGTCAACTCCCCCCAAGAAAAGTCACGTAAAGAAATTATTCCAGCACCCTCACTCTGGGTAAGGGCACCCTCACTCTGGGTAAGGTAAAAGCAGGTACAGTATCCAGCATCTAACACCAAAAGAAGAAACTGAAGCCATCAACAGGCAGTGGGTGAAATATACACTAAAACAAGTCGTCCCCCGGATAGCGGAGGAGAGTTGAAAGAAAAAGATAAGAGTGTAGGTGGAACCTAAAGATATTACACACAGAAACGAAAAAGAAAGGCGGTAGAGGAATATACTACGTAGTTGACGTATGAGGATATCGACAAACCAAAAAAAAAGCGTGTACAAACAATTCATCAACTCCACCCATAAGACCTAAAAAGAAAAAAGACGGTCAGCAGTAACATAGCATTATCCCTTAAAGTTTTTCTCTCAACTAGCCATTGCTCTCTCCCCCATGTTCTGCGCACCATCACCCTCGGTCATCTCCCCAGACCGACGACGAGTCCGCTCAACTTCCTTCATCTTAATCTCCGAAAACCGAGTATCGCCCTTTCTATACGGCTGCTTGAACTCAAGATAGCTCGGTCCCCTGGGCCGACAAAGCACCACAACAAAATTTCTCCACCAGCTTCCTTGAGAAAACGGGCGGTGCCGTTCATTTCTCACAAACTTATGTCCGTGAAGGTACTCTCTCGTTGTTTCCCCTCGAGCCATCAAAAACACGTGGTATCCGCACAAAGCAGCTGGATATGGAGCAGCGAGAGCGCCATAGATAAGCATGGCGAAGGGGACCCTCTCCATATGGATTGCGGTACGAAATGACGAGTGGCTCTTGAGTAGATGCAGAAGGCTCAGGATGATAAGATATAATGCCAAAATCGTCGCACTGCTTACAAACGCGAAGAAGTAACGGTAGTTCCTTCTGCCCACACAGTTGTTAAGCCATACACAGTGATGATCCTGCGTTTCAATACACGAGTCGCAGACTTTACAGTGGTGGCAGCGAGGAGGTCGCCAGATGTTACAAGTACGACAATGCTTGATAGGAACTTCGAGGTGAAGAGCAGTTCTCGCTGGTGGCCGAATCAGAGCCCATGAGTTTTGTGGTGGCGTGGCCAGGGGGTCTGAATTGGATGAAGGCCTGGAGGGTGGGTGTAGATTGCGGGGGTAGGTCTGCGGTTATCAGGGTTAGGGGTGTCCTCGTGGCACTGGGGAAGAACAAATACCCCTGGGTCCGAGACGGAAGCTTTGATGAAGCTAGCGACGGTGAGAGCGAAAATGTATGCAAAAGTTATTGGAAGGGCCGGTGAGATATTGTACCATAACCATTTTGCTCTATAACCCACTGTTAGCTGTTGTATCAAGGGGTGGGAAAGAGACATACGAGTAGGCGAAGAATAAGGCGGCAGGCAAGGTTACAAGAATCCCGGTGAGAATGTTCATGGGAAAATCTCGCGCAGTTTGCCAGCGCCCGCCCAAACAAAAGCGCATGTTTCCAAGAAAGTATTCATAGTTTTTGCCCAGATTCCGCTGTTGTCGTTGTTGCAGCTGTTGCTTCGTAGTCATACTGGAACGTGAGCCGGAACTGGAGTTGTCGCCCCGAGTACCAGATCTTTGCGGCATACGGGCGACACCGGGGGAGGGAGGGAGGTCAGTTGTTCTTTGAGCGCCTGTGGAGTCTCGGAGAGGCGAGGTAGAGTTGAGTGAAGGTGCGGTTCGGCGGTCAATTGTCGAGACGGAAGTCTCTCGAGGATATTCCACTCCCACGGACACACCCCTGTGTGGATTATGGTGAACCATTGGGATTTGCGCGGGCCCTCTTGACGCCGCCTGTGCAAACCCGCGTATCCGTTTCTGCTCGGCTTCATCCTCCTCCGTGACTTTCCCTCGTTGCGCCTGCAGTTTGGCAGAGCTCATAGGGCGGTAGAAAGCCTGATTTGCAACACTTGGGGCATGGGTTCGTGATGCTGACGACGTGGGACGCCCTCGAAGACTTCCAGTTCCCACCGACGACAGGCCCCTCGGATTCGTCGAAGTACTCGGCCAATTCCTCGGCCCAGGGTTTGTGGTGGATGACGACATAGCTGTGCTAGGGCGTGTAGAGAATGAATCAATCATTTCGCCAACTGAGATACGAGTGGTCGCAGTTGGGCGGCCACCGATGGATGAGCGTGGTGACGCCTGGCTTTGTGATTGCGAATGCTGTGCTTCAGCGAGCCCCATAATATCACTGGCGTTGTCGCTAAAGTCGGACACTGGGCTTGATATGACACTGCTGCGCCGTCTCCCCCCTCCTCCAAGATTACTGCTGCTGCGGTGGCCATTTGATTCTTCTTCGTAGATAGGGAGTGGGCGTCCCCCGTCAGACGAGGTAGGCGAGATGGGCGTTCGCACCGTTAGAGTGTGCGAAGGCATCGAGCTTGGTAGGAGGGTCGAGCAACGCGAGTCATGGACGTCTTTATTATCCTTGTCGACCGGAAGATAGAGTTCTTCTCCTCGGTGGTGATGGTGATGGTTTTTCGAGGAGGTAGTCGTGACGGCGAACTAAGGAGTTGCGTTCCCCCAAACGAAGTAAGCGAGCAGCGCTAATCCCAATCTGTAGTATAGAGTAGAATCACGAAACTCACTCGGTTGAGAATAACGCATTAATAAGGGTTAGTCTTGCAGGATGGATATCAGAAATGAATGGTGAACCAAATGGACGCGAATATGCAGCAGAATTGCTTTATATTGGAAGCTTATGCATTCCTATGCTGCAAGAACCCACACAACCGACCTAACACCATCCATCACCAAACCATGAACTTCACCACAACCCCGCCTAATCAACCCGCAGTAACCTCCAGCATCCACGAATAAGAACAACCTTCAACCGAAGCAACGCAAACGACTTCACCAGGCGAGTGTTCATTGGGATGAGAATTGTTGGCAAGATCATGTCAGAGTCAGTAATCTTAAGCTTGAACCCTATAATAATCGCCGTGGATTCGGTGTACAGGTAGGGGGGGATTGCGATAGGCGACCACATCTGCAGTCGCCTCCTTCCCGTATTCCATCTTGGTGAGAATGTTTCAAACATCTTGATAGTTGCTAAATTTGATCCTGACGGGATTTCTGGTACTTTTCCAATGGCAAGACTGACGGAATCAGAACTTGGTTACCCAACTTCTCCCCCCCCCAAAGCATTTCTTCACCCATATCCACCTGCCTTATATCTGTTCCTTTGAAGCTGTCTTGCGATTATCAATTGCTAAAATAGCCGCGGTCTTCTGAGAACCATCTCACGTCACTACCGAACGTTTCCTCCAAGCACATCGAGCAGTATTGTCACCCGCAATTCAAAAATACTCTAGCCCCCAATACTCGCTTTCCACCAGCGCTTCTTCGACCGGATTGTCTACATTGATAATAGGATGGGCTGCTTCGAGATGTTTACCTAGTGTAGGGAGTCAAAAACAACGGCCGCCTCAGACGTTAGCCAGACTATAACAGGAAAAACGTTATGGCTCACCCGGCAAAAAGCATTTACATGACGTACCCTATGACACTGTTCGCGGTTTCAGAAAGATACCATGCAGCGGGCGTCAATGTCTAAACATAGGAGAAAATATGGTGAAACACATATCAGAGAATGAATACACACTCTCTCAAGCTTGCCGTTGAAATATACCGGAGAGAACAACACTTCGGTGTGCGTTGGCACAAGACAATATTTTAGAAGTTTCCAACGAAACAACAAACAACAGCGGGGTTTCCAGTAAGTAGTTTTCCCTTTAAGTTGATATCATTCGATCGCCAAAATTGGCAGGATATGATTGATAGTCAGTGGATCTCATCTGCAAGGACTTCAAAATGTTAGGAACCAAGTACTACTACAAAACAGTACAAGTCAAATTAATGTACTTTCAGGTCGCATACGGCCGAGTGCCGATGGGGAAGAAACGTTATGTTTGCTTCCAGTACATCGAGACTTCTACTGGCGGCTTTTTTTAGAAAAACAGAAGCATTCCAGAATGCTGCGCCCACAAACCAGCCGTTCATTACTGTTGTATCGAAGAGCCATAATGGAATTCTGGAGCTTCAGACTCCAGAATTTTATAAATCAGCACGGCACGCCCTATCAATGAAAAAGGAAAGGCGCCATGAGTGACTGTCCATGAATGAGGCCCATCTGCACAAGCCGTCACTCGTAGTGCCTTTTCCTCCGCCATGTGATATTCATTGAAGTCCAGCACGTGATCTTAACCTGGCCAGTCCTGGTGGAGAAGTCTTATGTTGAGATTGCCCAATAATTTCCCATAGCTGAGAAACATAGAGTCTGCTAATGGCTAATCCGGAGGTCCGGTGATTGACGCGGTGTCTTCCCACGAATGTGACACATCAAGTGGTATGCAAGCAATTCCCGCAGTTCTAACCTTCCAATTAGCCAAGGCGTTTTCCAATACGCACAATTTGAAAGATCAAGTTCAGAAGACCCAAATATCGTCGTCTGTACATACTTTCGAAGACAATACACCTGTGCCGCCCGTAGGACAATGGGATTCAACAAGAAGTCTCAAAAGAAACGTTTGGATGCTAAGGGCTTCAACTATCGCTTGATACACATCATGCAGCAAGGAGATCGCCGGATCTAGTTGGTCGAGTGATAGATTGTGAACCCTGCAGATATGGTTTTTTCCAGTCGCTCGATTCATCGTCTCTTTCCAAGCTACTCTAGGCCCGTGAATGCATTGGTGTAGATGAAGAAGCGCTTTGTCTGCTCACACGTTGGTACCATGGTGAACGAGCTTGGCCATCCTTACTGCTGCGACGATTCACGACCTTCCCGTTGGTGATGTAGCTGACTATCGAGGCTGATTCCCACAGGTTTCTTGCCGTTCTGGGTATCTGAGCGTATATGGTGCAAGCGGTGAAGCAATATTGCTAACTCAGTGTGAGGGCTCAACTGAGGAAGAGAAGAACAGGGCGTGATTTATGGAATCAGATTGATCCGTCACGACAAAATGATGCTTTATTGCCCTTTGAGCGGCATAAGCAGTGATACTGGTGGTACAGTTCAAGTCGCGTCTTGCCGGTGAGGTATTTGCCATTCGGCTGTTCCGGCTTTGGTTGTCTTCGGTTTAAAAGCCGCCGCTCAACAGCCTCATGACTGGGTAGGCATTGGAAGCTTTTAGCATAAGAATCAAGAAACAACTAGCGAATTGAACTGACCTGAGATAAAGAGCAATGGAAGTGAAATCAACGTCGCCAAATGATCTCCGTAGGACTAATGTTGCCTAGTATTAATCAGGCAGTGCCAGTAACATAACGGCTTCGTCGCAGCTGAGGGATTGTCCGACGATATTGCTGTATAATACTTCCTGCACTCGTTTGAAACGTGTGGTGATATTGTGTGGTGTTTAAGAAGTTCATGTGGTAGAGGTTTTGTAAGTGCCCCAGGTGAGATGTGGCAATGTTAAGGCAGGTGGCGGCCCGTGATGAACCCGAAAAACGCAACATAGTGAGAAAACGATGAATATGAGACTAAGGTTTGTTCATGAATTGTTTTCAAAGATTGGGAAATCTTTTGGTGATACTTCAACACGATTTTATAGCTATTGGGCATGTTTCAAAGTTACACAGGTTGACGATAACGGTTGAAGCCTCACCTTCTCTGGGGTCACTGTCTCCGTCACTGGCGGAAGATTTTCGATTTCGACCTCCTGGTTGCTTGTGTTATTTCTTCAGCCTTTTTGGTACTTAGAAAGCTCAATTCCGCTGGCTGTTCGTGAAAAAATAAGAAATTGCCAACGAGGCGGCCTCTGAGATATCACCATCAACGAATATACCGAGATCCTGAATTCGTCCCAGATAATATTTCTGGAAATGCCAGAGTATCTGGCCTGTATTATGCGAAGAAGATTCAATGGTAATTCAAATGTCATGAAACGATGACATCCGCCAGAATTTATTCGGCATGGCCAGACGGAAGCTGGATGCTTTATCTTCACTTTGACCAGAGAAGGGTGTTTTTGTTCCATACAGTGAGGCATAAACCAAACTGTCAAAGATAGAAGGGGCATGAATTGTGATTCAGTCCTCGCCGCTTTTGGGCGCTGTGGTCGGGCAAAGCTGAAAGAAGCTCTCACACACTGGATGGCTAGTAGATATAGGCCGTTTCTGCCTACGGTCATTTATTAAACCTCCTTCCTCCACAACTCACACAACTTTCCTCCTAAACTTCCTCTTTCACCCGCAGCTCACATCTCAGGTGCCCTTGCGCATCACCGCTTCTCTCTTGCATTCCGGCCCAGGTCTCCCCTCAACCATTCCTCTTCCCCTTCCCGGGCAAATCTTCTTTTCTTTTTCTCTGGTCTGCTTTCGCCCTCCTGCTTCTATTCCCACATCCAACCATCACCACATCCTCCCCTACACCCCTCCTCCACCACCACCACCACCACCACCACCACACGTTTGACAGTCCAGTTCTGGTTGACATTTATCACTCAGTATTGCTCATGTGGAACGGTGATCCATCACGAAGCTTTCTTGCATTCAATACGGTATGTAAACATTGACTTCTCCTTTGCTCTTCGCGCCAGAAGCCAACCAACAACCCCTACCTCCATCCTCCGCGTTGCAAAGCCACGGCGCTGCGGTGCTTCCTTCCGTTGGTACCGTTTGTTGCGCACCAGCCTCCTTCCTTCTCATTCACACCACAACATCCACCATTCACCTTCACTCCTTATTATTACCACATTCATTCTTCTCCACCATCACCACCCTACACCCACCTCTCTTAACCTTTTACACCACCTTCTCGTCTACTAACGAGCAGGGGTGCTCTCCCTTCTAGGTGAGCAACTCGACCTCTACAATGGGGTCAGAGTCCATACTGGAAGAGAAGTGGGCTTCACCACCGCCACGCAACTCGTTGTCGCCTCTAAGGTCCGATAACGATGGTCTGAACGACTTGGCTTCTTCGGATGCCTCATCCACAACCACCCTTGCAACACCATCCACCACAGCCTTAAACCCCGGGGAAGAGTCCAGCAGCTCTCTGCGCACCACCCCCGAGATCGGAGACGCCGGGGGGAAAGAAGACTTGTCAAAACTTCAGGAGGCGCTTGAGTTGACAGCTCAGGTCTCGAAACAAATTGAGTCCGAGGCCGCTCAGGTACAGAACACGGTTGCCGCCAACAAAGAACAAACCTCAACGACGCGTCGCCGCAGTATGCGAATCAAATCCAAAGAGATTCAACCAGCCACCACTGCCGCTGCCGCACCCATTGCAACAACTCAGCCTCCCATCACCCCGCATCCGCGACCGAAAGTGTCACGAGACACTACTTCAAGCTCTCCAGATGCTACTATCACGAAACGAAGTCTTCGCTCCTCGCTTAAAAAACCGAAGGAAGAGCCCGACACCGGGCCAACCGGGTCAACGCCAATGCCAGAACTAGTAAAGGAGCTGGGACCGCAATCCGCGAACGAACCTGAGCCTTCGAGAACACCCGAACTTTCGAAAGAACCCCAGTCTTCGAAAGAACCCGAGCCTCTAAAAGAATCCGAGCCTTCCAAAGAGCCCGAACCTACGCGCAGAACCAGCAAGCGGATCTCGGCAATTAATTCCCTCCTAATTAAGTCGGCCGAAACGCTTAGCGGAAACTCTAGCAAACGCGCCCGCGATATCCTGGAAGAGGGCTTCAAGAGTGCAGGTGCGATAAAGAAGCCTAAATTGGAGGATAAAGAGGCAGATGGGGCACTTTCTACGAGGTTTTCCGAAGCTCCGTCAACAGTGTCCGACGAACCTACGGTGCCTAAAGTGAGGAGGAAAAAGGTCTGGCTCGACCAAGGATTGTATGTTGGCCAAGAAGATTGCGATCTGAAGTTGCGCCCCGCGACTAAAGGAAAGAAGAGCAAAGGGAAGAAAGGCAACAGGCCACCCATATTGCCGCTTCCACTCTTCCGCGGGAGGGAGATTATGGAAACACAGCGGGATTTCAAGCTACCCCATTCTATATTTGCGCCGAGTGCTTACAGGTGCCCACATCCTCAAGATTGGAGGAAGCTCAACCATAGTAGGCATTCCCGATCGTTACTGCATTGAATGGGAACTTACACACAGGCTACACAGACCAATTGATTGGCGACGCTCAACAGATTTGGAGAAAGGAAAAGCCGTCCACTGTAAAGTGTGTGTGTACAGTCGACTGCAGTGAACAGTGCCTCAATCGTTGCACATGGGTGGAATGTACCGACAACACATGCAATCTCGGTCGTAATTGTAAGAACAGATCTTTTGCGGACCTTATTGATCGGGTTAAGACAGAGACCAGGTTTGCAACAGGCGTCGAGGTGGCTTTGGTACGCATATCAATGTACTCTGCCAAACTGGACGTGCTAGCTAATTCGATAGACCTCTGACCGGGGTTACGGTTTGAGGGCTACCAGGTCGTTTGAGCCAGGGCAAATTATTGTGGAATATACCGGGGAGATTATCACCCAAGAAGAGAGTGAGCGCAGATTGGAGGAAGTCTATAAGGACAACACGGTATTATTTACGGCCTGATGTTTACATGCGGTAGAACGACGACTAACAATATGTAACAGAACTATTACCTGATGCTTTTTGACCAGAACATGATTCTCGATGCCACTAGAGGATCGGTCGCACGTTTTGTTAACCGTGAGTTTTTGCATTTCGAAAGACGTAAGCTGGCCAGTTTTGATGTGATGTTTATTTTTAGATTCCTGTGAACCCAACTGTACAATGGAGAAATGGTAAGTTTCCCACCGGTTTTAGGCGTATCGCAACAGCTAATATCTATTCCTGTAGGGTTGTCGAGGGAAGACCTCGGATGGCTCTATTTGCCGGTGACACTGGAATTGAAGCTGGCGGCGAACTGACCTATGATTATAACTTCACGTAAGCACCGAGTGATTGGTCATGACCTTGGATATATATCAGGCACTGACGACCGTTCAAATCCAGCTGGTTCAAGGGTGTCACCCAAACCAAGTGCAAATGTGGGTCTGAAAAATGCCGCGGCGTCTTGGGGAAACGCAGTGACCGAAAGGGCACCACTCCACCAAAGAAGCTGAAGCTGAAGGTCAAGGCTGTCAAGAAGTACAAGAAGTACAAGAAGGCAATTATAGGGCGGATTCAGAAGTCCGTCATCATCGGTCCGGTAAAGCCGAAGCGCAAACCACCACGAGAACGTCGACCGCCTTCACTCCCTCCACCATCCAAATCTGCAACCCCGGAGTTGGAACCGCTAGCTCAGACTTCCGATGACGATTCTGGCTTGTCTGACATTGAGATATCAACTCCCGTTCCCAAGGTCCCTTCTCCGAAGCCTCTTCTTAAGTCTCTCCGTCCCAGAGTCCGGGCGCCCATGAAGACCTACAAGATCAACAAGACCATCGCCCAGTCAAGTGTTTTGAAGTCCGTGACCAGCAAGAGTGCTGTTGTAGCGGCTAGAACTTTGGCATTGGAGCAGGCTCTTGCTGAGGTCACTGGAGAGGATTCTGCCAAGTCGGTTTCTAATAAGACTCACAAGTCTATCACAATAACTACGACAGAGGACGCATCCATTACCTCTATCACTGCGGTCGAAGGGATTCTCCCTCAAGGCGTACCCGTTCCCGTCGAGCTTCCCACCGATATGGCTATGGTACCTGGAACCGAGATTGCCGTCGTGGCGTAAAAAGCACCCATATATGTACATGAACCATGGCGACCATGAGCTTTTCTTTCGGTGGAAACGAGTTTGGTACGATAGTTTCTAGTCTTGTCCTGATTAGGATGATATATGTCTGGCAGGTTTTTTACGTATGCTTATTTTGTGACGTTTGATTGTTCAAGTATTGTTTGCTACTACAGGGTGTTGCATTTCTTAAGTACTTTTACTTTCTAGTTTGGATAGGGGCTGGGTATGGGGGAAATGATTTTAGGAATGCATTTGTATCTAGCGTTTTTTTTTCTTATTTTTCCTTGTGTTGGTGAGGGAGATTGTACTACTTTTTTTCTTTCCCTTTTCCTTTTTTTATTTCCCCCCCACCCTGCATGCCTTTCTCCTTCTGCTCTAAGTACGTATGTAGAAATGTGTGGTGTTTTTTCTTTTCGGTCTTATGGGGTTTTTTCCATTGCCATCTCTTATTATACAACAATGGCGACTTTTTGATTTGGGGTGTGTACTGGGGGATGGGGGACGCGGACGGCGGCTGGTTTTCTTCTGATTCAATGTAATATAGTTTGGTTTTGCCGAGTACATTATGGGGATGGCTTACCTACTCTAATTACCATGGTGGACGACGACGAAAGGATGAAAGGAGTTGCGGGTGATTGGTTGTGGAGGTATATACTAGTGTAGCCATGAAGTTTCTGTGTGGGCGGCTTGATTGCGGGCCCGGAATTGTGGCTGCAGCTGAGAGAGGGTAATAGGATAATAACTATCTACTCGTAGCGATGGGGGATGTGGTGGTGAAATGCTCGCCTCTAGATCTGTAATTGTGAAGAGTCGGAATGTTTGATAAAGGGGTTCGTGAGCTCCGTTTTGTGATCCGTTTGTCCTTATCATTAGGTAAGGGGTTTTTTGATCGAAATATCATGACGAGGATGTTCTTCCGATGCATCAATATCAGTGTATTGGCCATAACCGCCAGCCCGACATCAATTTCATCGAGGTGCCAGAAGTGTTGTTTTGGCTCCTGCGAACTCCTGCGAACTGCAACCATCAGAGTCTACTCTCTATAGTTTCTAGATACTTTGCTTGCCGCCGTGGCGCCCTTGATGGGGAGAGTTGTCAGCTTCCAAGCGGTGTGAATGAATACCTGCTTCACAGAAGACAATTCTCTCCTTCATGTCCTCATCCGAGGTCAAGTTGGGTTTTGAATAGGCGTCCATCTGCTGAGATCGAACTCCGGATCCGGATCCATAACCTTCTGTCTAACCCTCCGGTCAAACATAAGTATTCACGACTATTGTTGAGGTCGAACCCCTCACTTCAAGAAGAAATTAATTTTTATATACCGGACCGACTCGGACCCGGACCCGGACCCGGACCCGGACTCGGACTCAACATCCTCCCCCTCGTGTTATGGATATTTTTAGGACTCACAGAGTGATATCCAATGACTAGAACTGCACTTTACCGACAATTCCAAAACTCAGAAACCCTTCACGACAATGTTATATATTCCGCGAACAGGAGTAGAAGCGCTCGAGTTGGTGTGTAGAACCAAAACCACTGATGTCACACACCCTTGCACCGACGTCACCCGGCCTCGGCCATCTAATCCATGCACCTCATCATCACTGCCCCTCCAAATACCACTGCACAATGCCGCCCCTCCGCCTCTTCTCCCTTCGGCTCCCCCGATTCCCAACACCCCTCCCTGGCCGGCGGTTCATAACCACCACCACACCCAGCATCTCCATGCGCCTTCGCTCTCGCACCTTCTGGCACTCTGTCCTCTTGCAATACCGCACAGCCTTAAAACTCGCCGTCCTCATCAATGCCGGTATCCTCACCCTCCAACTAGGCGTACACCTAACGCTCCAACACATTTCCGAGCTCTCCCGGCCTACTCCTGGCTCCTGGCCGATTCTAGCACGCTACAACCTCCGTCTCGCGCGGCTACCGAATACATGGAACCCGTTTGGGGCTGAGAAGTCGGATGAGGATACACAGCGGTATTTAGACCGGTGTCTTGGGCATTTACAAGGGGAGGAAAGGGATGTTGCGGGACTGCGCGCGGAACGGGGGGAGTTGGCAGAGAAGATGATGAGGTTTGATGATGCTGTTGTTGAGTATTCATCTACACTAGAAGCCGGGGATGGGGATGGGGAGAGTGTAGTGTTTGCTGCTGGGAGGTTGGCAAAGATTTTAGAGTGGCGGGGGGAGGATGCGGGAGCGCTTGAGGTGTTACAAAAGGGTGTTGAAGCTGGGAAGGAAGGGAAGGGGAAGGTTAATGCTATGTTTGAGCTGGCGGTGTTCCTTGCAAGACATGGAGAGATTGCGAAAGCGCTTGAGATGGTTACGGAGGTGTTGGTGCTGCGGAGGGCGGCGAGTAAGGAGGTGGTGGATCCGAAGAGGTTTACTAGGAGCATTGGGGATCCGTGTAAGATTGCTGCGACAGAGGCGGTGGTGGGAGAGTTGTTATTTGCGTTGAGGAAGAGGGAGGAGGGGGTAAGGTGGAGTGAGGACGCGTTTGAGAAGGCGTTTAAGTTGGTGGATTTGCGGACGGCGTGTAAAGAGTGTGCTGGGGTTGCGGCGGGAAATTTGGTAAAGATGGGGGAGTTGATGAAGGCGGATTTGGAGAAGGAGGGGAAGGAGGGGAAAGGGTGGAGTTGGTTTTGGCGGGGTAGTGGGGAGAAGAGGGAGGAGATGATGAAGGAGGCGGAGAAGCTGGTGGAGGAGTATGGGTGGAAAAAGTTCGAGGTTGACTCGGTAAAGGCTGTCAGAGATGCCGAAATTGCTAAGGCCAGTTTTGTTTAGGTGTTATGGGGATTCTTCATCTTCTCTCAATGGCACAGCACGATTCCCATCATCAATCACCTGCTTTCACTCGCAGCCATTATACCCCAAAGTAAGTGCCACCATTCATTACCTCTCACACCACCTATCACCCATCTATTTCTGCGCAACCCTAATCGGATGCGCCTCGGTATTAAAAACCCACTGATTCCTCCCACCTTGCACACCAACACCAACCTCCACATCATCCCCCGAAAAAATCAAATACAAATACTTCAGCACCTCCGCGAACCAAAAACTCTCCTGGAAATCAATCTTTGTCCCACCATCCTTCGCCATCACATTTTCAATACTACTATACCCACTTTCCGTCCTAGTAGTCGCATTAATCGCCACGAACGCATCCCACGCCCACTCCCGGTACATCGGATCACCCGTCAACTTCCACCCATGATAGTAACTCTCAATCACTTCAGGACGAAGATAATACCCATTCGATGTCGGGTAGAACCCGGCAGTCTTAAAAAACGTCATATCATCCTGTCCCACATTCTCCGGATCCCACGCCCATCTCTCAGGCGCAATCCCGGACGGCGTAGAAACATACGCATGTCGACACCCCTTCGTCAACTCCAACCCCGTATCTTTAAAATCCCTCCGACCCAATAGTGTTCCCCCAAGAATCAAATTCCCCCCAATAAAACACGTCAAGTGTCCCTCCGCCAAACTCAACGTCGTGGAATTCCAATACTCAGCTACGAATGTCACACCCGGCTTCGGTGTCTGGATTAGATACTTTAGCGTGCTCTCCACCGCCGTGATCCACCGCTCTTTGTATCTCCCGAACCGAGACGGGGAGTATATCCACATCTTCAGTAGGTACTCGTAAAATGAGTCTGTTCCCGCGCTCCATCCTCCATACGAGCTTGCGAAGTCCCCAGTGTCGATATAGAGGTTTGTTCCGAGGAGACCAGGGAATGGTTCCCCCATAGCAGGTTTTGGATGGAGGAGGTACTCTTCCGCACGCTGGGCAAGAGCGGCGTAGGTCCTGTTTCCTGTGAGGTCCGAGAGACGGGTCCATTCTAGGACGAGGGTACCGACGGTTGCAACGCCGTTGTGGGTGTTTGGGGAGGAGTTGAGGAGAAAGTTGAGGTTGTTGTAAGGAATTCCAGTGGGCGTGTTGAAGGCGAAGGAGAGGCGGTCGGCGAGGATGGTGGCTTGGGTGAGGAGGGCATCAACGAGGTGTTGCTTATCCTAGTGGATGAAAGGTCAGTGAAGATTCAACCGTGGAGGGGAGGGGGGGGAGATATACCCTTGACACCATCCCAGAATATGGGCCTTTCAATAAATCATATCCTGATATCATCCCACCAAGATACCGAATCTACCTCCCCATCAGTTCCTTCTCTCTCTCCGCCATTTTTTGCCATCCTCCCACTCACCGTAGTCTCAAATAAATCAACGTCCCCCTTCGCCGTCGTAAAATCCACCTCTGCCAAATGCCCCAACGCCTGTTCCACCACATCATCCAAGCCCATCAACACAGCCGTACCCAACGCATCTGCAATCGACGCTCCCCATCCATTTCTATCCACCCCACACCATTAGCACCTCCCCCTCCTAAACCCCCATATATAAAAACTCACCGTGAATTCCCTCCTTTATTCGACACCGACAACAACTCATCATACCCCCACGCATACGCCCTATACCCCTCCCACGAATGTCTAAAAGCCTCTATCACCGCATCACGTCTATTCCCATCCCCCGTTTGAACCGGCACTGCAAGTGCAATAGCGGCGGAAAAGAGTGGAAGGAGGAAGCGGAAACGCATTCTTGGGAAGAAGAAAAAAGAGTGAAAGGGCAGGTATACTGCAAGAGAGAGTGTGGATAGGAAAAGATAAGATCCCAAAGATGGACCTGGAATCTGGAACGAGCGAGAGATAGATAGATGAACTCTAACTTTCCCTCCCATCCCCCCCCTTCTCGAAGCTACGCTGGGATTTATGGTTTATATAGCATAGCATACCATGCCTATAGAGGTGAGTTCCTATCATCGGAGACTACCCCTTTCAAGAAGGTAATATCCCCGAAAACGGAGGGGGTTTGACGGGTTTGGACATGAAATGTTGTGTATACACAGTTAATCTACATTTATCAAAGGTGATGGGAGGGTTCCTATGGCCGTGGGAAGTTGGGTTTATTGTTTACTCAAAGTTTGCTGAGGTCCTGGTATATTATAACTTACCCCTCTGAATCTAGATCTAATACAAGCTCCACTTAACACCTAAAACACCCATAAGTCATGAAATGAAGGACTTAGTATACCTAGACAGAATATATCTTTGTTGCCGATAGCTCTGCGCCAACCAATCACGTTGTTTCCTGAAGCAAGATTACAACGGCGCGTAGATTTTTCAGGTTCAATCACAATCAACAACTACCCACCGAGGAGTATTTCACCTGTCTCGTCTTGTGCCATGAGCATGTGGCTGAAAAACGTTCGGTTGGCTGCATGCAGGAAGTTAGATGCAGGGGTTGGTAGGGGTTTGGCATGGTAGATCACTCGGTGATTGTTCCGTCTTCCTGTAGGTGGTGGAATAACCTCTTCGTTTTACGTTAAATGCACAGAGAGTTTCCGACGGACCAAGAATGTCAATGCCGTTGTCCATCCCAATCAAAGCCAGTCAATATAGGGCCAGGATCGTTGATTATTCCTCCCTCTATTGGAATCCCTTACGACTTAACACCTCGCTCACTTCCATCCTCCACCACCCCCTTCTCCCACACCCCCATCTCCACCTCCGTCAACACATCCCCTCCCTCCGCCTGTACCACCTCAACCCCCAACCTTTCCGCAACACACCTCGTCCACCTCCCCGCCACCTCCTCCACGCCCACCCCCTTCACTCCCTCTTTCACAAAACTCGTCGCCTCCTTCCCTTCAAGCCCACACGCAACAATCCTATCAAACCACCACAAATCCGTGTCCACATTCAACCCTATCCCAAAACTCGTAACATTCCTTCTCATATGCACGCCCACCGCACATATCTTCCTCGTGTCACTCGTCCACACCCCCGGGTCCTCGGTCGTGTATCCCCGAATCCCGTAGTGCGATAAGCAGGCGATAACACTGTCTTCGAGCATACGGATGTAGCAGCGCGGGGTTAGACGATGTCGTTGAAGGTCGAGCAGTAAGTACCCCGTCATCTGGCCGGGTCCGTGGAAAGTGGTCTGTCCACCACGTTGGGTGGATACTACCCCGGCGCGGCCATTGGCGCATAAATGATCGCGCTGGGAAACCGAGATCGAGCGCTCCCGACGGCCGAGGGTGTAGGTGGGTGGAAAGATGGAGGTTATTGCGATTGGCGGCGGGGGCGCGAGGGTGGGGGATGATTTTGAAGCGAGGAATTTAGACACGAGGATGGATTGGAGGGTTGAAGCGCGGGAGAAGGGGGTGGTGGAGAGGTTGATGTGGTGTAATGATGCCATGGGTGCGACGGGGTTTTCCGATGACCACCCACCAAACACACGATGAAGAAGATGTATATCCTGGGCGCCGGCAACTTGGGCTGTAACCTCGCCTTCACTCTGCGGAGTTTGACGCCGCCGGTTGGGGTGGTATTGTTACTCCGATCGCAGGCGCTGCAGGAGTTCCGTGGGAGGATTGAGCGGACGTGGGGTGGTGTGACGAGGGGTGTCCATGGGGTTGAAGCGGAGGATTCATCAGACACCACTACTACTGCTACTAAAGGGCGGATCGAAAATCTTATCGTTGCGACAAAAACATACCAACTCACTTCTGCACTCCAGGGTGTAAGACACAGACTTGATGAGAGATCTAATGTGTTGCTGTTACAAAACGGGATCCCGCCAGGTATTGACACGATGTTCCCCAATCTAGACCCCGCCAGGAGGCCAAGGTGTTGGGGCGCGGTTACTACACATGGGGTTTTTAGGCCGGAGGAGAAGGAGAGGTTTTGTTTTACGCTTGCTGGGGTTGGGGAGGTACATTTCGGGCCGCTGTGGGAGGAAACCGGGGATGAGGGGAAAGGGTGGTTTGAGGAGCAGATAGAAAGGACTGGAGGGGTGCTTGTGGGAGGGAAAGAGTTGCGGAGGAGGCAGGTTGAGAAGTTAGCTGTTAATGCGGCAATTAACCCCGTTACTGCGATATGGGGGGTGAGAAATGGAGAGGTTCTTGGGATCCCTGAGGCGGTGAAGGTAATGAAGGGGGTTGTGAGGGAGGTGGCGGCAGTGGAAGATGTGGATGAGGAGGTGCTGTGGAGGAAGGTGGAAGAGGTGGTGGAAGCGACGAAGGAGAATTGGAGTAGTATGTATCAGGATTTTAAGGCAGATAGGGAGACGGAGGTGAGGGAGATTAATGGGTGGGTTGTGGAGAGGGGGAGGGAGATGGGAAAGAGGTGTGAGGTCAATGAGAAGTTGGTGACGAGGATGAGGGAGAAGGAGATGGTGAGGTTTGCAATATTTTAGAGCACTACCAATGAATTCACGGGTAAGGACAATAGATAGAATAGAGAGGCAGGATACACTGCTGGCTTATATATTAAATATGCTGTCAGTCTGTCACTTGGCTGAACGAAATACTCACCCGAAAAAAAAAACGAACGCGTACTGTACAATTTACCTTCAACGTAGAACCTACCCCACTTACCCCAGTGCCGCCCGTTCCCCCAACAGATCCCTTTGTCCAAAGAAATCCCCAACGATGGACACAATCATATCCATCATTCCCATTGTATCTTCCAGATTGTAGAATTCGATTTTCGGCGGAGGGGCATCTTCTGGTTCTTCACCTTCCTCTAGTTCCTGGGCTTCCGAATTCCTGGGCGCACAATCCTCACCTCCAACGGGATCAGTACCTTCTCTCCTGTCCTCCTCTGTTGTTTCCTCACTTCCCACCTCATCCTCCCACCCCTCTTCATCCCTAAACACCCTCAACACCTTCCAAGCCACCAACGCAACCTTCCCCAACTCCCTAATAACACTAACCTCCTCCGCACACATCACAATTTCACACCTGACCAGCAACGCCCAAATCCATACTGCCCACCCTTTCGCTACCCCCTTCTTCGCTGCATTCCTAACCTTCACCCTCCACCCCATCCACGCCGTAAACTCCTTCACAAGTCTTACCACCTCCCACTGCTGCATCGCCCACACCCACTCCTTCTGCGGCATCGTCGAAGACACGAAATCACGCCACGCTTTGTTGTCTTTCCATTTTGGGAAGCTTGGGCGGGACAGGGTGGGGGGGGAGGCGGAGAGACGGTTGCGGAGCGTGGTGAAGCGGGAGATGGTTGGGGTGTGGTGGGCGGGTGGGGGGAGAGGGAGAGGGGTGGGGTGGAGAGAGATGTAGGTGGATTCGGCGAAGTAGTAGTGGGGATCTTCTGACGAGGGGGTTGGGGAGGTGGGGGGAGGATGTTCAGATTCTGGTGGTGAGGGGAAGGGAGTGGATGGAGATGGTGGATCATCGTAGTCTAGTACCACGTCGTCGGGGTTGGCGACCGGTCGCTCTCGAGATGGAGGAGGAAGAGGAGGAGGAGGTCGCTCGCGAGGGGGTGGTGGAGCATTTGCAGTGGCTTCGGCGGATAGTAGTAGTGATGGAACTCCCTTCGCTTCGGACCTATAAGCTTTGTTAACACTCACACACCCTCTCTTTCTCCAACGCTGCACAGGACCGCGATGATATACCTAACCATTCTTAAATAATCCAAACCATCCTGCGGGGGGCCAAAAAAGTCCTCATCGCAGTTTTCAAGTCCAGGAAACGCCCCGCGCTGTCCAGTAGAGGGATCGACGTATCCGCGGGAAGCGTCGAACTTGCCGCCATGCGAGTCATCGCCACCATCGTTATAGTTATTCGGTCGTAAGCGTTTAGCTTGGTGTTGACCGCTGTTCTGCTGCGTCTGTGATTGAGATTGCTTATTCTTGCGTTTCGCCATTGGTAATGTAGGAGACGGTGATTGTGTTGATAGGGGTGGGTGGGAGGAGGTTGAGTTATGGTGAGGCTCTTGACGGAGGCTAGTGTAGGGCTGCATTTAGTGCGAACGCTCAGACCATGTTGAGATGAGTGACATATCGAGATGTCGGGAAACAAATGTCGAACTTCAATGGCAGTTTTGTAGCCGAAAGGATAGTTTCACTGATCAGAAAAATGAAGCAAAGCAGGAATGGATAGAAGTCACATTCCCTCTCCTCAGTAAAGTACCACCACCTCCATCTTCATCCCCCAGAATGAAAACAACGAAAACAGACTAAAATGAGAACACGGTACCAGAGTGGGTACGATAGTAGTTGCAGCGACAAATCAGCACAAAAAGGAACTCAAAAACCCTCATTTACGGCCCCGCCCAAAGGATGAAGAGAAGTAGATGAAGAGAAGTCAGAAGGAACTTGCACCAACAAAACCAAATAAACATCTTGATATACGCTCAACACCAAATAAATTTTGGAGTCCATCCAACCCAGTAATAGTAAGTATATAAGCACAATCATTATCCATCCCGTTATCGCATTCCCAAAACAAAGCGAGTATCTCAGATAAAAGCAGGTAGTATAAGCAAGAAAGAAAGAAACATCAACAAAGTACAAAACCCCGTCATGAAAAAGAACAATAAAAAAGACACTATATTACTCCCCCTCCTGCCACCAATATAGCCGCCGTAGGTTGAGGTGTGTGGTAGCCATTCCTCGAGTCTCCTGCAGCCTTAACCGGACTTCCCGAGGCAGCCATTCCCTGCCTACTGTTATTGGTGCTTCTCGATGCTATCTCATCTTCTTGGGCAAGTTTCTGTCTCCACTGCGCAATGTTTGTCGAGAAATCTGTCTGTGGGGTCGTCGGAGTCTTCTCAAATTCAAACGTATTGCTGAGCCGGTAAGTCTTGTTGGTACTTTCCCAATGATTCCTAAGCGCGTCGAGTTCTGTGGCAAGCGAGTCAAGCGCAACACTGGTGCGATTATCCGGGCCGTAGAAGCTGCTGCGTGCAGAACCACTCTCGCCGTTGGCGTTTTCAAACCTCGTACTCCGTCGGTAGGCATCAACTGAGTTTTCGACTTGATCAAGAAGCATCGAAACCTTTTGTTCTGCGCTCTGCGCCCGATTCTCCAGTAAGGCGTTTTCGCTTTCCAACTTGTCAACGAGAGCCTTCGTTTCGCCGTGTTTCTGTGTGATATCCATGACCTGTAGTTGCAACTGGCTGTGTTGTATCTTGAAACGATCACGTTCTTCTCGGAGTGAATCGAGTTGGGTTTTGGTTTCCCTGATCTGCTTGTCCAACGCCATTGCAGACTCGCGAACCTTGGTGCGGAGATCATCGATTTCCTTATTGAGGAGCTCGCGTTCCTGCTCCCAGTCTGCTTCGCTGCTCGATTCACGCCCCTTCTCGCATTCACCCGATTTCCGTTGTGCTTCCTCAAGCTCGATTTGTAGCCGCGCATTTGCCGTCTTGTGCTTCGTGAGTTCGTCCTTCATGCGTTTCAGCATTTTCTCAGTTCCTTTGACGTAGTGCACAGCGGACTGGTAGTCGTTCTCGAGTTGCTCCAATTTCTCGCGGAAGTGCTTCTCAACCTCTTGGGCCTGCATCTCTGCAGTATTCTTGGTTTCCCGGTGGGCACGTAAGCTATCTTCAAGACGGGCTTCGAGTTCTCGTAGACGGTTCAGCTGCTCTGGAGTTGCAGTACCAGATTCGGGAGAGTTCTGCAGGGTGAGTGACCGACGCTTATCAAAACCTCCCTGGGCTGATCTTTCGTGCAGAATTTCCTTGAGAGCATTATGCTTCGCGGTAACAGCATCGACTTCCAGTTGCCTTTGGTTGAGTCTGTTAAGCAGTTCCACGTTCTCTTTTTTCAAACGGCGAGCTTCATCACCGACATCCGCCATGCGTCTTCGAAGGGCGATGGAATCTTTGCTAGATTGTCCCTGTTGAAACTCTAGACCAGCGACCCGTTGCATGGCTTCTGCTAGCTTTTCGCCAGTTTCGTCGGCCTGCGCTTTGCTCTTTGCGAGAAGAACCTGGGTATTTTCGACCTGCTCTTGAAGCACCCGTACACGCTCTTCCGTAACGCTGGCGAGCATGCTCGGTGCCTCTCGTGCTGCTACCTTGTCCAGACCAGCAATCAAAACAGCATTTACTGCCTTTGCTTCTTCCGCATAGGTTGCCATCAGCTCTTCCGCGTCCTTTAGTCGTTGGTTCACGCTCTGTAGGTCGGCTGTCTTTTCTTCATATTCGCTCCGAAGTTGTGCTAGCTTCCTCTCCAACGATTCCTTCACAATCCGCTCCTCCTCTAGCTGTCGCTCAAGAGTACTGCTCTTTTGATTCGTGAATTGCATTGCCTGATTGAGTTTTTCTAGCGATGTCTGGTAGTTCTTGTTCTCCGCCATGACTTCTTCCAATCTCGCTGTAAGTTCGAGCTGGTCAATCTGCAGCATCTTTACGTTCGTAGTTGCTTCCTGACCTAACGCAGTTTCATCTCTATAAGCCCTCCCAGCATCTAACAGTTTCGGCGCGAAGGGTTTCGATTTCTGATGCTGCCCAATTCCGGTATTCGTCGAGCTCTGTAATCCTGCGCTGAGCAGAGGAAGCCGTCTCATCCGCCAGATGTCTTGCCTTCTTTTCCGCCGCGATTTCTTGTGTCAATGCCTGGGTTTGGGCGCTTAAGTCGGCCTGTGCTGACAATGACGCCGCGAGTTTTCGGCTCATGTCGGTCATCTTCTCCGCATCCATTGAGGCCGTATCAGATCCTGGGGTAGGTGTTGCAGGACCGCCCAGAGCTGCAAGTTTCGCTTTTGCATATACTGCCTCCTGAACCGCAATATCCCTTTGCCGTTCAACATCTTGCATGCGTTTAACAGCCAAAGCAGATTGCGATTCTAGCTCGGCTTGAACATTGGAAAGTTCCCCTTTCAGCGCAAGCATGGCCTCAACAAAAGGTCGATCGTCCTCAGCAAGCAACTCCCGTCCCCGGTCTTCAAAAAGAGCGGCGTGGCTGGTCTGTGGAGTATAGCCCGCTCTTCTAGCAAGTGCTAACTCGGAAACATACCAATCATTGATGCGTTTCAGCTTCTCAACTTCTTGCGAATCAACTACTGGGCGGGTATCCAAGTCACGCGATGCTGCAGCATTCAGACTATTTGGAGGTGGTTGCGTTGTCGCAGGACTAACAGTGGAAGCGTCAAATCTTGGTTGATCTTCAGGTGCGCGAACGCCGATTGTGGGTCGCTGGGGAGCTTGATGTACTTGGGGTGGTTGCTGCGGCTGTTGCTGGTTTCGTGGCTCTTCAGGTGGTTCGGGGTCTTCTAATATGGGTCCATTCATACTATCAAAGCTCTGCTGTGCAACATGCTGTCGAGATCTCGATCGCTCTTGAGTAACCCCGCCATCTTTTGAGTCTTTTCTCTGGACTTGGGCCTGATTCGAGGGCCCATTGGCTGTTACCGGCGAGTTTTCTTTTGTTTCTGTAGGGGGAATATTTTCCTTGCCCCTAGCGACAGCGGGGCCAGCAGGACCAGTGGGGGTTTTGCTTCTCGAGCCTGCGGCGGGCGGTGCCCCATTGGCTCGAGGCGGGGGCACTACCTGCTGGGTTGGTGGTGGACCAGATGGTTGGTTTGCTACTGATGCGCGAGGCAATCGGGATCCCCCAGGTCCGGTTCCAGAAGTGTTGTTGTTATTCACCAAAGGATTGGGATTGCCACCTGCTGGGGCAGGACCTATGGGGGCACTTTGAACAGGACTTGGCTTTTGGGGTCTCCTGGGGTCAGGAGCTATCCCGTCAAGAGACCCATTCCTCATACCCTGCGCTCTAGGTTGTCCACCAGGTCGATTCCGGTCGGTAGGTGAGGGGTGCGAAGGATTGTCGCTAGGATATCGTATCTTGGCCGTATCGAGGACATAAACTAGCTGGAGCTCTTCCTGTGACCTTGTTGGAACACTGGGCTCCCCACCAAGAACCACAACCTTTGTCCCAACAGTAGTCATCGTGTGCCCAGACCGCGGCGATGGAGATGGCCCCATGTTTTGGAATGTATACCACCTACGCGACGATATCCGGAATGCTGCAAGATCACCCAAATCCAACCCATCCGATGATCGCCCGCCAAAGATGTACATCACATCGTTAACCAATGCAGCTGCATGTCCTTCCCGCGGTGATGGGATAAAGCCTATGCAATCCAATTGAGTCCATTGGTTTGTCTGAGGATCATAAGACCACACATCGTTGAACCACTCTACACCATTCGTTCCACCGAATCTGATACCACGCGTCAGTCCATTCCATTTTCATGCACATCCGATGTCACCCACAGGAAAAGTTTATCTTTCCATGTTACAATAGTGTGGTTTGTTCTGCTTGCCGGCACATCGGTACTACCCTCAGCCCCCGGAACTAGAATTTCCCATTTTGAGCCGACATGTTGGAGTGTGTTAAGGTCGAAGGCCACGAGATCATTGAAGAAAACTGTATCGACTTGTCCTCCAAAAATGTAAAGTTTAGAGCCCAGAATATTTAATGTATGGCCGTATCGCCCGGATGGCCGGTGTCCGTGAGGACTAGCGCGAGACCACTGTCGTGTTGCTGTGAAGACGTTAGCGACCGTTTCGAATATCTAGGGCTAGGCATGTATTACATGTATTTAGAAGATATAGGGTTTCATCTAGGACATCTCTCTCATCTAACTTGGTATCACCACCAAAAACTGTAATCCATCCGGTCAGCAACGCCTCCAACGACACAGTAAGACGATTGGCAAGACCAACCAATAAACGCATTTCCGACCAGCAAGCTTGCGTGTCCAACTCTAGGACCCGGCCCTTCGCTCGTAGTCATCACCGGATACGACTCCAGCCGTTCGCTGTTACCCTCGATCATCCACAGATCCCCTCGCACATTCTGCGACCGTATCAATCCTCCCATGATATAGATATCTCCATCCTTGCTGGAAACGGCATTGGCGGCATGTCCGTATCGCGGGAAAGGGGAAGGATGTGACGAATTTAACGTTAACCGACGCTGAGACCAAGGATATAACGATGCATTGTTCGAAATCTGTTGCGCCGGCGGTGATTGCTGCTTCTAAATTAGCTCAATAATGGATTCACTTACATCTTGATGGTGGAGAAAAGAAGACAAAGTAAATAGAGGATGCTTAAGCTTCATACCTGCAACACTCGTCCTTGATTTGGGCTGGGCGTGGCGCCATCAGAATTCTGCGCCTGGTGAGTTCGTAATCCCGCCGTCGGAGCTGCAGAACGTATATGGGGTGATCCTGAATCGCCAGCGCCT
Organism: Trichophaea hybrida; assembly: GCA_015178995.1. Classification (NCBI taxonomy): domain Eukaryota; kingdom Fungi; phylum Ascomycota; class Pezizomycetes; order Pezizales; family Pyronemataceae; genus Trichophaea; species Trichophaea hybrida. Next base: position 71,897 of record WHVE01000198.1, read on the forward strand.
GCCGGAAGGTTGCTGAGAGAGTTGTTCTGGGAGCTAGGTGGTGTTGTGCCAGTTGCTGGATTGGTGGCACCTGTGGGAGTTCCTTCACGATGTGTCCCCTTTTTCTTGCCGAAGAGGAATGCCATCGTTTAAAGCTCTAGAAGACCCGTTTCGTCCACCCCCAGCGCTGCAGCGATTTGGACGGTGTTGCTGTAGCAAGGTCCAGGGAGGGAGGTATGGTATCGTGAGGTTTGTTGGTGAGTGTCACTCACGTCGTCTCCAAAATTGAGAAGAAAGTAGCTATTCAGCTTCTGAACGGGATAAGTAGAGCGCACGGTGGCTGGTGGTGAACTACGTCCTGCAACTAAGTAACTTGCTTGCTGTACCTGACCCGGCCCCTGTGGAATGTCACGACTGGGGGAAGAAAAGAAAAGACGGAAGGAAAAAAGAGACTCGACTTGAGATAATCGATCGTATCGTGACAAGTGACAAGGGGGTAAAAAATGGACGTTTAGAAGATAGCGGAGAAATGATGGACAGTTTGAAACCCAGCAAAAATCGAACCGAAAATCAGAGCCCCTTCGTGTGCTTGTGGTGCTGGTACTTCCTCGTTGGTAGTGGTTGGTGCAGGCAGGTCGGTACATGTATGTAGACCTGTCAACTTCTACTTGGATGGACTTGGACTCTTTTTTGCAACCCTGTCACACCGATGAACCCCCTTCTGTATACAGATGAGGGATGAGGTACTAAGAGGCAAGGCGTTTATTTCTGTGCCTATCTGATCTGGAGGTGAATGGGAGGCCCGCTACAGCGATGTGAGTGAGGCTCGGGGAGGCCACAGATTGAAAATTGTTCTCTCACAACACCTACCACAGATACCCACTGCGGCGGCGGATGAGCGGTTGGTGGGCTTCTACTCTGTTTCTATCGCCGGTGTGTTTCAGGGTCCCACTAGCATCCTTGGGATTGGTTGCCGCAATCCAGTAAGTCGACTAGCGAAAAGGGGGAGCTTTCTCAGCTTGCCCTGGTGTGGGGACTTCTGACTACGCTCCCTCCGCCCGCAAGCTGTTTGCGCGTATTTGTACCGATATTTCCCTTCGGCGACACAAGCTTAGCTGCAACAACCGCTGTTGCAGCCCATTACCTACGCCCCTCACGGAATGCTGCGGATAACTGGAGCCCTACTTCTGCATCAGAGGAATCCTCACGTTTCACCCCAGCAGATCTATCTTGGGCGAAGGAACTGCGGTGTCGCGTCATAGTTTACCGCTGCCCACCCTCCCCGATAGATTGGGTGCATGGGGGCCGCATGGCAGACATCGATGCATCACGAACTTCAACTTCCGTACCGTTTTATCCAACCCTCCTAGCGGAAGAGGATCTATCTCGAACACTAAGCGCTTCACACCTTCACAGTGAAGACCGCGATGGGATGCATCTATCCATTCTTAGATCCCCCCAGAATATTCCTCCTTGCAGCTGCTGCATTGGGCAGCTAAGCTCCCTCCATGTTTCGACTTCCCGTGACATTACAGTCATCCGATATCACTCACGGCGCTGTGTTGCATAAAATGCACTTGCACTTTGTGACGTTGCTGCTTTCCCCCCACACACTCACGCACGCACAGTATAGATCCGTATTCTTAGAGATCTCTTGTGATCAGTACACATCGATACGTACACGCAAATTGTTCCTGTGAATTTAGGTCTTTTCAATTGTGGAGACGCGATCGACATTGGGATCCCGGACCTCCACCATCACCGGTCTAACAATGGAAGGATGAGAAGTTTCTGCGTCCGCATCAGGATATCCGATGGTCAATCTTTCCCTCAAATGTTACGCTAACACGATGTTCATAGAAACTTCTAAGTTTGAGCCATCCACCATTAATTCGATCAACAATTCTATTTCCTCATGCATCCAGAACACCAATCAGCTTGTGGTTCAGAAATACTAAATGAACTTTTCCTAGTGCCGTGTCATGGAAGAGCACTCGTCTCAACACAATCGAGTGGCATTGTGTGATCGAGTTCAGTCCTGTGTTCCTACAACGCCTTGTGCAGGTCTATTCTTTGCAGGCGGCTTAGTGACATCCCAGATGTTGCGAGCATTCCTATATACTTGGAGATGAAGGGGTGGTCGGAATCACCTTCATCAAGATTTCGTGGGAATTGGCCTGAGGTCGTGATGGAAGTTGATGTGCTTTCATATCGGACAAGAGTCCTCGATTGAATGTGCAAGTGATCTGTCAGATTACGGTACCGTACGAGTACTTAATTAAGTGCATACAAATCCAACGGTAATAAAAACTTTAGAACATACTCCATCTCTTGAACAGTAACCCCCCCCCCCCCCAGGCTTGCTGAGTCTACTTCAAACCGATTCGGTCAGAGGGGATGGAGATATCAACCACTTACTCTCTAGTATCCAAGTGATCGTATAGTAATCTTCAAATAATGCATAGGCCGTGATACATTGAGATTGGACTTGTTATATAATGTTTGAGGGAATTATTGGGAGAATCTTTCGACTGGTTTTGTCTCTCTACTCGCTAGATAGGAACGTGGCCTGTCAGTGGATCTCGGATAGAGAGACAGCGTCTCATCAACGAGTCAACAGGATATGGGTGTTTGATATTTGTTAATCACCTCAATTCGAGTTCAAAAATGTTGTTGCAAAGCGTGCCAAACACTGACGCTGTTCGATGAAAACGAACTGTCAATAAAGAGTTTCCACAGCGAAACATCAGGCATCATGGTTACACGAATTGGATAAGACCTGAGGGTGGTGTGTATCTAGGCAGCCGCCACAATCAGCATTGTCACTTGAGTACATCCAAACCTCTGCTCTCTACTTCAGTATCTCCTATAGGAGTCATATATGGCCACGTTCAACATCTAGTATCCACGGTGGACATGCTCTCGCGATAGGCTCGCTCATCTCTTCGCCTACAACATCCCTTTTCGCTTGTCTTCCACACCTGATCCGATTCCAACAAGAGCATTCTTCTGTCGTTCGCGTTCCTTTCGACATCCGTGGTTTGTCGCGGCAGCCATGTTGTTATAAGAACAAATCTCGACCGCCCATTACCCTCTAAGCCCTCGTTCTCCCAACAACAACCGCCCGTTCACCACGTGCCGCAGCCTCAAGATCGCACACAGCTACAGTCTCGGCATCCTCCGCCATCTCCGCAACAACTCCGCACCATGAGTGCGAATGGACAGGCGCAGAAACCGATGGCGGCAAACGACGTTGGTGGACAGTACGGCCCCCCGAATGGCGTTCTAAGAGCTGCTGCAGCAGCAAGCTCAACTCACCAGCACTTACCGGCGTATCCAACCAAAACCACCACCGCTCCAACGACCATGGTTACCCGACAAAACACTGCGACACTGAGCAATATGATCGCTGCTCCCATCGGCGAGCCGGCAGAGTTGCTTCGGCAAACCCTACAATCCGCGCCGAATTCGCGCCCCAATAGCAGATCGAGCTCGCGAAGGCGAAACTCTTCCTCGCCCGCGACACCAAGGACCATCTACACGCCGAGCGGATCGGCTGAGAATTCTGAAGGAGAATGCCCTCGGCACGATGATGGAGGGATGGATACCCCCCGGATGAGACACGGATTCGAAGACGAGTACAATTCGGAAGACTACTTGGCAGTCTTGGAGCAGGTGCGAGCTCTTAATTTTGCATCGACTACATGAACCTTCTAATTGCGGATGCTACAGGTTTTCTACATGTACTACACAGACAAGCGACATGAAACTGGCGGAAACCCTAAGGCTGAGACGCAGAATTTCCCACTCCAGGAATGGCGAATGCGCGACAGGCTGAAGACCGTTTCAGCGGCGCTTGTATTATGTTTGAACATTGGAGTAGATCCACCAGGTATGTCTTAGATGTTTTCAAGCCCCATTGATTGGATCTCATCGTGTTGTAGATATTGTGAAGACGAATCCGTGCGCAAAGTTGGAGTGCTGGATTGATACCCTTGCTCATCCTGCGGCCAAAGCGCTTGAAATGATCGGAAAAAACCTTCAACAGCAATACGAGACTTTGAGCATTCGAACACGATATAAACAATACTTAGACCCTTTCGTGGAAGATACCAAAAAGTTTTGCTGCTCCTTGCGGCGGAACGCGAAAGACGAGAGGATTCTGTTTCACTACAATGGTCATGGAGTGCCGAAACCCACTTCGAGCGGAGAAATCTGGGTCTTCAATAAGAATTTCACGCAGTACATCCCAATATCGCTGTACGACTTACAGAGCTGGCTTGGAGCACCTAGTCTATTTGTATATGACTGTAGCGATGCCGGAAATATTATCACTAACTTCAACCGATTCATCGAGAAACACGAACAAGAAGCGATGGAACAGAGAGCTCGAGATCCGTTGGCGTTGAATAGCTCATCATATACAGATTGTATACAACTCGCGGCGTGTAGCAGCAAGGAGACGTTACCGATGAATCCCGAACTACCAGCTGACTTATTCACTTGTTGCTTGACTACGCCAATCGAGATAGCGGTGCGGTTTTTTGTGTTACAAAACCCCCTACCTTCAACCCTACCCATGGAAATGGCAATGAAGATCCCAGGGCGCCTACAGGAGCGTAGGACGCCCCTGGGGGAATTGAACTGGATCTTCACCGCTATCACAGATACCATCGCATGGAATACCTTGCCGCGCCCATTGTTTAAGAAACTATTTAGGCAGGATCTGATGGTGGCAGCATTATTTAGGAATTTCCTGCTCAGTCAGAGAATCATGAGAGTCCACCATTGCCATCCCATATCCTCTCCGGCCCTGCCCGAAACACATCATCATCCTCTTTGGCAATCATGGGATCTCGCGGTTGAAATGGTGCTGGCACAACTCCCGGCTCTCAAGGCCTGCGAAAAAGGCGGCCCGCCATACGAATATCAACATTCAACGTTCTTCACCGAGCAACTCACCGCTTTCGAGGTATACCTCTCACAAGGTGCCGTTGACAGACACCCCCCAGATCAATTACCCATTGTCCTGCAGGTGCTTTTAAGTCAGGTTCACCGACTCAGAGCGTTGATATTACTTAGCAAGTTTTTAGACCTTGGGCCATGGGCGGTTAACCTAGCATTGAGCATTGGAATCTTTCCCTACGTTCTGAAACTCCTGCAATCTGCCGCACAAGAGCTAAAGCCCGTGATGGTGTTTATATGGGCGCGCATCCTCGCAGTAGATTCTAGTTGCCAGGCGGACTTGTTGAAAGACAATGGCTACAGCTACTTTGTCCAGATATTGAGTCCTACATCCGGTATCCCTGTTGGAAATGCGAGTGAGCACCGAGCAATGTGTGCATTTATCCTTGCTATGTTCTGCCGGGGATTCAGTCAAGGGCGTGCTGTCTGCGCTCCTCCGGGAGTCATGAACGCATGTCTAGCTCATCTCGGAGATGAAAATCCACTTCTGAGACAATGGGCTTGCTTATGTATCTCGCAACTGTGGGATGGGTATCCGGAGGCGAAGTGGCAGGGTATCCGAGAGGGCGCACACTTGAGACTATGCGAATTGGTTGTGGATAACGTTCCGGAAGTCAGAGCTGCAATGCTGTTCGCCCTCACCACTTTCTTGGGGATTCCGGAAATGAGTGAAGAAGTGATGAAGATTGAACAGACTGTGGCAAGTAGTGTCTTGCTAATGACTACCGACGGAAGCAGCATGGTGCGGAAAGAGCTAGTCGTTTTCTTCAGTAATTTTGTCAAGAGGAACGAGTCCAAGTTCTTGGTTGCTGCCTACGAGCAGATGGTACAGGAGAGGGAATTCCTTTACAATGGCGGTGGCTCTAGGTTGAATGGGGATGCATCAAAAGGCCCCAATACGAACGGAATGCCCAGTGGTTTGACTAGGTCATTAACTAACCCTGGGGTACTGGGAGGAGGAGGCACACAATTCCGCAATCCAGGCAGAAATAAGGATTCCACACCGCGACGGTCTGAGGGTACGATCTTTGCTGCTATCTGGCAAGCTCTCCTTATGATCTCTGTCGACCCATTCCCGGAGACGGCGCAATCGGCCAGAATTGTTGTTGACTACATCCACAATGCACTTTTGGAGAGCCCGTTGGGTCCCAGTGCACAAGGGCTGATCGATGATATTGTGCGAGCAAGCCTTAAATCTTTTAGCCTCAAGCTGCAGTCGGAGCCCGCGTCCGTCGAGAAATCACGACCTGAATCCTCAGGTGTAACTGTAGTCCGAGAAGGTTATTTCACCAGTTCGTTGCGGAGATCGGCCAGTATTGCGGCAAGCCTGAAGAACCTTGCACTTGGTTACTCTAACCCCAACCTCAATCGAACGACTGAACCCGTGTCACCAAAACCAGGCAGGTTTGTGACCGACAAAGATCCGGACTGGAACCGACCTCCGGATGTCAACGATTACACCAACACCACTACCAACTATCGTTCTGCCAAGGAACCTATGAGCAAGAACTTCCATCCAAGGGACCCGAATGATGCACCCACTATTCCAATCCCAAGTAAATTCATGGATTGGTCTATTGAGGTATTACTCTGTATCCCGACGACCGTATTTGACTAACAAAGGACATATAGTACTTCCGAGAGCCTCAGATGAAGCCCAACGAAGCGGATGAGCCCGGCAGTGTAGACTACAACCAACGGCTTTGGCGCCGAACAAGGAATGACAAGATAATCATAGATACCCAGGCCAGAAAGAGCGAGCAATAACCTCCCGATGGGACTATCCGAAGGCATTGTTCAACAATCTATGTCAGCCAACGCGACTGTTGTTCCATCAATTCGAGAGCTATCTTGTGGCGGTGGATGACAAGGATAGTGTATCTATTTGGGATTGGGACAGAGAAACACAAATGTCTCGGTTTTCGAACGGAAATCCAGTTGGAACCAGAATAACAGAGATCAAATTCCTGAACGAAGATGATGTCGCATTGCTCATGACTGGGAGTGGTGATGGTGTGGTCAGAATTTACCGCAACTATGAAAGCGAGAAGGATGTCGAACTTGTTTCTAGCTGGCGAGCGTTGACGGATCTACTACCTTCGCAACGTAGCTCCGGTTTAGTCGCGGATTGGCAGCAGGGACGGGGAACCATGTTGGTAGGAGGCGATATGAAGGTTATTAGGGTGTGGGATGCTCCAAGGGAGATGTGTATGGCTGTAAGTCCCATCTAACCCCTCTCAACCTCGCTTTACTAACGTTCGATTAGGATATTCCCGCACGGTCAGGATCTTGCATTACCAGCTTGACCTCAGAACAAGTCGCTGGTAATATCTTTGTTGCGGGCTTTGGCGATGGAGCAGTGCGAGTTTATGATCGTCGGATACCGCCGAGGGACAGCATGGTGAAAGTATGGAAGGACCACAGATCCTGGATTGTCAAAGTCCACATGCAGCGTGGAGGTATGCGAGAATTGGTGAGCGGTAGTGCCACTGGTGAGGTGAAGTTATGGGATATAAGGATGGACTCCCCAGTGAAGAGCTTCCTCGCACATACTAAGGGGATGCGGAATTTGAGCGTACATGAGCATGCTCCCGTTATAGCGACGTATGCATCCGCACACACTCTTCCCCATTTCTGGAGACGAAGAGACTGACCTGCTTCTAGGGGCTCGACTTACCATGATGTCAAGTTATGGAATATTAATGCCCATAATTTCACGGTACCGCTTACGACCGTGAAGCCACACACGAGTTTCCTCCAGCAGAATCGGTCGAGTCCCGTTACTGGACTTGCATTCCACCCGCACCGGATGATGATGGCATGTTCTGGTGCTGGTGACAACCACATAAGCCTATTCTGCTGCGACGCGAAGGGAGGCATATAAAGAGACGTTTTGATAATATTGATATTATTGCCGTTAGAGAGTTTCTCGGGTGATTGTTATTTTGCTTTATGTTTTTAAATTTTTTTCCTTTTCGTCAGTTAATTCAGGGTTGAAAGATAACGGAGTTTGGTGCTTGGGGGTTTTCTTTCTTTTACACGTACCTAAACTCGGTGCATTCTTTTGGGAATATTTGGCGGATATAATAAGTACCATGTACTTAGTATGTAGTGGTTATTGGGATAAGATGGAAGAGCTGATGGTGATTTTTTTGCCATCATATTACAATCATTCGGGATCCTCTACAAATTAGATTTTTGGTCCGAATCACATCTAATGACCATTAGTGGAGGCTGAGGTCTGGCTAGCGCAGAAAGGCAAAAAAAGTTTGAAGCCAGCTCAACTTCAACTCCCCGCACAAACCCCCACATCCCGTACAACAACACCGCCTCCTTCAACTCCAACCTCAACCTACAACTTCACATATAACCCCCAGATCCCGTTATAATATATCTTACATACAAACCGGTATAATGAGCGACGCTTCAGATTCCCCTAATGAGACTGAGGCGGGGGTGGTTATTGGAATTGCATTCGGAAACACCACCAGTTCGATAGCATACACATCTGCTGTATGTCCCCGCACCACAGGACGTAGATACAGATACGAGCGAGGAGATAACTGACGGGAATATGAGGCATAGGACGGAAAGGCTGAGGTTATTGCAAATGAGGAGGGAGGTATGTTGACGATCCATGGCCCCGACAAAGTTCTGTGCTCATTGTAGGAAGACCGACAAATTCCTTCCGTTCTCTCTTACCTTGATTCGGACGAATTCCACGGTGGTGAAGCAAAGGCACAGTTGGTTCGCAACTCCAAAAACACTGTCGCCTACTTCCGTGATTTCTTGGGAAAGAAGTACGTGTTTCCCGCTCCGTTCTCCGGACCACAAATGAAATTTCTAATTCGAAATAAAGGTACTCGGAGGTCGACCCCACAAACTCCCACAATTCCGCCCACCCGATAGATGCCGACGGCGCAGTTTCTTTCAGCATTGTAGAAAAATCGGGACAGAACGCCACCAACATCAGCGTCGACGAGATCACAACTAGACACTTGAGACGTCTCCGGCAGTCGGCTGTCGACTTCCTCGGAAAGCCCGTTACTAGCGCCGTCATCTCTATTCCTACCGATTTTACTAACGCTCAACGGGCAGCTTTGGTTGCTGCTGCAAAGGGCGCCAATCTTCAGGTCCTCCAAGTCATTCACGAGCCTGTTGCTGAGGCTCTTTCATATGCAGCAAGGGAGAACCTCCAACCCCACGACAAGATTATTCTTGTAGTTGATATCGGTGGAACACGTACTGATGTTACCGTTATCGCTGTTCGTGGTGGCATGTACACAATCCTTGCCACTGCCCACGACTACGAGCTTGGTGGTGTGCATCTCGACCAGGCTTTGGTAGATCACTTTGCAAAGGAGTTTGTGAAGAAGCACAAGAGCGACCCCCGGGAGAACGAGCGTGGATTGGCAAAGCTGAAGTTGGAGTCTGAGAGCGTTAAAAGAACCCTTTCTATCGCTACGACCGCGAGCATTGGCATCGATTCGCTGTGCGATGGTGTTGATTTCCACTCTAGCATCAACAGGTTGCGGTACGAAATGTTGGGCAGAAAGGTCTTTGACCAGATCATTAAGCTTACTGAGAATGTTGTTGAGAAGGCTGAGCTCGACCTTTTGGATATCGACGAAGTACTTGCCTTTTCCCTCTTTTATCATGCTGCCATCATGCTAACATGGATAGGTTATCCTCGCTGGAGGCTCCTCCCACACCCCCAAGATTGCGCAGCGATTCACTCAGCTCTTCCCTCAGACTACCCCAATCCACGCTCCTTCCGTAGAATCTACCGCTCTGAACCCCTCCGAACTCGCTGCCCGCGGTGCTGCAATCCAGGCCTCGCTCGTGTCTGAATTCGACATTGAAGACATCGAGCAATCTACACACCCCATGGTTACCGTCGCTCCTCACCTCAGCAAACACATTGGTGTGGTCATTGTCGGCGCCGATGGTCATGAACACTTCCAATCTCTTCTCCCTGCTCAGACCGCAATTCCTGCACGTAGAGCGGCAGAGTTCCTAGCTCCTGATGAGGGTGGTGATGTCATTGTTAAGTTTGTGGAAGGTGCTAGCGAAATTCATAAACACACCCCCGAGAAGCCGGCAAAGGAGGCCAATGGTGATGCGGAAGACAGTGACGAGGATGATGACGACGACGAGGAGGAGGAGGAGGAGATCAAGACCAAGCACATGAAGGTTGAGAAGCTCCTTGCCGAGGCATTGTTGAAGGGTGTTGAGAAGGGAAAGAAGATTGAGGTCACAGTTCAAGTGACGGCCGATAGCGTGCTAAATGTAACTGCAAGAGTCGTGGGAACACAACAGGGTGTCAGGGGCGCTGTAAAGGCAGCTTAGATCTGTTTGACTTAAGTTCTTTTAAGCGAAGGAGTAGAAAAAAGTTTGATCTAGGGGTTTTTGGGATGCTTTTAGATATATTGGGGATACATGCAATGGTTCTGGGTACGGGTTTACTTCTGAATATCTATGGATGAGGGGAACTTCTGGGCTATGGGATACGATTTTACGAATGAGTAACAGTGTACTTGTAGAAACTCTTGGAGGAATCTAATGTGCTGTTAAATGGAGGAGATGCATCCTATCTCCAGGCACTCGTAGATTTAATGCACGTGACGCTTACTCACCAGTTGAGGCCACATTCAAGCTTCACGAGTTGTCGAGCCGCAACCAAACTCCACACCTCCGACCCTTTCACGAATTCAACGATCGATCCTCTTTACTCGCGCTCCCGGCGGCATCGAACCTCCCCTGCATACCCAATAAAAAGGCCTACACCATGGTACGGAAACGTCAATTCGAATTGGAGGAGTTGAGGGGCTGACCACCTAGGTCGTTCTTGCTGCGTCTATCTGTACCCGCGGGGGGAAAGCGGTGCTATCGAGACAGTTCCGAGAGTACGTTTCATAAGATGTGCGGAGAGCAGGGATGGCTGATATGGGGATGGACAGAATGCCCCGGTCACGAATCGAGGGATTGCTTGCGGGCTTCCCGAAGCTTACAGATGCGGGGACTCAACACACTACGATCGAGACGGAGAATGTGCGCTACGTTTACCAGCCTTTGGTTCGTCCTCTCCTCCTCCAACCCCTACTCTAGATAAGAAGAGAGAATACTGATTGTGGGGTAGGACGAACTGTACATGGTCCTCATTACCAACCGCGCCTCCAACATCCTGCAAGACATAGACTCCCTCCACCTGTTCGCCCAGGTCGTATCGTCTATCTGTAAATCCCTCGATGAGCGTGAGATCCTCCGGAACTCGTTCGAGCTGCTCTCGGCCTTCGATGAAGTTGTGGCACTGGGCTATCGCGAGAACCTTAGTCTCCAGCAGATCCGCACGTTCCTTGAGATGGAGAGTCACGAGGAACGTATTCAGGAGATCATCTCGCGGAACAAAGAGTTTGAGGCCAGCGAGGAGCGGAAGCGGAAAGCGAAGCAGCTGGAGCTGCAGAGGAAGGAAATGTCGCGGACCAATCTGGGTGGTATGGGAGGGGGTATGGCGGGAGGTATGGGAAGCTCCAGCAGGAGCACCCCGAAGTTCCAATCTTCGTATAATCCGACGAAAACACCGGATACCTACGACTCATACGAGGCCGAGAAGAAGAAATCCACCTTCTCCAGTGCGCCAAAGGGGAAGGGAATGCAGCTTGGCCGCAAGAATAAGACTACCGATATGTTCGAGAAGGTCCGCGGCGAGATGGGCGGGGATGCAGACGAGCGTGCACCGCTTGTTGGCTCCTCTACTCCCTCGCAGGAGGTCACCTCCCCGCGCCAAAGCTCCTTCTCTGCACCGTCAGATACGCACGGTATCTCCATCACCATCTCGGAGCAGCTCTCGGCGGAGCTAGCACGCGATGGAAACCTCAAATCATTTGAAGTCAAGGGTAACCTGATGCTCCGCATCTCCGACTCCTCGCTCACAAAGATCAAACTCAACGTTACCGCCGACGCCTCTAGTGGCGCACAGTTCCGCACGCACCCCAACGTCGACCGTGCTGCCTTCACCTCCTCCGGTATGCTGCAGCTCAAAGACACCTCGCGCGACTTCCCGGTCAATAACCAGTTCGCACTCCTCCGTTGGCACCAAGCCTCGGGCGAGGCCCCAATCGCATTCACGATATGGGTTGTCCACGCCAGCAGCGGGCGATACACAGTCACAGTGGAATACGAACTCGCTAATGAAACTAACACACTCCGCGATGTGGTCGTGTCCATTCCATTCCAGCGCAGCGAGCCGTCCGTCTCCAGCATGGATGAGACATATGAAGTTGCCGGCGACTCGCTGGATTGGATGCTCGCTGTTGTCAGTGAAGAGAACACGACTGGTGCATTTGAGTTTGAGGCGGAAGCAGAAGACGAGAGTGAATTCTTCCCCATGAAGGTGGCGTTTAGAATGGAAAGACCGGTGGTTGGCGTTGATGTAAGTTTCCTCCTAATGGATTACGGGGGATAGGGTTAATGAATCGCAACAGGTTAATGATATTTCGCTTGTGGAACTGGGGGAGAGCGTTGATTATAAGAAAGAGGTTAAGAGTGTGGCGGATAACTATATCATTGTCTAAATGTTGTGGAAAAGAGGATGAAACGTAATGTGGGTATAAAAACTCTAGATGTACCCCCCGTTGTCTTTGTGATTTTATGTCGTTATGTGCGTGCGGTCTTTTTTTTTGTTGTTGGTTGGATTGCTTGTGTAGTTGGTAAAAAGATTTCTGGTTGTGTGTTAAATGAATGCTCACGTGGTAAGTTATGTAGAAGGTTTCTAGTTCATGACATATCACTTTGGTAACATACGCCTGCATACGCACACGTACACTGGCATCCGCGGTTGCACGCATAATTAGTGCACCTGGGTTTAGAACTTGATATTTATTGGCCCCTAATGCCCTAGATACCTTTTTCCCTCTGGATCACATCTTCTTATCACACAATCTCCATTACCACCACCAAACACAATCGAAATCGACATCTTTTCAAGGCCATATCAACCAAAACAGTACTTTCAACACAAAACCTTCCTTTCCACACTTAAAACCCCCGGTAGTATCCCCCTATCGTCTATCACTTTTACAGCCCAGGACCACCAAAAAAAGGTAGTGAGTGATATACCATGACCCGACTTGATCTCCCCCCGCTGCTCTCTGGATAGCCATATCAGCTAGATGGATAGCGACATAGTATGTAAATGAAGGAAGGGCCTTTGGGAAATGTCACAGACGAAGTAAGGGGATGGAGTTGTGTACTCACTTCGGAGATGATGGTGGGTTATGAGTATGGGTATTCACTTCGGATCTTGCCCATCCTGGAACTTGTTGGGTTTTCCTCTCTGTTGGGTTGGTTAGCTTGGGGGTATCACTAAGTAAGTCTGAACACAGATGGGATGCTGTGGATGTCATGGTATACCTTGGAATTATAATTGAGAGGCACATATACAAACCGAGTCAATATTAATATTGGTTGGGAAGCGGTGTGGTGGCAACATTTGGAATTCAGTGTTTGCCAGCCCTATACAGTCAGTTTGTTTCGTTGGAGCTCCAATCCAGCAGGGCTGCTAGAATAGGTCAGGTTTATCACAAGCTGAGCTGTTCAAGGCGCTGGTGGTGCATCACGCATCCGCGCACGTCATCGGAAATTGTAGTTCCGCACTGTGCGATATTATTACTCCTCACACTTCATCACTCCTACGTACGCACTTTTTCCCTCTTCCAAAGCCATTCCATCCATGCCATTTACCTAAAAAGCCCTCACATCACGTAAAGTAAAAAGTTATAAAAAAAAAAATACACAAGAAAAACTCCCTGCCCGCCACTACATGCTTCATGACCGATCATATCTTCCTCCCTCAAAACACCATTAACATCTTTATCACTATTAATCCGTCGTCTGCGCCTCCGCCTCCCTTACTGTTCCAGCTACCAGTTGCTCCTCCTCTGGCATCCCGGTACCCTGCGATTCTTCGTAGTCGTCTTGCTCACTATCTGGCAAAGGAACTCCGTACTCATCGACATACACTGTTCTCTGTTTTTCAATTACCTGTACGTTTTCCTCCGGTTCCTGCTGGTCATCTGGAAGAGGGTTTCCATCCTCGTCGACATACACGATTCGCTGTTTGTGCACGATCTCGTGTGCTTCTGGGTTGAAGTCGGCGGGGAGGCTACTGTGGTTACTTGTTAGCGGTATGATTACAGATAAAGGGCAAGGAAAGAGCCTACTCAGTTCCTGGCACCGCTGCTTCAGCCTCGGGTTGTGGTGAGCCCTCGGGCTGGCTCGCGTTCGCGGTGTTTACTGCAGGTTGTTGCTCGTTGATTGGATTACCGTCCTCGTCGACATAAACCACAATCTGTTCTGTTTCTGGTTCCACCGCCTCGGGATTTTGCGGGGCGGGTGCATCAATAGGCTTGCCATCGTCATCCAACATCTTATATTTCGTCTCGTATTTGGTTTCAAACTCCACCTTTCCTTCCAGTGCCTTGACTTCTTCCTCGTTCAAAATGTTGCCGTCTTGATCGCGGTACTCGATGTGATGCTCCGTAGCAACGACCACATTATCTTGATGTTGCGCTGGCGGTGTAATAAGAGAGTCCGGAGCTGGAACGATTGATCCGGGTTGTTCTTCAACTGGTGGTCGTGGAACGTCTTGTTTTAGGGGTTCTTGCTGCTGCTGCTGTTCGTGTTCCTGTTCGGCTGGAGGAGGAGAAGGAACCTCGGCTTGCTTGGGTTCATCAACAGGCGGGGCAGGGGCAGCAGCTGTAGTGGGGACGTGGGTTGGCTTCGATACGATGCTCTTGTAGTCGGACAAGTTGTCCAGGAAGGTATTACAATCCCAGTCCCAGGTATTAATTAGTTTCACCTGTCGGCAGGAGCTCTTGGTCCATGCGCTTCCATAAGCAAGAGGGCTATAAAGACTAAACACCACCGCGCTGAAAGCCAGGAAGACAACAGCGAGAGTCCATCCAACAAAGGGAAGCTTTCTAAGTCCAATTGCCTTGATGCGGAAAGCGACAAAGTCAAAGATTTGGGCGAGCGCGATGACTGCAAAGTAGAGTGCGGGCAGGTAGTGATGAAGGAAAAGCTGACGCTGCATCAGGAAGAAGGGGAAGTAATGGAATGCCCATGCGAGAACTGCTACACCGACTTCGTAGTCAAAGCGGCGGAAGTTGGTGACGGAGTAATCTTTGTATCCTCGTTGCCAGCGCAAGACGGCAAGACCCTTAAAGAGCACATATAAAGCGATTGCGACTGTGGAGGTCCACCAAATAAGCGGGTTACCGATAAGATAGATCTGGCGATGGTCTTTGCCCCAGAAATTGATACCGCGGCGAAGGATGGGCCACGACCCAGGGCGGGAATCCCAGGCGTGGGACTCGACAAGGCCTGCATTGGTCTTCCACATGACTTTCTGGAGTTCCCAGAACTTGCCAAAGAAACCTGGCTTCCTGTAGTTGACTCGCTCGGAGGTTTCGTTCAGCTTGGGGTGTTCGTTGGATTCGATGTACCAGATACTGTTGGGTAGAGTCGCGCCCTTGGCGCAAGTGACTTCCTGCTGTTCGAAACCCCATGGCGGAAGTTTCACCTTGTGGGAGAAAAGAACACATCCGGTCATGGTGTGAATAAGCCTAAATTTGGTCTGGATGGTACGCAGGCGCTCCTTGGCTACTTGGCCATCGGACAGCTTCTTGACAATATCAACACGGAACATATCGTTGGAGTCGCCCTCAAATCCCTTATAACCATAGGCTGAAACCTCGTTTTGCCATTCCGCTTCGGTGACGGGTGGTCGGTGATCGTGGGAATGAAGCCTGCGGTCAGTAGCGATGTGGTAGAGCTTAATGATTGCACCATCCTTAACCCAAAGAGGGTCCATTTCATCAAAGCCGCTAATGCCGACACCACCCTCGGGGAATGTTTTGTTCTCCAAGAACCAAATGTTATTCTCATCTTTGTGGGGATAAAGAGTGATTTGCTGCTGCTTGGATCCTGTGGGGTACATGCTTGCGTGGGAATGAAGGTATCCACCCTGAGTATTGTAATGTCTGATGGAGATGCGAGAGCCATATGCAACATCAGCGGCAACATCATGCATTCCCTTGGAGTTAAGAGTCGACTGGAATTCGGACGACATGAACCCATCGCCGTCGCCGGGGTTGCGAAGACAGGTGAAGTGGATCGCAAACATGGCCATGTAGAAGGTAACCGGTATACCAATCAGACACCAAGCGCGCGCAAAGAAGTGGTTGAACCAGAGTCTGGGAGTGACATTCTTGGTATCACCGAGCAACACCCACAATTGCAAAACCGTTAAACTTCCCACCCAAGCAATAGTAAACAGGCCAACCCATTTCACGCTAGCTGTAGCTCCGAGACTTAAACCTGTGCATGCAAGCCAGAACCACCAATTGGGAGAAAACGCTTGTGAATGGCCCTGCTCGTGAACATTGAGGAAACATGTCCAGGAAAGTCCAGTGAGGGCGGTAAAGATAACAAGCGGTGCATCGAGGAGGATAAGACGGGATTGAGTAGCCAAGGCATTGTCTGAACTCGCGCGATCAGCTGCCATTCCGTCCCATTGACCAATGTGGACTTACCGAAGATAATCAATCCAGCTGCAAGCGTCGCAGAAGCCGTGGAGCAACCCGCCGCCTTCAACGTAAGGAAAATAGTCGGCACAACTGCAATACCACAGACCGCCGGTAGCAAGCGCATAGCAACATATGGCACACCCGGTTCGATGTAATCCTTTCCAATCTCTTTGAAATCAAAGTTCCCATTGAACCCGGCCATCCAACCCGCCAGTGTAATCAGAAGCTTTGCCAACGGGGGGTGTACATCCATGAAGAATCTGCCCTTGATGTACTTTGTCGCGAAGCCACCGAAGCTATCGTGCACGTTCCAATGTCAGCCCCCCGCACTAAATTCCCCCAATCCCTCGAGTAACTTACTGAACCTCATCAAACACAACGCTCGACGGCTGATAAATCCTAAATAACCGCACTCCCACTGCCATGATCGTCAAAAACAAAAGCCAGTAGTAGTCGGACGACGGCAACATGAAGATGTCATTATCCTTCACGCCGGTGTCTACATCCTCCGACACAACTTGTTGTATCTTCTGATAAGCAGGTGGTGGAGCCTCGGATAAGGGTTTAGCATTCTTGCTTGCGCTCTGATCCTTTTTCTTTCGCGAGGACGACGGACTCTTGCTGCGTCGTCTTGATGGGGTGGGCTCGACGTCAACGACGTCAAGACGATCTTTCTGAGCCATGATGGCAGCTCAGGTTCTGTTGTTGTTGTTGTAGTTGCTGTGTAAAGGAAATGTTTGAATGCGAGAGAGGTATGGGTGTACGGAATTGAAGCTGAACTGAAGTTGAGCAAGGTCAGGGGTTGTGAGGAGAAGTCCCCTTCACACGCATGCGCAATTCGTTTCGTAAACCTTAGATTTGTTGAAAAGCGAGAGAAAAAGAGAGACTCGAAAAAGGCGGAAAGGAAGGAGAAAGGACACAAAGCCAATCTACGAGAGGACTTGTTGGATATGCCCACCTGAAGGAATGCGGTTGTTGAGGATGCAGCCAATGGCAAGGCGCGCTGAAAGGACACTTTACAACTTCCAACCATCTGCTCCAAGTACCTATTTTCAGCTGCTTCACATATGCGCTCGTCTGTGTAACAGTCATCCAACTGCCATGCCGACGGCAATTCTGCGGAGGGCGATAGAGATTAGCTAACTTTAGAGGACTATTTAAGGCTGAGTTCGAGCACTGTATTGCCTTCAGGCTCTAGCTTTAAGCTATGAAGGTTAATATAA
Organism: Trichophaea hybrida; assembly: GCA_015178995.1. Lineage (NCBI taxonomy): Eukaryota > Fungi > Ascomycota > Pezizomycetes > Pezizales > Pyronemataceae > Trichophaea > Trichophaea hybrida. The sequence goes on from WHVE01000198.1 coordinate 89,652, forward strand.
TTAAAGAGTACCAGAGAGCTTCCAATGTATTCCGCCCGGACACTAACATACCATCTGGCGTGAATTTTCCCCAGGGGATCACGACTAGTCGATGTATCGGCTCGAAAACAAAGCATTGCACAGAAGCTGTGGCGAGGCCATGCGTTTTCATGCGTGAAGCCCGAATTCGCGCAGTTATGAGACGGTTAAGTCCGGATGTGATCAAAGAAACCCTAATTTTTAATTCCATCCCATGTCACGATGGATGACTTCCGTAAAGGAACCATACACCACCCAAAACTCCCTTTCAAAAATTACAAAAGAACCAAAAAATCTAGGTACATAGATCCACCTAACGCCCACCGCTACTATACCAAAAACACTGTTCCTCTCATTCTCTAATGTCCGTTGTCCAACAATCCTTGGCTCTCAAGCAGTAACACAATCTCGTGAACAATATTCCTGATGCTCTGCTTGCTCACATCCACCGTCAAATCTGGGTTCTCCGGGATCTCGTAGGGGTCGTCGACACCCGTGAATCCCTTGATCTCGCCTCGTCGAGCCTTAGCGTATACTCCGCGCTTATCGGTCTTCTCGCAGTACTCGAGTGGGGTGGCAACGTGGACCACATACACACTTCCGGACGCCTCCATGGTCGCCTTGGCCACCTTTCTTGAGTACTCAAACGGCGCGATTGGGCCAGCGATGACGGCGGCACCGGCGCGCGCGAGCTCGGCAGCAACGAATGCAATGCGCTGCAAGTTCTTGTGGCGGTCCTCCTTGGAGAAACCGAGTTCCGAGGACAGCTCGTGACGCACCTGCTCACCCAACAGGAGGGTTGTGGAGCGGCCGGCCTGCTGGTTGAGCGTGACCTGGAGAGCACGGCCAATGGCATCCTTACCACAGTTGGTGTATCCGGTGAGGAGAATTGTGAAGCCCTGCTTTGCGCGGGAGGGTGGGATTCCCGAAGAACCTTAACAACCTCGGGGTAAGAGAACCATTCCGGGATCGCGGCACCGGTACGCAGACGACGACGGAGATCAGTGCCAGAGATGTTAAGCGTCTTTACGCCGGGCTTGACCTGGTCGACGGGGGCGTACTCGTCGGTGTCTGGGAGGTAGGTCATCATCTGGAAGGGGACGACTTCAATGCCGAGTTCGCTCTTGTACTTTTCGACGGCGTGCTGGGCGTCGTAGGGGCCATAGAATTCCTCTCCCTTGGAGTTGCTGCCGGGACCAGCGTGGTCACGGCCAATGATGAAGTGGGTGGCTCCGTGGTTCTTGCGGATGATGGCATGCCAGATAGCCTCACGGGGACCTCCCATACGCATGGCCAGTGGAAGGAGACCAAGGGCGGCCATTCCGTTGGGGTAACGGGGGAGCAGCGCCTGGTAGACGCGGACACGGGTGAAGTGGTCAATATCACCAGGCTTGGTCAATCCGACTACTGGGTGAATCAGGACGTTGGCCTGACGATCGCGGGCAGCACGGACGGTCAGCTCTCTGTGTGCACGGTGCATGGGGTTTCTGGTCTGGAAGGCGACAATCTTGGTCCATCCAAGCTTCTCAAAGTGTGCCCTCAATTCCGCCGGGGTGTCTGTCTCACTGTCAGCCACATCCCCCGAGAAAGGGTGGTTGCTTTTACATCTCAGTCCAACATAGTCGTAGTGGTCCAGCTTGTTGATAGCATCGAGCTTTCCTCCAACATAGAACTCCTTCGCTGTGTTGAAGAGGTATTTAATGGCGGGGTGCTCTGGGTCACCTCCCAGAACTTCTTTAGCTTCCTTTTCCCTGTACCCCGCATTAACAAATATCTCATACAGGTGTGGAGAGCATATGCATACTTATTGGGCTTGTAGATGTCATCGACGTTGATGATAGCCAAGTTGCGGTCATCACGGAAGTCGCGGAGGGTGATGCGCACACCGGGCTTAATGCCCAGCTCGTCGATCTGTTGCTGGGAGACATCAAGGGTAATTGGGATGGAGAATAGGACTCCATTGGTAAGGCGGAGATTCTCAACAACTCTGGAATATCTTTAGTAAAAGTATAACTTTACGCACGCCACCTGTCGAGATATATACCCATTGTAATCCTGCTCATTCATGAACCCCTCCAATGGCGAGAATCCACCGTTGAGAATCAGCTCCAGATCACACAATTGCCTCTCTGTCAAGACCAGGGCGGGGAGCTTCTCCGACTCCTCCCAGAGTTCTGCTCGTCGAGGCAGATCCCGTGCGATCAAGTCCTTGAGGACACCACCATGAGGTTGCGGAAGGGAAGACATGGTTTTGGACAGATGTGAATAACAAAGACTAGGGGGGTATCACAACTTTAGAGAAATGTAGAGAACTGTGAAAGAAAGAGAGACGGTGCCCGACGAGGATAAGCCAACCCTTGACTATCCCTACGTAAGGCGGGGCAGTTTCGGTAGAAGGAAAAAAAGAGAAATAATTTAGTGTGATAGATGTTTCCAAGTGGGGGAACTCCGGCGGGAGATGCTGATTTAGCTGGGTCGACTATTTAAGTGTCAGGGCCCGCCGTTGCGCGGATTGCGTGCTTACAGAGGCGGATTTGCAATTCGCTCCATCTTGAGCCATATGATTTTCTCCGAGTTCCGGAGAGAAGTTGCGGTAACCATGGTTAGGAATTTGAAGATTTTGTCCCTGGTGGAGATCTTCGATGGAAGGGGCATCTCAAGGATGATGAGGTGATTTGACTGCAGGTGTCTTGCATCATCTTATCAGATCGATGTAGCAAATGCTGGCACGTAATCTAACACGATTTCAAATAAGTATGTCTTCGCCCTAAGAATATGTCAAATTCGTTACCTATGACTCTCTCTGCTCTCATGATCACGAACTCCGGGAACACATGGACACAAATTCGACATCAGAAAGCCGTTGTCCGAAAACCTAACCCTGAAGGTCAAGATGCACACTTAGGCCAAGACGAAGATACAACACAGCCGTTGATTCCATCGTTGTCGCCGTGGGCCAACAGCGAGGGAGGAAATTGAGGATAGGGAAAGATACTGGGGAACGTGGAGCCGAACGAAGCCTCTTATGGACGCCAAAGACCCACTGAACAGAGAGCTCTAGGGTGATGGCTGCATGGGCCTATGGAACGTATTCAGCGATCGCTCCCGAGCCCAACCTAGACTTCCCTCTCGCACCAAATCCCAAAGCAAAAACCAGAAGGAGCGAATCGATGGTTTTCAAAACGGCACTCGGAGAGGAATCGCCGACGGAGGTGGTCAACTGAAGGCAGGTTGATGGGTTTTGTTGTCTGGCATTCCGTTGGCTAGAATCCAACGTCACCTACTAGTTTTAATTCCTACCGCATGTGGACAGCATTTCTAAGACTGCAGTCCTGGCACATAACTTTACCGACCAACTGTGTGGATGTAGGTGTCAGTATGAACACGCGGAATTTCATGGATAGTAGACACCACCCATCTCTCACCACTTATCACATCATTCTTCAGTTTGTTTGCAGACATCTTGTAGTTTCCCTCTTTTCCGTTAGGTACATCTAGATATCCCACATCCGTCGCAAAGAAACCCATCAGTCCAAACGCAAATCCGTCATCCATAGCGCCCGTCACCAACAATCCTTACTTCACATCTACGGCCTCAATCTTAACGGGTCTCTAGGGAATGCGCTAGCCCTACGAATGTTACCCAACCCCAAGAACAAAAAGACCACACGCTCCAAACCAATACCACCACCGGCATGTGGCGGAGCACCACTCTTGAAACTCTGAACGTAGTCTTCAAGACCTGAAGAGTTAGGGTCAACGTCAAGTGACTTCATTCGCTGGGCAAGGAAATCGGAATCGTGAATCCGCTGAGCACCGGAAAGGATCTCTTCACCACGCATGAAGAAATCTACACTGGTTAATTGCTACCATTAAGCGAGACGACTTTTTCGGACGTACCATAAGAGTTAGAGTAATTGTTATCCGTAGGATCTGGCATAGTATAGAACGGCCTAACAGAGCTAGGGAACTTGTCGAGAATATAAAAGTCGGTATCATATTTGTCTCTGACGAGCTTCCCAAGAGTGCGCTCCATCTCTGTGCTCAAATCTTCAAGGTCGGAGACTTCAGTGTATCCAGCTTCGTGCAGCATTGCTATACCGGCCTTGAAGGTGAGGACTAGCACGTCACTACCCTTCTTGGGGAACTTGAATTCCTCGATAGGATACTGGTCACGAACGATAGCGATCTCCTTGGCAAAGTGTGTGCGAAGACCCTTGAAAACGTTCACGAGCATGTCGGCAAGAACTTCCATGACCTCGTGGTAGTGTTCATTGAATGCCATTTCCATATCGAGACCTGTGAACTCGGTCATGTGGCGATGAGTTTGTGAGTTCTCGGCGCGGAAAACCGGGCCAATCTCCATCACTCGTTCGAAACCGCCTACAACGAGCATTTGCTTATAGAGCTGAGGAGACTGGGCGAGGAAGGCGTCTTTGTTGAAGTAGGTTACTTTGAATACATTGGCTCCACCCTCACTAGCGGAGGCGATGAGCTTAGGCGTGTGGAACTCAACGAAGCCGAGCTTGAATAGATAGTCTCTGAACAATTGACCAACTCCCGATGAGATGCGGAAGATTGCCTGATTGGACAGGATACGGAGGTCGATGACCCGGTTGTCGAGTCTAGTCGCCAATTGAACTGTGGGGTATTTCCCCTCTGCTGATTCCACCTCCTGCACAGAGCGGCTGGCATCTTCAAACAGCAAAGCAGGCTGTGCAGGTGCTTCAGAGGTACAGTAGATTTTGGTGATATGGATCTCGGCGTCAGAAATGCTTGCAGACTTGATCTCCTCCTCTACCTTTTTGACGGTGCCATGGACCAACACAATCGATTCCATATTGATGCTTGCGGCCCACTTCACCATCTGCTTGCTCACAGTACCGTCACCAGCAACTTGTACCAATGCCTGGATACTATCCATTCCCTGTCGTAGCACAAGAAATGCCATTTTTGCACCCTGAGCGCGAGTGTTTTGAACTCGTGCACGGAAGATGATCTCCTTTCCATCATCGGCGGCGGAGAGCTCGGAAATCAGAGCGTAGGTGAGGTTGGGACGAGAGGCAGAGTTGTTGAGTGGTGCTTTCCATAGAACTCTTTGGCATGATCGACGTTGGCAGCTTCGCGGGCAGCTTTAGCGGCATCTTCCTGTGCCTTGCGGGCAGCGGCTTTTTCGGCTTTTTCTTTCTCTTTTTGGAGCTTCTTGAGGGCTGATTTGGTGAGGGGTTTGCCGTCAGGTCTGGCTTGGTTATTATGGGTGTTCAAACGAATGGTTGAGAAAGACTCACCCAAGGGGGCCTCAGCTTCGTCCTTAACGGAGAGAGCGGCAGTATTCTCTGTTAGAATCTCGGAGGAGGACATTGTGATTGCTTCGAGTTCGCGTTGGCACAACAGCTGAAGGAGGTGGGGGAATTGAGATGTTGGTGGGGCTGAATCATGGCTTGGCATAGCTCCACATCACTCGGAAGCATTCTGATTCAAAATGTGCGAACAATCATGTTAACGTCGAGTCATATCATCCGAGTGACTCCCAAGGATATGGGAATTGACTCAACTTTCTCCCAACATATTGGAACCTTTTAATTATGGCGTGGTTTTTATGACTTGCAGAAGAAGCCTGCGCGAAAGAACTTTAGAAAGTTTGAGCCGCAACCCCGCCAAAGGTAAGCGAGTCATTCAAGCTTCTCTTCTCTTCTCATCGACACCTAAGACACTTCTTATATTATTGGACTAGGTCTCACCGGTGAATAAGGTATGAGTCAACCCCAGAAACTCCACCAGGCGCTGCTCACCGTAAATTTGCAGTATCTATTAAGGAATTATCAACCCCTCACTCTTGGACCGTTTCATCATCCATATCAATATCACTTATGTCTGAACCCGAATCTCTCGCATCCCGTATGGGGCCTATCCCCGGGGATGCCCCCGCCTCGAAGCCCGAGACCCCCGCCACGTCCGCCCCTGCCTCAACCTCGTGGGCAGACGACGCAGAAGAAGCTGCAGGAGCTGCAGAATTCACACAGCTGCTGGAGAGCCAATATGAAGTGGCGGTTAAACTTGCCGACATGCAAGGAGACCCAGACAGCCCCTTATATTCGGTTAAGCGATTTGAAGATCTGGGACTGTGCGTTTCTGCCTCGATTTCGCCTCAAGGATGTTGGTACTAAACTTTCCCCAGTTCCAAAGAGCTCCTAGATGGTATCTACCTTATGAACTTCAAGAAGCCCTCCAAGATTCAAGAGCGTGCTTTGCCACTGCTTCTTAGCAACCCCCCAACGAACATGATCGGACAGTCGCAGTCGGGAACCGGAAAGACAGCCGCTTTTGTCCTCACCATGTTGACTCGAGTTGACCCCACCCAACCTACTGTGCAGGCGCTCTGCCTTGCGCCATCCCGCGAGCTTGCCAGACAGATTATGTCGGTTGTCGAAACCATGGGGCAGTTCACCAGTGTCAAGACACAGTTCGCAATTCCAAACGCAGTCCCTCGAGGGCAGAAAATCAGCGCCCACATCGTTGTTGGTACCCCAGGAACAGTCCTCGATATGATCCGACGAAAGCAATTACCAGTTGAGAATCTTCGTGTCTTTGTCCTTGACGAGGCGGACAACATGTTAGATCAACAGGGTCTGGGAGAGCAATGTATCCGCGTGAAGGCTATTGTCCCAAAAACAACACAAATCGTCCTGTTCTCTGCAACCTTCCCTACCCAAGTCGTCGAGTACGCCAACAGCTTCGCACCAAACGCAAATCAGATCACCCTAAAACAGGAGGAGCTTACTGTTGATGGTATTAAGCAACTCTACATGGACTGCGATAGTGAGGAGGATAAATACCGCATTCTAGTCGAACTCTACCATATCCTCACTGTTGGCTCCTCTGTTATATTCGTCAAGCGTCGAGACGCAGCTGCCGAAATCCAAAGGCGAATGGAGGCAGATGGTCACAAAGTAGCTGCTCTACACGGTGCCCTAGATGCCAACGACAGAGATAGAGTCATGGACGATTTTACATCCGGTAGAGCAAAGGTGCTGATTACCACGAACGTATTAGCCAGAGGAATTGATGTTGCCACCGTTTCTATGGTCATCAACTACGATATCCCGCTTGACTCGAATGGACAGCCGGACCCGCAAACCTATTTGCACAGAATTGGAAGAACGGGTAGATTTGGACGTGTCGGTGTCAGCATCAGCTTTGTCCATGACAAGAAAAGTTGGGCTGAGCTGAGTGCCATTCAACAGTATTTTGGAGTGACGATGACGAAAGTCCCAACGAATGACGTTGACGTAAGTCCTTTCGTAGCACACCAACCCACAAGGAGATGATGATGACTGACAATGGTGAACAGGAGGTGGAGAAAATCATTAAGGAGGTGCTAAAGTCTAAGAAGGCTGGTGCTAAGGAGACGAAGTGAAAATGGATAACGATTGTGGATGATCCCATATTGGAGGGGGACGTTTGTTTTGAGTACTTGTGTATGTATGACTTTTTTGGTTGGGCTAGACAAAAGCCCGTGAATACCTAGAGAGTTGTGTAGGAAAACGTACAGATACTGGGGATGAATGCTTTGATGGCGTTTTTTTAGTACCGTTTTTAATTTTGGTTATGAATGGATGTCTGATGTGAAAATGGACGAATCGAGGGTACGTAATGTATGTATGTGCTTCAATGGCAGGTATTTATTATATCGCCGACTGAAGTCATAGTGAAATGTGAATGATTCGAGGTGATATCTCACTTCGGGTGAGACTCTATGATCGTGCTACGGCTTGGCATTGTTTGTCTGTCCCTCACCCACTCACTCGTTCGTTCGTTTTTTCTCCTTTCATCAATTGTACATCGCGAGCTTCTTTCTACACGCTCCTTTTTGTGAGTTTCACACGATAAGTTTGATGTCGACACTTACCATCCCCATCGATGTCATCAAGAAACAGCCAAAAACCAGTTGTCTGTAGACGGCCTTTTGTTCATGTAGGTTATATTACTATACTATTTCTTTTTATCTTTTGTTGATGATGCTGATGCTGATGGACATTGGTAGATCTGAAAAATGGAAAGTTGTTGAAGAATGTCTAGGTGGATGATGTGCTGATCGTGATAAGGTACCAGTCAAACAAACTATAGACGACTATGTATGGGATTCCTTCTACTTCCACTCGGGCCAGAGCGGGGTTTGAATCTTAAATGTCTTCCTTCTTTTGGTATTAAGTGTAAATGGATGATGCTTTCATTTTCGGGTTCCTACACTGTCCGTACTCTCTTGTCTTCTACAGAACACCATAACTACTGTAAGAGAAGACTTCCTTTCTTTTCATAAATGGTTCGACGAGGAACACGGCTTCAATCACGAATTCATTACATTCCACCTACCTTCGACAAGCTACTACACCCAGTTGTTCTGGAAAGGGCATCTACAATCTACATTTGAAGATTGTGGGTTGCTTCCTCCCGGAGCGGTAGAGGATTTTTGCTTACGTATTCGGGATTACAGTAAGTTAATTGATTGGATAGTAGTAATGAGGAATTTACTGACATTAATAGGTCTTGGTGTCGTCTTTCGTACCACAGAGATCTAAATTCACCCTGTACCGTACCTCATAAACCCGGAATAGATGAAGCTATCAACAAACGCAATGGGAGAGACACCAAGTGAATCTTCTACATTCCACACTCTCTTGGGACTAATTGCAGCATTCTAACATCACTCTATTATTAGTTCAAAGCGTTTCGGATTTCGAGTCTATTTTTAGTACCTCCATTTTAGATACAAGAGCTGTATGACGGAAAAAAGACTCCCCTCCGTACGTAGATGGTTCAGCGAGGAATACAACATCGCTTCTTGCCTTATCAGATTATCGTCTCCAATGCTCGGAAGATCTCGACCGCGCCGGATATATAGTCTCGGATGTCTTCCGAAGCACCCAGTTCAGTAACGGATTCCGGCCACAAAGTCAATCTCTAAACTTCGTTGTTTGATATGCGTCCACCAGATCGGTATATATGTCCACTTTCGAGAGGAATTGCGTATATGTGGGATTCAGCAAGAGATGGCATGATAACGATATTTGTGGGTTCCTGTGGTCGAGTATAAAGCAGACTCCAGAGTGGCCACTATCCCAAATCTTCTCTGGATTTCGTCTCGTCTCGTCTCATGTCGAACACTAGAAGTAATATTGATGTTTAATAAATAAATAATTACACATGCTCGATGTTCTTCAGAATTGATGGGGTTTATTCAAGCCATAAACCACCCGACATTTCACGACCTGGATGAAACCGACATCGGCTGTTGAGTCGATTCATTTAAGTACAACCAATCGAAAAGTAAGAAAGTTACTATTGTCATGGAACGAACAAGGACGAGTGATACCTATATACACAATACAACATTTAGTGGGCTAGGGCAGTGTATCATTTATTCTCACGAACTCAGAATCATACGTACTTGTATGTCCGTATGGGGACATGAAGGGATTCGCCCTTATATATATTAACGAATTTAGAAAAAAGACAAAAGCTGTAGAAGTACTGGGTAAGTCCTCCACATTGTCGTTCTATGGTGGGACCTTCGCGGAACCGAGTCCTGGGTAAGATGGACAGATAAGGTCACCTGCTGTAATTTGCAGTGATGCAAGACAGTCCATGACACGTTCGATTAGAGCCTTCAAGAGAGAACCCCGCCTTGAATGGCCTCACCGCGTCTTTGTTAGCGGTGGCAGATGTAAGGAAGTTGGTAATTACTGTGGAATCGGTTAGCTAACAATGTGTCGAGGAGTGGATTCTGGACAGCTGGTCGTGGTGGGCACCAATTGGATCTTTCAAAAATTGATCTCTCTCTCAACAACAAGGAAATATCCAAGCGAGTCATGCTTTCACCATAATACTGACGACAGCCACCGACAGTGGTCATTCGACCACGCCTACTCACCGCGACCGCTCAATGACACCCTGATCGACCAAGACAGCTGGTTGATCGGGGCCCTTATCTGCTGTCTTCGTTTGGTCAATCTAGGTGTATAGAATTCCAAGGGCAGAAAAATGGCCACATTGCATTGTTGCCTGATGGGTTTGGACTCAGAACTAGCATAGCAGAGCGGCAATCATAATATCGGATTGTTATTTCTTGCACTATTGCCCAAACCTACTTCAATGGTCAGCTGTTCGTTATAATCATGACTGTATAGCCTCTAGGCCATTGAACAAGGTTCAGCAGAAGGCGCAGTAGATACGATGATCGCTTTGACCCATGGAATTGATTGAAGAGATTGATAAGCTGTACTCATGGTTGGCCATGGCACTATCAATCATCTGTTATCATTTGACATCCCGAGAAAGTAAGAGAGTATTGCAACGAGTACCACAATTTGGCATTAGCAATTTCACCTGCTGTATACAGGTGATTATTCATGAAAACCAACCCGCAATTTCCCCCGGGGGACCTTACTTTTGTTGAGAGAGAACAGCACTTTTCTGGGGTCTTTGGCGTAAAGTGTTCTTTTGCCGCTCGTCAAACCCGCCATTATTCAAATACACGCCCGTACTACGGTGCTCACTACATACACTAGACTGTCCACCATCAGCTGTTGTGACAGTACAACATGCAATGTGGTTAGGTGAGCTTCAAGTGCATGGTCATGCCGTACCACCGCAAATATAATCAACGCATAAAGGGTTTCACTGAGCACTAAATGGCGCATTGCTTCAGATTGAAATCCTAATGGTAATCTGTACAGTGTCGTCAATTCAAGAACATAGTCCGGATTTCTACGGGAGCCACATACACTGTCACAAAACCGATGCAGATATCAGAACACCCATGACCCACAGCACGCTTTGATTGATTCGAAGATGCTTCTGGTGCAGACTGCATGTAGAATCTGAAACGCTGAATCGACTATATCTTGAATATGATACAGCTATGGTGCACGCAGCTTTAAACCTACAACTCGGAAGCAGGAGGAACTAACCGTCATTAGCTAGAAACTGTGAACTCTGAGTATGTTTTTGAACTTAAATTAAGCTTCGATAGTACCAGTAACCACTTGAGTGATTGCTACTTCAGTGACTCTTCTGTGGCTTCTATATACCTTCTTTTTGTAATTCTCATCCCTGAAAATTGCATGACTAGAATGTCTTCAGAATCCTTTGAGTGCAAGCCCAGCAAGCGGGGAACATGAATTAACTCTAAGCTACTGATATACCATGAAAGCAAAAAACTTTACTTGAACCTCATTCTTCCGTATACATAAAACAAAACCACCACAGCTTCACTACTAGACCCCTAGAACAGAAACTGCTCTGTAAAGTTGTAGAGACCCAAGTACTGTATCACGGTACAGAGTGAATAATTATAACTCTCTCTGTTTCGCCTGCTGCAGCTCGCACAATAATATCACACCACCGGCCGCCTCCGACTTGTAGGTTTAAAACTGCGTGCACTATACGTGTGGTCTAGATCTACATCCCCATGTACGCGTAACGTCCCCCTAGAGATGTATGTATTAATACCATCCAACAAAACGCAGCCTTCATTTCTAATGCGAAAAAAACCCCGCAAACTGCCCGCCTTCTTCCAACAAGCTCTAGTACCCACAGAATAGCTCCCAGAAAACTTTATCTTTGTCTCCACTGTAAAAAGAAGGTATAGGCGCCATGTACTTCGCCTCGTCAGCCCCCATCCAAGCTTGCAAGTACTACTCTAGAGGGCTAAGTTGGTTTTTTTTTTTGCTTCCCCACCCATAGAAGCTCAAAAATGCACAGTGCAGTGATCTATAGTTGTGTACTCCTACCTAGGATATAGTCTAGTTCCTTGAGGTTCAGCTTCTGCATCATTGGTGCTTTATCCACACAACATTCCAGGATTCGATCCACGAAGTCTGCAACATGCACTGTTAGAGATAGACTGCTGACGACGAACAATGACGCTCGATCCAGCCCATGGATCCATGGTATAAGGTTTGATATTCTTAGGTGCATCGAGACACCTTATCGTTGTTCCACGCTTACAATTGCAAACCTGAGATTTCTCGCATCAGAACAGCTTCAAGCTGATGCAGAATGTTGATGGATAGTTGGTTTTGATATTGCAGATCTAAATTTTACAATCAATTAGGTGCCCATCTGTTTCTTGTGTCCCGATCACAAAAAAGCACTTTACGCAATCCAGATTACAAAAATCAGGGGACACCTCAGAACGAATCGTGTTGTTTCATGAGCAAATTTATTCCACAAATTACACATACACACTCGCCGTTGCCCAGTAGCCGTCATCGAAGAGCGGGTGTCAGATGTACATTGTACTTCCCAAACTTATGAATGCTGACTCCTCATGCATCTCGCCAACCATAGAGAGAACATAATCCATTCTGCTAGCTTTGTCAGCATTTGTATCGATACTTACTTAAGCTCTGATGCCATAATATCGATAAGGCTACTAAACGGGCTTACTCGTTGCTATTTACAGTCGGCTGTTCGTTCGCCCGTTCATCTGTCGGAAACCCTCTGTTGTTTCGAAAGTATTCGAGTCCTGTTCGATAAGGCGAGATGAATATCTGGCTCATGGAGCTTACTGTTGAGAAAGATGTCATTTATGATTATTGCGTATGGTATGAATTCGATGACATAGTTCTGGACGAAACAGTCACGAACGTGGTACCTATAAACGCACTATGTTCCAGAAAAAAGGGAACTGACTTAGCGTCCACATGTATGTATAGTACGGAACGATATAAACGGATTATATGCATCACGAGTGTGGTCATTCGCTATGCAGGAACAGATTGATGCCCATCCAGCTCCGAGACTACTGTTGATACCTAACTTTACTACGCCAGGTCACAATAGAAAACGTAAGCTCACTCCACTCACAAAGCCCCATCCATCCCTCCTTCCAGAAGACTACCAAATCCGTACTACGTGTTTCTCCATACACAAACAAGTCATATTTCGATGGTATGTTCCCGTCCGTTTCCGATTTTCAAACTGGTGCATGAAATAAAAATCCCCCATATTTAAAATTATGGCATAATCGTTCGTTTATGCAACAGGGCCGAGCGAGGCTCGAGTGGCGCAGTTCTTCGATGAAACATCGGCTCGGATTAACGACTTGTATCCATTCGGTAGTTTCAGGTATATATGGCCCAAGTAGTTGAGCCACAACCTATATAGCACGCGGCTTATGACATGCGGTGGCGGCGGAACCCAAAAAAGCAAAACATAAATATCTTGACATGTAGGCTGGCCGCTCTTCCCGTACCTGGCCGTGCCCGGTCGTGAAAGATCGAATCTACCGTAGTAGGGCAATAGGGCTGAAGTAAAGTACACTCGCGACTGGATAAGGATTCAGTGCTTATTGTATGTAAGCATCGCGTGGAGTCTAACCAAAACCTTCAAGATTAATCAATATCTGGAAACAATCCATATGGCGGAGATGCCAGCATTGGTGTGGTGCGGGGGGCGCGGGGGTACGTACCGTCATTCACTTAATCCCTTCAAGAGTGTGGACCTGCCATATTCAATCCGTCAAAGTAAGCACTTAATAACGATTCCCTGAAAAACTGGCGGCTTCAATGAGTTTCATTGATTTGTGATGAAAAGCGAGCGATCAACGGCAGTTTTCCCCGAATCTCCGAAACCGTGCGAACTCGACGCTGCTAATTGCTTACGCACTAGTCTTCTCCACTTAATGTACAAGTTAATACCTTGGCGGCTGCCTCCTTCATCTAGACAGTAGTTGGACTGGCGGATATCTATGCAATGCACTGGGCGGGGTCTTTGTGCAACGCCACACAAAATACCCGACATCACAAAACGCATCACTTCGTCAACGACAACAGAGGGTTGATAGAGAAATTGTGTAAGAGGGGAGCCAGTATACGGAAGTTTTGCTTCCGAAAAGTATTAACGAAATTTGCCGTGTCTTGAGCTCGTAGAGGCGGTTAACGTGGACTGTGCCACAAAGTGATCTTACTGTACAGTGTACTTTCCAAATGCCCGAAGCGCACATCGTGGCCCAAAACGTTATCCTTCTGTGAATTATCGGACATATCTCCACAACGCCAGCAGCTGGAGCGGCGAGTCATTGCACGAGCTGTCTAAAGGTCTTTGGCAAAAGCCTTCAGGCTCCCAACAATTTAAAAATATCTTTTATGGCCATGTAGGAAGTGTCCATTTGGGTATATATCTTCAGGCCTCCAAATTAGTGCACGTGTTCTTCGGTTCTATGATATGGAAGAACATTGGGCGTTCGCTTCATGGTCCGGAAAAAGTGGACCCGAGGACTGTTGTAGCCTGTAGGGCTCCACGAACTCGACTTATCCACACAAAATTCGGATAAATGTACTTTTGCGAGCCCGATCTTCTATATATCCATATAGATCTATCTGATGGGAGGAGTCATACGCGCCAATTACTGCAGTGGTGGATAGATACCTTGTCCGACCACCATCAAACCCAATCGGCATGCTGCAGCGGCTACATGTAGATTACAGCCCTATGTACCGTCTGTGTACAGTTCACACTCAACCCACATATGGCCAACGAAGTCGCTAGAATTCCGTGAACTGCTTTGGTCGTGGCAGCACACAACTCACCTCCAGGATTGACTCTGTGCGGCTGATATCGATAGTATTGGAGCTGATGACGATGATATGTGCGTTATTTTATGTGTAATGCAGAACTAGAGATCAACCAACGTTAATCGCGGATACTTTATTCTAGCCCTACAGAAGAGACGTACCAAAACAGGGGATGTATCCTGTGATTGGTTCAAGAAAGGAAGCACAAAACAGCAGACATTGGTGTTGGGTAACGATATATCAAATCATTGTTGTGTGACGGTAGCGGGGTGGGTATAATTGCTCACCTATCTTTCACCAAACAAGAGCAAAGATGCTGTCAATGGGTGCAATTGGGTAGCCCGTTCCGCCAGCAGATGCATTGGCACGTATGTTAAGATTCGGAAGAGGTTACATGTGTATGTTTCACGGCGTGACACATGTTGCCCTGTAGACCTGGTCGACACCATCATTTCTAGAAGCTCTAATTCACGACGTAGGTTTTGCATGCTGGCCTTGGGATGGGCGGTTTGAATGAAAGTTGGAAGTGAAGTACTTGTGAGAAAATAGACAGCGCATTATTATCGCCTACTGTCCTTTTCCCACCACGTGTGAAACCTCCTCTTAGGAGGGCACATTATATGATGGTGATAGACAGGGTCGAACAGGG
This sequence comes from Trichophaea hybrida, assembly GCA_015178995.1. Classification (NCBI taxonomy): domain Eukaryota; kingdom Fungi; phylum Ascomycota; class Pezizomycetes; order Pezizales; family Pyronemataceae; genus Trichophaea; species Trichophaea hybrida. The sequence goes on from WHVE01000198.1 coordinate 104,898, forward strand.
TAGACGAGGCAAATGTGCCCATCTCATTACAGGATTCCCATAACCTGTAGCAAAAGCATCAGTAAAGGTAGGTCAATATCCACGTGAAACAAAACATTGACACGGTTTCTGTGCCTGGCTGCGTGAAATGGTGAAAGCAGCCGAAATTTATCTATGCATTGATTGTAAAGTATGACAGTACCTTTGTCATAGATCCAAGGGGTTTTAGAAATGATTCGACGTTTTGGACCGGGGCCGGGACCAGCACAGCGGTTTACACAAAGACAGAGAGAGGGTTCGGTATCCCTCGAGCTCGGTAGTAGCGCGGTGTGTGCTATGGAATTATTAGCCACCGGAACCATTGCCGGGCCCATGCTAAAGCTTAAGATGTCCCTGCAGTGCATAATCCAAGTCCAGATGCGGTAGGTAAATTGTTGCATTTTCCGTATTAGGATTTCAATGTGGCTTCGACAATCTAGTTTCGGAATCTCAAGGATCGCGACACCGGGTGAATTACAGGGCTCGTCTGAATCCATTCAACCCAACGTCCCGTTCTACTATATACCTGGGTGCTACTTCTCCATCGACTTAGAAGATGTCAGTCCTGTTGGTGCCCTATTCTCATCGAGACAATCGCTTTGTCCGCACAGCCCACAGCGGCGGTTATTCGACTATGGGCATGTATCATCACGCTCGCACCAACAATACAATATGGATGGCAGGTTGCGCTAATTGGCTTGACTGATGCAAAGACGCTACTTAACATCTTACCCTGTTGTGGCAATGAATGCCATGCCCAGGTGGTGCTGTACTTTCTCTCTGAAAATAGTAATCTGTGGCCGTGCATGCAAAGCGCATCACGAGCATCGCCCGCTTTTGCTACTAAATGTGTGCTTGTCAATAATAAGTATCTCCGTTGTACTCCCTACTTGATACTTGCTTCGTCGGTGGATGTTTTGATAGACGGGTTTTTCGTTGAAAATAAACTGGTAATATTCGAATGGGAATAGCGGGAGCGCATCGCATACAAAGAATCAGTTCACCTATGAGAAAGCCTTATGAGATCTCATTCTAAAAAAGAATCGGAATCTCATCGGATAGGTGTTTTGAATTTTCTTAGCCAGCGATATCGATGGGGGTTTCTGGGCAGCAGGTCGGCAGCACCTTGGGGACATTGTACTGGTGTGCACTGTATTATCGGAAACAAGTTTTTTCGTCGTTCGTCCAATTACTCCCCACTGCAAACACCTGCTTAGGACGAATATCCATCAGCCCTAACTGCCTCCTTTGGATCGAAATTGAAATTAATTACATGTAGTAATCAACTGCTCTCACAGTCGTCATCTTGGGTACCGTGCTGCTATATTGATGTGGGGCGTGGATAACTAGCGTAAGGTACAAACTACTGATACTGTCAGGTGGTACAGGGTATCGACATTACATTTGAATGCTAGGGTCACCTCGTACCACGAATCCATGGCCTGGCAAAATTGTATGGGTCACAACTTAACAACAAAGGCGTACACCACAAAATACACTTCCTACTGCACCGACAGCCCACACCCCCTTCCCCATCGTAGATCGTTTCATCGATCCCTCTTGGACCTGGAAAGAATCTAGCTGTTGCTTCTTGGGAGCTCTCGCCACATGCGGCTATGCGAATACAAGACCTAGCAACCCATGAAGGCGGCTATACAAGAACAGGGCCATATCCGAAAGTAGCAAGAAGTAAGCTCTTTGATAATTTTTATATCTCTTCATCACAGCCCACCCCACCTACAAAACCCAACGGAGAGGCACATTACTTTAAGGCACAATGTTACAATCACTTCTCGTCGAGCAACCCTCACACTTCTACTTCGAAAACAACAACAATTGGTCATTTGGACGATCGAAGATGAATGGAAAAGATAATCATCAGCAACACCGGCGTTTGCCAGTATCTTATGTACCTCCATCGTCTCTGGGAGAAGAATCGGCGGCAGTGGTGATGGAGGCCCATCATGAGTTCGAACATACGGTACCTCGCACCCATTCGCACTCTCCATCAACATTATCGCCATCAACTTTGCCACCGACAACCACCGCAGATCTCCAGTCCTGGTTCTTCCCAGTGTTTCCCGAGCCTTTCCCAGAGACTCCCGTATATACTACCACAGTGGATGGCCAATATATGCACCCCGAAGATGGTTTACTGTATGGACAGGCAGTGTCGTCATCACGAACACCCACTTTACATGCATACGACGAAAGACTTCATACTGGTGAGCAGTAGTCCTTTTTGGATTTTCTCCTTCTATTCGTGGTGGTCGTACAGATGACCCCATCCACCCTTTGTCATCTTGTAGCGGAATATGCAATGTGATTACTTGAAGACTGTAGGCTAACGTACTGGTTAGGCTCTCTCCCTACAAATCAGCCTTTTTATGAACCATATGATGGAGCCTGCTCCCTCCACGAACTAGACAGGTATTACCAAACCACCTCCTGCCCACGTTTTTTATTATTCCCAACAAGGACTCCGCTAAAGAATGGCTCAAATCCATAGAGATACCAAGGGGATGCGGTTATCGCCATTCTCAGAATACGACTCCAGCTCATCTGAGTGTGATCAGAGGGACTGGCAAGCTTCGCAATCCGATTATTCCCGGTCACCACAACTTTCTAGCCGTTCCCGTGGTAGCACTCCACGGTCGAGCCCAAATATCGGAGCATATTCACCGGACCTCAGTGCCGGGGGTCATCCGCGGCAGAGGAGCAATACCATTGGCAGCGGATATTCACATACACACCTAGGAGCCTCATTCCCGGGCCCGGTACGCAGCAAGGTCAGGAAAGTCCGACGAAAACTTGAACCAAAGGAGCGCGAACAAGTTCACCAGCTCCGGAAGATTGGGGCTTGCACGAAATGTTGGGGACTTAAGATGAAGGTTAGTTCGGCTTAGGTCTTGTGTGGGGGAATATCGGGCTAATAGAGGCTGTAGTGCGATGATGGAAGGCCGTGCAAGAGATGTGAGAAGACAGGCGTAGGAGCGCAGTGCGTTCGAGTCCACTTTGTTGATCTCGATGTCTTTTCAAAGTGTAAGTTCGCAGATCTGTTTTCTTGGTCTTTGGGCTCACATATTTGGAAGGGTTGGTGGACTCTTATTCGAGATCAATGATGCATCATACCCTTCGATTCGTCAACACAATGCCACGAGCCGTTGTTATTTCCCATGAGAAGTCATTGGGAGTAACTATGCAGCTCCATGCCTACGAATTCTTTCCTGAAACCAATGAACAGCTTCAGTACTGGTTCAAGGACACTGCTGGATGGCAATCGACACCCACCACGCCTTTCGCAATGAAGCGGGGAATAAATACTGAGATCCTAGAGAAGTACATTCAGGATCACACATACTACTTTGTAGAGACAGAATTCAGCAGTAATCCGGTTATGGCGGAGGTTTTCATGGCGGCGTTCAAGTACGCTGGTGCTGAGGAGAACTTTCTGCTTCGGGATACCCTTCAACTTTGGACGGCGATCCAACTCTTGATCAAAGGGGCATCGCTGCACCCATCCTCAGACAACCTCGGAATGTTGCCTATTCCCAGCCATTCGTTGCCCCAGACAAACCAGGTTCCGCTTCCTCGCGTTCTCGCGAACCAGATCGAACACCTACTGGAGCGGCGGATCTGGCAACTTGAGAAGCAAGTTCTCACCGAGCTTCAGAAGCGGATATTTGGGAGAAAGCGCGAAGATTGGCTCAAGATTTTCTTCACCACCGTCATCCTGATGAACTCACTCGAGCGGGATTCATGGAGATTGTATTACTGGATGTTCCACATGGAGGACGGCAACGCGTGGCAGCACCCAATAACACCAAAAGGTTTGATCGAGAAGAACGACGCGCTGGCCGAGTCCCTCGCTGCACACTTTGCGGCAATTTCCAAGGGGATTACCCCTTTCGCTTTGGACTGGAGCCGGGAGCAGTCAGTCAGCTTAATTGGCAATTGCGAGGACCCGCATGGAGTTTTGGGGGCCATTGAAAGAATTGGACGCGGGTTGAGAAATCCTGGTATGTTTCGATATCCAATCCCGCTCTTGATAGGACTGACCCGAAACTCACTCAGACCACACATCATACATAAACAACATCTTCTCGCATTACCGCCAGGACGATGAAAGGAGCTTGGACTTTCTTTACTCCTCCAAAGTTATGATTGTCTGAAACTTCTCCCTTCCCATCCCTGAATCGAACACTTGACAACCTTGCATGGCGGCATGGATTACGACAAAAACATGACGTTCCCATTTTTTCCCTTTGTTTTTTCATTTTCCTTTGGGTATCAGGTATGCATGGATTGGAGTTTGTCTACCTTAATTTTCCTTTTTTTGCATCATGGTTGCTTTGGTGACGGTCATTGATTTTGCATCATTTACATTACTTACTTTCGTAGATGCTTTTTAGAAGGGGTGTCAACATTTTTTTTTTTGTCTATGACTCACATACTTTTATATATTTCTGTACTTTTATTTGCGTGTGTCTGGCGTTTCCTGTGTTTTTTTTTCTAGATTTATGATCCTGTATCTAATTATCACGACTTGAGGATTGGACTTTATTCTACTGGGGAATTATAGATGCAGGCCAATTGCGATTTGATTTATGATTTGATCATGGTTTGATTTGATTTGATTGGGGAATGAATTTAACGTTACTTTAGAGTAGTGTGCATATGGGTTGAGGGAAACTTACAATCTGCATGCGCGTGTGCATCTTGCATCTGTTCACCGGAGGGCGGCTAGCTAGCCACCACACGGGTTGGGTTCCATCCACCTTCGACGATTCAACTGACTAAGACGGCTTCTTCCCCACAGATGGAAAATGAGGATAAGTACCATTACCGAACCGTGGCACCACCATCCACCCACCCCGAATTCTTGGGATTAGAGGAGGGGAGGGGGGCGATCGATCCGGAAAGTTTCTAGAGCCTATGATGAGATGCAATAGATCAAAGGATACTTTAGGCATATACAAGCACAGTCAGGAACACAATGCAAGAAGTAAGTACATACTCTACATAGAAGCCCGGCCGCGGCCCCGGGAACGAAGACGAAACGACGACATCGTGCGTGACTCGTCCTGTAGGGCTATATACTATGTCATGCTCTATAAGGTGGCAGCCACGCGACCAAATCCAGGTGGTGGTGGAGAGGGAATGATGGATGGATGGATGGGATCCAACAACATGGTGGTCGGAGTTGTTTCATAGGGTACCGAGGGATAAGAGCTGTACGGGGGCCGAGGCAAAAGAATGGGAAAGGTCCGTTGACAGCTGCCCGGGAATATATCTTGACATATGTAAGTAATCGTGGGGGTTTCGGGGAGGTCAATTCGTCATATAGGAAATTGAATAGTTCATAGAGAAAATTTTGTGATTGAGAGAGAAAGTTAAGTATCACTGACTTAGGAGTCGATCAGTCGGCCAAACCGTATGACGCGTGGATATGATGTACTCTATGTGTTATCTATCGCCTGTGCGGGCAGACCGGCCGCGGCGGCCGGGGCGCCGTTGAATTTAATAGGCTCGGCGGGCAAGCGAGAAATACGCGAAATAGAGTACTTTATACCCCATTATTCTGTAGGGGACAACCTAGAATTCAGAACCAAAAAATCGACATAAAAACATGAAAGAAAAAAAAACCGCATGATTAATCATGGAATTTCGAATTTTCTTTTGTCCGAAAAGGGTTTCAACTAGCGATCAAAGGGGAATAGGACGATTATTTTTTCACTGAACTTTTAAGGCAACCCCACCAAAATTCGCTCTTTAATTCTACGGATACTTTTTTTATAGTGGTTTTAGTCGAGCATGCAGCGTTCAGATGTCGAGATGCTGTTGCCGTCGCTGCATTGTGTGTTGAAAATAGAACTGCCAATATAGGTATAAGGTTGACCCCTGTGAACTTTCCTTCCAAGGCCGGTCTTCACGAACTTCCACTCAACGGTCAGCACTAAGAATGGCCATAGATTTTTTGCCAGAGGTCCTTGGCACCTACTTTTTGATTCGACACACATCTTTTCTTTTCACTTTCATTTGGAGCGCTTGCTGTTAACGTTGAAACACCAACACCAACAATATCCTGTGGCTGGTGCGATATCGGTGCCATTTTAGGGGTGGCCATGTCGTGACTATGAGAGAGTAAGCAAGGCTTTGTGAGGAACCGAACTTAGCTTGCAGAAGGAGGAGGTACGACTCACTCTACATATCAGGAAAACCAAAAGCTGTGCGGGATGCGAGTGATAATGACTCTGTTTAGTGATCCCTATACATACGTACAACGCAGCATAACTCTGGGCATACATATCATACAAAACTGGATATCAAAGGCGTAATATGAGATGCCGGCATTCCCAACCCTCACCATACATAATCATCATAATCATAATCATCGCTTCACAAACGACACGTGTTCTATGTCTGCATTCGTTCGGCATCGCAGAGGGCCGAAGACCTGCCTTGCCTTGCCCGGGAATTCCAGAACGAGTTCCCCAGCTTATGAACCCCTAAAGCAAATCTTTACTTATCATAATGTAATCACACTTCCCTGGGAAATTTGAACGGACGTGGGGTTTCTGTGTAATTCGTAATCCCGCAAGAGACATCTCCAGACATGTACAAGGGTACAAGGGTATTTGGGCGCGGTGACACAGGGCAAAGAGCACCCGACTTTTTTCCCCCATACAATGTCAAGATCCTCATCATTCACTCCACAACAAATATTTTTCTGAGAAAAATTCATAGAATCTTCTCTAATAACCTATTCTAACTCCCTGCTCTTTTGGAATTTCTCTATATTGTTGTGGTGGAGGTGTTGAATTTCCGCATTTTATGGGTGCTCCCGACTTTTGGCACCCCTCCAAGTACAACACTTACAAAGAAAAACAAACGTGCCTATGTATGGAAGGGGGAACCGGAAGTCAACCCTGCAATTCCCGGATCGTGTCATCAGTATTTTTGGAGTTCAGATTGATTGGGGCGGTGTTATTCCTAGTTTTAAACTGTGACTAATTTTAGAGTGGTGTGTCATGGGGCTAGGGGCTAGGGGCTAATAGACTCGTTCACCGAGGATCACTCGGTTCTGTGCCGAGTACTTGCGTGCGGTTGAACTGCAGGTATTGAAGGCGGCGGAGCTAGTGCTAGTTCCGCGGAATGCCGCCAGAGTTGTTGATTTGCTGCTAGTGGCATCATAGAATTTTGCACATTATTTATTTGAAATATGAATTTTGCTGCGGCACACATGCGCATATATATGTGCATATCATGGGTCTCTTTCTCTTATCTGCATAAACGCTCCGTACGGATCATACGACTGCAGCAGAGCTGCTGTACTTGCTACTTCATTTTTTCCGCGCAGTGCTTGTTGATTCATAACTTTGCGATGCGCGGGCAGCGCGGCAAGAAGAGCTGATTCAATCTGTTCCATGCCCATCGAAATTCCCCCTCCGTACTGGGCCATTAGCCCCGTATATGCGAGATCCTGCCACCAGGATGCGCACTGAGGGCGTGAAATTTACATATCGCCAGTGATTCGTGGATTGTATTCCCAACTCACAGACAGTTGACAGCGTTGGCGGCGTTGATCTCAGTCCCCAGAAGAAAACGTCGCTATCGGTGAAGCTTTTTGGCTAGAACCTTCCTCCTTCACTTTTGTGCATAAAGTATTGACGCACATCTGCCCAACATACCGCATAGCGACAAGCGCGCAACACAGGACAGCGTCTCTATCTAGCGTCGTCATCTAGCGCCGTGGAGACCATCAACTGATCAATGAGCGTGGTTTGAAATCCTCAAGCGGAATGCTAGAGACTGCCACTTCCTAGAGCCCTAGGTGATGAACCAAAATTTGTGTTCTGAAATGCCTTGTGAGTGAATTCCCAGACAAAACTCGGGTCTAGGCTTTGGGTGAGTTAATGACCAAACTTCTAGGCATACGGAAATCGGCGTTTACTCACAAGAAGACCATTGAGGTTGAATACTGAACTGGGTTGTTGGTGAAACGCGCAATCGTGTATAGTTGTCCGTAGGTTACTTTTCTCGCCCGGGTGGATACCCCAAAGTGGTAGTGCATCTGTCTCATGGTTAACTTCGCATAGCATTCAACCCAGCCAGTAGATATCGATATCAATACAAAAACAATAAACTATACACGGTATTCTTAAAACCCCATCATTGAAAGCCAAGAATAAGCATTGTCCAGTCATAAACTACTTACTGCAGTCACACTTCTCGAAAAATCCGGTGAATAACGGGTGAGGCGTTGTGGTTGTGGTGGCGGTGTAAACGTTACATATATATACTCCACCAATGGTACTGTAAATGCAATTCCAGCCGTTTGGAACTTGGGTATTTTGACTTCTGGGGGGAACGCCGCATGTCTCAATATGCAACGTAATGGCAAAGCTTAAAAATAAATAAGTCACACCTAGCATTCGACAAAGCTATAACCTGAGATAACTCAATACTGAAGGATCTAAATACTGCATTGGCATCCTCATTCTCAAGTCCCACAAAAGCCTTGCGACAAATTACGGAAGTCACGTGAATCAACCCCGGTTGTAATTGTGCCTAGCACCATCCCGACGTCCGGTATATAGGTATATCTTGAGATTCAATGCTGCCAATGCTCCGCCACAAAGTATCCCTGACATGCGGACAACCTCCGTTGATTGTGGTTCGTTTAGGTTGAGCATTTGGCAGTATTGTTTCAGCTCGTGGCCACAACATGCTAGTAATTGCATATTGCACCCGCAAGACCTCTATGGTGATCCAAAGGTCACTACAGCTATTGAAGAAAAGATCAGGAAACAGGGGGTAGTGCGGGGGTTTGGACATGTGATCAAACCTCTTCAGGGAAGACTTCAGACACCCAATCTCAACATTCAGCTTAGAGTATTGCCTCCTGCTATGGCTTAATGGAGGCCTATCAAGTTGTGCTAGGGACCAACCCCAAACAAGCGATGTGTTATCCAGGAAAGGGGATTCCCGATGTTTTCTTCAATAGCTGTACAAGGAGGAGCCGGGTTTTCCTCCCTCAAGTTCGTGACCATCACTAACTAGATAGATATTAAACAGCATAAAGTCCTAACTGGGTTTCGGAATTCCCTGTCCCTTGCAGTCACGCAAAACGGAGATACATCTCGAGCGGACCGGGGACGGCAGATATAGAGACGAAGGGGCAAGGCTGAACCACAGGCTCATCGGTCCCCTCCTACACAATACCAGGCCTAGTCAGAGCTCCAATGATCCGTTTGATTCTCCCGAGAGTTTGGGGTCCCCAGGATCCGGCACCTAACCCTGTTTCTACGATCATGTAGGCAAGACATCGAATCTTCACGTGAGGTGCTGCAGAAACGGGTTTCTGATTGGAATTGTATCAACGAGGCACAGTTTCATCAGCTCCGGCAGGGCAACTGCCGTGTAGCGGATGTCCAAGTGGTATCTGAGGATATCTCCTGTCACGTTTCTACATTGCCTGTGGATACCTACCCGCTTTCTTCCATGCTCCATCCGAAGAATACCGGAGGCATTCCCTGGTTCTCCTCTAGAAAATACTGGTGCTTACCATGTCGCGTTGATAGAGGCGGTATGAAGGTACGTGTGGGGTATGGACGGATGGACGGATGGACGGATGGACGGATTTGTAAATGTCAGTCATCATTGAGGACTAGAATCAAGGTTATGTATCTAGGCGATTTTCTGGGCATAGGCCATATACTGGTATTCACAAGACTCTCTCCCACATGATGAGTCCTTATTGCGAGAAGTAAGGGCGGTATGTACGCGCGGAGAGTGCATGCTTCTGCAGAAGTCTATTGCCGCAATCCTACAGAACGTGATGTAGATCCGGGATGGCGTGGGGAAACCGATAGCTTCAGCTGCAGATATAGCTCAAACTTTGGCTGCTTCCCTGTCGAGCTCGAGCTCCAGTGGAATATCCCGCTCTGAGTGTGGTAACAGTGGCACCAATAGGTCTAGAGCAACTAGTTAAGAATTTTGTGACTGGCTTGACCTTGCGGGACGAATGAGGTTCAACTCAGACCCTCCACCCCCTCTTAAACCTGTTTTCCGATCGAGGGTTACCTTAAGAAGACTATGGGTGGAGCGCTTATTGCAAGTCTTAGTTGAACGATACGGGGGGTATCTCGGAGTTATACAGCCCAGCACATACGACAAGTCATAATCGCTGTGTTGGAGGTTGAGTGACCACATATCCCTCTCACAGGTGTTGCTTCAGTAGGCTTGCAGTAACAACCTCGTCTATTCCCGAGGTGGTTATAACTGCTGTGGTGATTTCGTTTGCATGAAGGATATATATATGTGTTATGAGCAAGGCCAGTTGTGGAAATCGTTATTTTGAGACGAAGGCTGTGCGGTGGAGTGGGGGCGGTATGTAGTACCTACATGGCAGCACCATGTACGTTGCTCGTGACTTGGCTGCAATGCACCAGTCATTACTACCTAGAGTTCATAGCTGGTGGGTTCATCACACTTTGATAGGTTCTGTTACTATCCAGACAACCCACCCCCGGAGGTAGCTAACATCTAGCACAGCATGGCTATCTCTGCGAAGAGTTTGAGAGATATTGAACCCTACAGTTTGTCTAGATGCTGTGTATATGCCGCTTTGGATTCAGCTTGTTAGGAGAGAGAACCAAGTGACTATAAACGTCTTGGTATTTCATACCTCACATCTAAAGTGCTAGAATTGATAGATGGAAGCAGACCAGTAAAGCTGCCTGTCTTCTTGATAGAACACCAACTCTACCTTGGTACCCAATGATCCTCTATAACGCAAGTGCAACAACCAACTAGCTCCAGCGTGCAAGGCCATAAGGTCGAGCGGCATGGAAAATTCAATATTATTCCGGATACATTCGAGTGAGCACTGCAATGTGCATACGACTGCGGCTGAGTGGTCATGTAATTGTGATACAGCATGCTTATCAGTATAGAACACGACGTTCTAGATACGGATGGTTGGTCCAGCCATTCTTAATGCAATCAGAGTATCATACGAAATCACACGGTCAGAAATATGCGCGCACGGCATCTCTCAACACTATAATTGCCCGTTAAACGCTGGATACAGTTCCCAACGGAATTTTCCAGTACGGAGCCAACTATGATCGCCGCGGTCTGTCTCTTAAATTCCTCACCTCGCTATCGAGTACCAGCCGCAATTAAATTTGGACTCCATTAAGTGGAGGTCGGTTACTTTCGCCAAATAAAGTACCAACTTGAGACCGGCGGCTATAGCAAGCACTGAGTGGACAAGATGCCAGCCGACAGTTTTGATCGATTTGGAGTACATTATCTCTTACTAGAAGTTGGTATCGCAATTGCGTCAAAGCATCAAAAGAAAAGATAGGTGCATACGCGCTTGTATGTGTAATTTGTTTTTATTAGGGAAAAGAAATGAATCATCGATCAGCCGTTTGGCTGTCAACTCTAGACTGGCATAGACGGATTGCTCAATGATTGAAGGGGTTCTGCTTCGAGATTGTGTGGGGCCCCGCATACTCAGCCAAACCCCGCCACAATATTGCTTTAAGACTAGGTAACGAACGGTTTGGTTAGTTTCGTGAGGCGCCGAGGATATCAACAGCTCAGTGGACCATTGTCCAATGTTTTTAATCCACTGGAGCAGGCAAAAAGACTATATGCACCACCCATTCGTGTGGTGTTGTACATGAGACGAGATATGAGATAGGCGGGCTAACCCATCGCGATAGCCATCTGGTCTCTCTCGCCCGGGACCACGCCACCAGATCGCCCAGAATCTGGGACACGAGGATTTGGCAAGAGAAACGGGATTTTGGGTTTATGCATCAATTTGAAGCATATCCTCCTCTATAGCCAAGGTATCTCTATTGCGGATCAAGGCCAGCTACTGCTGATACTCACTCCAGTTCCAGTTTCCCTGCTTCAATCTCCAAACAGGTTCAAAGTGTAAACTTCAAGATGTGTAGCGGTGCAGCACCTTCAAAACTCTGTTCCGAATGAAGGAATAATCCAGTTCGGCCTTCATACGCTTCATATATCATCACTCGGTAGTATCCGGAAGATCAATGGGAAAAAACTCGGAATATCGTCTTGTCAGAACACTGTTCCTCCTTCTCTCGTCTCAAATCCCGAGATAAGTGTCTAGGCTGGTTTGTATCGTGCGTAACACTACTTCCGTGGATGTGGGGTATGTACCCGCGAATTGGTCTAACTAAATCGTGAATTTTCTATCGACCTGGAGGAGACTTCAATGAAATTATCTCTACATTAGATAGGTCGAATTGTACTTTTTGTTCTGCCCCTGGTGAAACCGACAGAAGAAGGAAATCTCAGCTAGGTAGTTCTGTAGGTATGCTAAGGAATTTTTAGAGGTTGAGTATGTCTGCATACCACGCCCTCGATACAGGGAGCCCTCATAAGCTGGCTATGCTAGGAGGGTAGTATTTAGATTTTCTTATGCTCACAGTAGGTCCTTAGCCTCAATGCGAGAACTATTCAAAACAAAAAACTACTGTGCCGACAAACTCCATTGGTCATCGGCCATTTTTGTTCGCAACTGAATTGTGTCATTTCAGGGTAGTTTGTAAGCAAAAGACCCATTTTTCAAGCAACCTCAACTGTGCGACAGGGCGTGCCATGTGATCAGATTGTTGGTGGTTCCTCCGTTTGATCAATTGACAATCTTCAAATTACCTGGTGATTTTTGGTGATTTTCCCCCTCACCAAAGCCTTCGGTGTTATTTCGGTTCATTCGCAGCATCACTGTGATTTATGAACAAAATCCGTCAGTCTAAAGAAACTTTTCGAATTTCAATCTCAGAGCAAAAATTTCCGAATGCCACACTATGACTTAACCCTAACCCCTGTGCTTCACATGTGATATGTCTCACCTCTCCTTGTCAAACGGGCATTCCAGAAAAACAAACCATCCAACAATTGACATATGTGTCCTCAGAAGCCATCAAGAAGCCACATCTCGCCTATTACAGCCATTCTTCAGGATACGTTTCTTTTCATCACTGACTCACATCGCAATATTATAGGCGATCTAGCGAATGAAACTAGTCATACATATGTTGGTGAACACTGTGTCGTTTCCAGAATGTCGGGTATAAGGCGATAGGAATTTCATGATATCTCCAGACAACCAACAACCCCTTTTCTTTCCTTTTCAGGCGCGCCACTAGTTTTACGCGCGTTTATACTGGCTTAGACAAGACTTTTTTTTACACGTCTCACACCGCGTAACATCATCATTTTTCAAGGGGTTCACTTCAGTTCACCAGAGATATGGCAAACCGCCGCCCATCACCACCGCGAAGACAACGCCAATGGCGACCTTCCATAAACGCTACAACATGGCTTATCGTCCTATTTTGTGTCATCTTCCCAATCCTATTCTGCGCCGTACCGGTAAACGCGGATGAACAAACAGTCCTCAAACCTAAAGAGGAAGGGGAATATGGAATCGGTATATTGCCGCAACGAGCCAATCTTTACCGTATCAAACTAACGCACCTGGGGATAAAAAGTAATCGGAATCGATCTCGGAACTACTTACTCCTGTGCGAGTGTCTATCGCGGAGGAAAGGCGGAGATTATTCCGAACCAACAGGGGGATAGAACTACACCTTCATACGTTGCGTTTACAAAGGATGGACAACGGCTTGTTGGTGCGGCGGCAAAGAACCAGGCCGCCTTAAACCCTGGGACTACAATTTTCGATATCAAGTACAGCTACCCCTTCCTTCCTCTTGTGCATGAAACCATGCTAATAATGGGTAAAGACGGGTGCTTGGCCGACAATTCAAAGACCCATCACTACAAGCTGATATCAAGCACTTCCCATTCGAACTGAAGAGCAAAGCCGGTAAACCAGTCGTAAAAATCAACACCGAGATCTACACACCCGAGCAAATCTCTGCACAAATCCTTTCGGATCTCAAGGCGAGTGCCGAGGCCTACTTGGGACAGAAAGTTACCCACGCTGTAATCACAGTCCCCGCATACTTCAACGATGCGCAGCGTCAAGCGACGAAGGATGCCGGTACGTTGGCAGGCTTGGAGGTGTTGCGGCTTGTCAATGAGCCTACTGCTGCCGCTATGGCATACGGTATCAATAAAACGGGTGATAAGAAGGTTATTGTGTACGATCTTGGAGGAGGAACTTTTGATGTCAGTTTGTTGGAGATTGACAATGGAGTTTTCGAAGTTATTGCCACTGGGTATGTACTTTCTTTATCCCTCTCGTTAAGGTATTTAACTAACGCTTATCACCAGAGGTGATACGCATCTCGGTGGGGAAGACTTCGATAACCGCGTGATCGAGTACTTCACCAAGCGCTGGAACACCCAAAACCCAGAAAGCGATGTCTCCAAAGACAAAAAAGCCATGTCCAAGCTCAAGCGGGAGGTCGAGAAAGCAAAGATGGTACTATCATCTCAAAAATCCACCCAGATCGAAATCGATTCTTTCCATGACGGCAAAGACTTCTCTGAAACTCTAAGCCGCGCCAAATTCGAAGAACTCAACCGGGATCTCTTCCTAAAAACCCTCAAAACCGTCGAAGCAGTCCTCAAAGACGGAAAGACCGATAAAAATGGCGTTTCCGACGTAGTCCTTGTCGGTGGTTCCACCCGTATTCCTAAAATCCAGGAAATGTTGAGTTCCCATTTCTCCGGGAAGAAAATCAATAAAGGAATCAACCCCGATGAGGCGGTTGCTCAGGGTGCAGCTATTCAGGGTGGTATCTTGAGTGGTATGGATGATGAAACCTTAGGTACTGTCGGTTTGATCGATATCAGCCCTCTCACACTCGGTATTGAGGCGAACGGCGGCGTGATGGTCCCAATAATCAAGAGACACACTGTAATTCCTACCAAGAAGTCGGAGATATTCTCAACTACACACGATAACCAAGACAGAGTAGAGATCAAGGTCTATGAAGGTGTGTCGATTCCCTCCCTCTCTCCATTGCACTACTGTACTAACTCGGCAAACCAGGCGAGCGTGCAATAGCGGAGGCAAACAACGTTCTAGGCTCCTTCGACTTAACCGGAATCCCCCCAGCCCGTGCTGGTGTTCCACAAATCGAAGTTACATTCCAGATCGACGCCAATGGAATGCTTCAAGTGAGTGCTCGGGATATGGCATCTGGACGGTCCGAATCCGCAAAGATTACGAACCAGGAGAACCGTCTATCGTCAGAGGATATCGAACGCATGATCAAGGACGCCGAGAAATATGCTGCTAAGGATGAAGAATTTAGAAAACGCGCAGAGGCTAAGAGTAATCTTGAGGTTAGTGGTTTGGGGCTATACTAGAGGTTGTGCTAATAACATTCCTCATTAGTCGCAAGTAAACAACGTCCGAAGACTTAAAGATGATCTTGCTACCAAGTTGTCTTCTGAGGACAAGAAGGCCCTTGTTAAGGCAGCCGAGGATACCTCTGCGTGGCTCAGGTATGTCTAGTCCGGCATGGTATCGTGAATTTCAGCTCTAATTAGGACTTGATAGGAGTTTGGACAAGGACACTACAATAGAGGACATCGCGGAAAAATCAGAGGAACTGACTAACTTTGTTTCATCCATTACATCGAAGCTTTGTAAGTGCCTTGACTCTGATTCCGACGGGTTTCACTAACGTATTTATAGACAAGAAAGACGACAGCAAGTCAGACGGTCATGACGAGTTGTAGATGGTTTAATGTTAGAGCAAGAGGATGATAAAGCGGATTAATCTCAACCCTTTGTAAGCGCATAGTTATATTTTTATGAACCGTTCAAACTTGCCAGTGATATCTTAAACTTTATGGCTCAAATTTTGGATAGCGTTTTTGTTGTGGGGTTGCCCCCAACAACAATGACTCTGTTCCAATTCCAATCCCGTAGTTGGTAGAGAAGCGCATATACGCAAAAAACATGAATTGTTTATACTCTAATCAATCGCACCAAATTCTAAACCTCTATCCCAAAACCCCCTCAAAGCACCGATGCCACATCTATCTCCTCCTCCTCCTCCTTCACCTCCTCACAACTCCTAATAAACCCCACCAACACCCCCACCATACTCTTCGTCGCCGGTAAATAATGTCCTCCGGGATGAAACACCAACCTCTCCTCCCCTTTCTCACACGCCCTAACAAACGCCATCGTCCTCTCCTCATCAACAACCGTATCCAAACTCCCAATAACATTCAAAACCTTCGTTCTAATCCTCGGTTCATACCACCCCTCATACCTCTCCGGCGCCCGAAACCCACTATAGCAAACTGCAAACTTCATCTCCCCATGTCCTGTTGTGAACCCCTCCGGCCGATCCCCTCGCTCAAGGATACTCGCTAATATCCCCGCCAACGCCGCACCCTGAGAAAACCCTATCACCCCAGTAAAAGGCCCGTGCGTATCAAGGTACTGAGATAAGAACTGCAGCGTATCGGAAATTCCGACGTACTCCCCAGTCGTATCGGAGCGCCGCCACCATGCAAAGGCGTCGCTGGGTTCTTCGGTGGTGGGGGTGCCGGGGATGTCGGTGAGCAAGAGACGGTGCGGCGCCGTGGGGAAGTGGAGGGTTGTGGAGGCGCCAAAGGCTTTGAGGAGGGATTTTTGGACGGCTTTGGTTTTGGCAGAGAAGTTGGGCCCAGATTGGGTGTATCCGTGGAGGAAGAGGAGGTTCATTGCTGCTAGTTTGGGGGGGGGGAGGGGGTGAGGATGGAAGGGACGAAGTTGGGAAGATCTTAGTGGCGGGATCAGATCTTAGTCTTGTTTTACTGTTCCGAAACTGTGGTTGGGGTTTCCCATGGAAACATTTAGTCTTGGGCGGTGTTTGTGGTGCCGAAACAGCGCGAGATATGTACTAGAGAACACCGGGTCTGCTCATGGGGTATGAAGTTGTGAAGAAGACTCAGAGAGTTTCTTTAAAGGAAAAAGCAAAACTGAGCACTTAGGCTGAACAAGGTGCGGCTCTTCTGCAACCCTACGCTCGAAGCAAAACACTGACATCATACACTAACTTCAACGATTTCCGCAGCCTCTCAACCCCATCAATCTCCCATACCTATGAACTACAGCCTCGACACCCCGCCTTCCCCCCCCAACCCCAAACACACTATACAACCCCCTTGCTGTGAATCTTGCTCTCATTGACAGTTAGTATCAACCTAACCTTGGCCACAATCCCCAGGCTTTGTCACCGTTCCATTTCAGTAACTATTATTCTCTACAAGAGTTCATATCAGCCAGATATGCACTTGCACTTAAGACCATCATCACTCGTCCTCGTGGGAAAAAGCTAGGGTTGACCTCCGCTCCCGTGTGCAAAACTCTACTCTATTCTAACGCAAAAATGTCGACGCTTTTTTCCCCGCTACGCGGAAGCTTCACAGCAACTCTGTTGGGTGAGCGCCTAATTACGATGGATAAAGTCCCAGCGAGATCTTGAGACACAGGTATGCACACAACCTAGTTGCTTCATCGACTACTGACACTTGCCCGCTTCACTAGGTAGTCTTGGGTGGTATTATTACGTTCGAGACCTACACGATATCGCACTGCACTGGTGTAAAGTCTCGCCTCCTCTCTGCAAGCCATCTCACAAGCGTCCTACCCACCTGATATGCCATTCTCGTCATCTTTTCTCTTCAAAACTAACGGATCAGATGTCTCTCGATCGATATCATCTACATCTGGATTAGTGCTCTCTTGTCAGATGTGTCGACAGTACCACTATCTCCTGGATGAATTCAATATCTACAGAACGCGAGACCTTAGATATCGTCAGCATGCATGCCGGAGGGTGACCACACGGTCGTTCAAAGCTTTCATATCCAGCTACTGTATGCCTTATGCGCCAAGAAATTCCATCTCGCAAATTGGCAATTCATCAACGCTTTGCTAGAGTAGAAAAGTCTTCTCGCTCACAAATTCATACATTTCGTTTCCGAAAGCCAATCACCTCAAACAGCAAAAATGGACGGCTACTCAAACATTCAACTCGGTGTCGAAATCGAGTTCTACCTAGGCCCGAGTAACAAGAGAACGCCTGGACCTTTGACGCAGTCGCTTTCGAGGTTGTCGCCGAAACCGTTGCCCAGGACTCTCACTCCCGCTTTTGTTGAAAGAAATAGGTACATCCCAAACTGCTCGAGTTTTAGTGTTTTGCGCTGAAGACTTTTGCTAACTTATAACAATAACGGGATCCCAGCTTGGGTAGACGAGTTTGTCGACAGGGGTAACTATCAAAAGTGGAGCGTGGTGGTGGGAGACAGTCTTAAGAAAGACCAACGTGCGGATGAATGTATGTTGGCATTGGTATTACAGCCCCTCCACCCCCCGACTTTCCAGTACTAAAATTCTGTAGCTAGGGGATAGAAGTTGTAACTTCGGTTCTCTAGAGACACGAAAATTAGGAATCACTTTCATTAAATTCTTCAATTCAATCCACGCTTCATACAGCTCACAAGATAGGAGGTAAGTTTTCGGGCTGGAGGCCATCTGAGCAATTGTAGTGCTAATTGGTTGACTCTGGTTCGGAGATAAGTTGAAGGAACTTGAGAATCCGTCAACTGATGACGAGATTGAGTCCGAGGCTCTGGTTTAGAACTTCTTGCGAGGCACGTTCATTTGTCACCTCTTGAAGGGCAGTCTTGGACAATAGCGAAAGCAAAAAAGCTTACAATCGCAGTGATCCACTTCGAAAATGTGATGGATCCCCACAAGAACCAGTAACTACAACTGCAAATCAAACAAGGGAACGAATTCCTTATGTGGGAAGTCGATCAGAGTTATGTATTAGATTATCGACACCTTCGAGGAACTGACACACATCATATGTGCCAGTGGCGGCGCAACTGTTGCTTCATACCGGTGGAATTTCACTCTTGAGTGATCGCAAATTTCAGATGAGGACCAGAGTTCGTTGGCTTTACTATCGCGACTACTTTAATAGCTATATTAAAGAATACAGCAAAGTCCTAAATTAGCCACCCGGTTGATGAAAGAAGATCCGGAAGGTTCCTCTCTCTGCCGATCGCGACCACTCTTTTGAGCTCAGGCTCCCGGAGCAAAAAAATGTTTCCGTAGCAGGCTTTTCAAGAAGCCATGACTACCAAACAAGGCGTACTGGGCCTTCGAGGTCTTGTACCAGCACTGCGGAGAAAATAATGAATATGTGAAGGAGTGGTGGTAAAATCTGTAAATTTTTTTCTTTCTTTGTTTTCTTTTTGAGATACGTGCATTGGGGATTTTCTTGTGCCCAATTTCGCGTGGATTGTTTTTGTTTTTTTGAATTGCGCAATAATCATAACACCTCACTTGACTGCATATAAAGTTGCTTCAGAAGGAAGCAACTGCAGCAGCATCGTGATATAGACCCCCACTGACCGAAATGGATTAAAGGAGTGGCGAACGCCACTGCAGTTTTGGGCAAAGCGTCAGGCTGTTATCAGCCAATCGACGCACCGCACCACAACAACCCAAACAGCCATCCGCAGCGAAATCCAGCAGAGTGCTTAATCCCGCTGAAACCCCCCCACCCACAGTATTCGTCTCTTGCACCCACCACGCGATAGGAATTCTTCAACGAAGTGCACCGCACATTCTTTTCCACGTACAATCTATGACATCATATCCACTCTCTCAGCCTCCATCCATAGGCGGGCAGAGTAAATCAATCAAAACAAGCATGGCGATCCACGCACCCTCTCCTGTTCCCTTCCCAATCCCCTTTGTGTTCTGCCGCAATCATGAACGACCCCAGCCTTGACGTTGGAGCCTGTGAGACCCCAAGTAGTTCCACCGCGTTCCGAGAGGAAGTCGAGAAAATAAAGGAACACCAAAGAAGCGATGGATATTTCCAGCCGAAACGGTGGTGGTTTTCGGCTACCGCGTGCCCGCTTGTTGCTGGGACCTTTGGTCCGATTGCGAGCTTGATGAGTATTTGTGCGCTGGTGCAGTCTTGGAGGCTGAAGATTCCCCCTGGGGGGAAGGAAATAGCTGCTGAGAGGATTCCAGATCCTACGTGGTGGGTTGTGGCCTGTGTTGCGGGGTGGTGGAAACTGGGCTGATGATGGGGAAATAGGTTACTCACGATTAATGCCGTGTCGTTGGCTTTTGCTATTGTCGCAAATTTACTGCTGCTTCTGAATTTTGCTCATCGAATGAGGTATTCAATTGCGCAGCCGTTGACGATATTATTCTGGTAATTCCAACTCCCAGTTTCTGCGCAACTTATGCTAACATGCGCAGGTACATATCCTCCCTCATCCTTGTCACCCTCACTATCGCAGCCCACAAATACCTCCGCCTCCCCGCCAGAAACCATGCATTCTCCCAATCTTTCTACTACGGCATAATCTCCGCCATAACCTACTTTATAATTTCCACCCTCCTCCTCTGGAACTTCATAGGCGCCTATGTCTTCAAAAAATACCCACCATCCTTCACCTTGCTCACTATACCCCAACGCACGCTAATGCTCCAAACAATCTCCTACTCCGTCTATCTCTCCCTCGGCGCTGGAATATTCTCCTTCATCGAAGGCTGGTCTTTCGTCGATGGCGTATACTTTGCAGACTACACCCTCCTCACCATCGGCCTCGGCTCCGATTTCCCCCTCAAACGGGACCTCTCAAAAGGCCTTCTCATCCCCTACACCGCAATCGGAATAATGATGATCGGTCTAGTCGTCGACTCTGTCCGCATTCTCCTGTTAGAACATGGCAGAGTCCGTCGTCGGGCAATCGAAAAAGAACGTAAAAAACTCCTCAAAAAACTAAACCTTTCCGAAACATGTTGGAAACGTGAATTCGAATTAATGCGTAAGGTACAAGATGAAGCTGATAAACGACGACGCTGGTGGGGGCTAGGAAGTTCCTTTATCGCATTCCTTATCGTCTGGCTAGGCGGTGCAACAGTGTTTATGCTCTCTGAATCACCGCAGGGATGGAGTTTCTTTGAATCACTGTATTTTACGTATACTTCCCTGCTGACGATTGGGTATGGGGATTTCTATCCAGAAAGTAATTTTGGAAAACCGTTTTTTGTGATTTGGAGCTTGATTGCGATTCCGACGGTTACGATCTTGATCAGTACTATGGGAAATACGGTGGTTGAGTGGGTAAAGAAGGGAACGCTGTGGTTGGGGCAGAAAACGATTCTACCGGAGAGAAAACTATTTCAGAGACCTAAGGCTGTACAACGGGAGGTAGAGGAGGCAGAAGGCTACGAAGAAGACGAGGATAACGATGAACCTGAGATCCGAGAAGACGCCGAAAGGCTAGACCGTGTTTTTGAAGCACAAGAAGAAACAAATCACCCCCACCACCACCACCTCAAGCTAATTGCGAGAGAGATCTCGGGGTTGGCAAAAGATATTGGGAGGAAGCCGCCAAAGAAATATGAATGGGATAGTTGGGTGAGGTTTTTGGAGTTGCTTGGGAAGAAAGAGGATGAGGAGGATGAGTGGATGTGGTTGGGACATGAGGGACTACTGATTAGTGGGACGTCGGAGACGGAGTGGGTACTGGGGAGGTTGTGTGAGAGGCTTGAAGAGGTGTTGGGGAAGAGGTGGGAGAAAGAGAAGGAGGGGTAGGGGGGTGTATTTGTGGGGGGTTTGTGCGTTTGTTTGTGAGAAATAGTGGGCATATACGACGATATGCGTGGTTATTATGATTATGGATTATGGATTATTGGTTTAAGATTTTGTTTGCGTTTTTGGGTTGTTGGTTGGGTTTGTATGTAAACGGATGGTCACATATGGCGACTTCAAAGGTTAGAGGCCTAGGCTGGGCTGTAAAACATGATTTTAAGACCACTGTTATACCCCGGTGATCATGAAAGTCCACGGGTCTTTTTGTAGTTAATGATCCCAAGCCCGCCCTGTTGTGGGTGCTGGGAGTTAGTAATTTCATGGTGTCCGCATGAGCTGACGAAGATAGGATGGAATCCTTCTAATTCAAAGCAGCAACATAGTTTGCAGGAATTAAGTAGCCTTGCATATCGTTCTTCTATTAGCATTCTCGAGCTAGCACAAGTCGCAAACGCGCTCGAGAGTATGTATTATCCCGCTACCAAACTCTTTAAACACAACCCAACTCCGTTTGCACAATGGGGTGAACATAAATACTCACTCACTACTCGTATCAAGGACTGCTCGCACTGTTGATGATGAAGTATACAAAATATACAAATTAGTGATGATATATTCCGAATTCCATGGTACCGGTATTGCCAGAACCTACGGCCGAACTGCGGAAGTCAATCAACGAGACTGAGACGAAGAACTACAGCGCTTACAATTTCCGGGAACTACTGCAATCCTAAATTCGGTCTTGGGGAAGCTCGATGTGATACGGTTCCGGTACCACTTCTCGAACGACGTTTTGAGGTTTGTTCGCAGACACGGGAGGAATAATATCAGTACCCGCTGTGAAGTATCCAGGACCAAATACGGAGGAAGCGCAAATATACGCCATAACTACGGGCGATACAATGGCGAAGGATAATATTAAAGGGCACATCGATTGGGTTCTAGCGGTGCGGTGAAGAACATCAAGGATATGAGATATAGTACCTCCAACAGCACACTAATTGCAACAACTTATCTCTCGCGTTGCGAGCTTGACGTGAAACCATGGGCTATACATGTACAACTGCGTTTGTCTGGCTGCGAGATACCAAGGGCTCAATTCGGAAGAACCGTAAAACACATGCCATAAAACTTAATCACGATACATATGGCAAAGGATAATGTTAATGATGGGCACACCTGGTTTTGCAATTGGCTGGGGTTTTTATAATTTACACCACTGATACGGATATATCACCACAGCACTCGAGCACGCGATTTCAATAACTAGCTCTCGCTACACAGAGTTTACACGAGCTTTCGGCGCGAAGACATGATCACTATGATCCATACAATCCGTTTGCGCGTGATGGGTCTGGCTGCGAGACATCAAGAGCTCAATTCGAAAGAAACGCAAAATATACGCTCTCGTTCCACCGCAAGAGCCAGGCCACGGTCGGGTTCTGCCAGTACCATGGTATATATCATCACCGAGAACAACTACTCGAAAGGAAAACCCCATCTGTTCGCTCCGCGCGAAGTCATGATCATGTACTATATACACTCTGGGCTCGGGGCTGATATAAATAAGTACCCGCTGCGAAATAAGGGTTAGGTTCAGAAGGAGCGCAATATATACGCTTATATTTAAGGGCGACCGCGATAGCAAAGGACAATGGCTCGAATTTATTACGTATGCACATCGCGTTTCTGGCTGGGCTTTTATAATTTACACCACAGATATGATACGGGTATATATCACCAACGGTAATCCAAATAACAAGACTTACAGTTGCAATACCCCATTTCTGACCGGCGTAAAACCATGGGCTACAGAATGCCAATCATAGCAGAACGGCCGCCGAGCGCGATAATCCATATCAACTCCCCGATCGCGAACTTGTTATGCATGGGCCATCATGAGGAGGCTTTACCAAGGGGAGAAAGAGGATTAATACTTGTGGACTGGTTACGGATGGGGGTGTGAGAGCTTTCGAGGCACATGCTACCAAGTACGTGGATGTGAAGTTTAGGAACACTGACCGTCGGCCCTAACAAGGATACTGGCACGATCACCTTTACATGAACACATCAGATTCTAGCGATACGGTATCAAAGTATATATCATTGTATATATCACCAGTGGTGACCCAACAACAATATCTCTGGCAATAGTCCACCTCTGTCCAGCACAGCTCGGCCTCACCCTCGCCGAAATACACGCACAACATCCACAGCCCATCATCCCTCTCCCCATCTAATCCCTACACGCTCAGATTTGGGGAATTGGTTGCAATACTCGAGTGGGGAATAAGAGTGTCGCTGATTGGCCAACTCCGACTTCAAACGACGATCTGTGGCAAACCAGAGTTTATTTCAAGTGATCAACAAGGTCAATTGCCAGAATAGAGTATTGCAACCAATTTCCCAAAACCGAGCGTATAGGGGATAGCTAAAATATATCCATATGTTATACCACCAGCCCACTCCCTTCTTCCTCCTCCTCCTCCTCCTCCTCCTCCCTCTCCTCCATATCCCAAACCCCCTCCCATTCATCAAATCCCTCGCTCTCCTCCAAAACTCATTCTCCCCTTCCTCCTGCTCCACCCTCCGGACATGTGCCGCCTCCGGGAGAGTTGGTGGATTTATGAAATCCGGGATGGAGGGTCTAGACTGTGTGGGTGTGGAGGTACTGGGAGGGATGATGGGTTGTAGGTCGATATCGGTGTGTCGATGCCGCTTGTGGGGGAGGTAGATGAAGTTGTAGGTGCTTATGAGGATGATGACGGTAACAACAAGGATGAGGACGCCAACGAGAACCCAGATGGTTGGGTTGGTGACTGTGGAGGCTGGGGTGCGGGTGGATGTGGGTGTGGGAGTGGGTGTTTGGACGGGGGTAGGGGTAGGGAAGATGGTGGTAGTGCGGTGGTGGAAGGAGGATGGTGAAGAGGAGGATATACCGTGGGTTGAGGGTGAATGTGAAGCTGTGGTTATGGTGGAGCTGGGGAGTTTTATCGTGATTAACGTTGCGTTTGGACCCATGGGGGAGAAGGAGAGCGGCTGGCTGATGGTTTCTGTGTTTAATGCTCTTGGGGGAGTTGGGGAGCTGGTTTTCGGCGCTTTTGAGAGCGCTGGGGAGTGATTTTTTGACACCTTTGGGGGCGTTGATGAACGGGTCTTTGAATTGGGGGAGAGGATGTGTTGGCCGATCGGGATGAGACACTGCATGGTGCGAGTGAGAATTTGTGGATGTCTGAGTTGTCGACAAAAAGTGAAGATCATGGTGGAAAGAATGGATAGGTGGCCGTACTTAACGTGGTCACCGAGGAATTGAATGGAATTAACATGGAATGAAAGACGTTGAATGGATTCCAGGGCCGAGACGTGGTTTCAATGGTTTGAACTCGGCGTTCTATGTTTCTTTCTAGCCCAATAAATACCAGGCGATTCCCCACCTGTTCACATCCTTATCCTTTAAGCATTCGATTCAGGTCAATTCATCCAGAAGCTTTCAGCATTTTCCGAATATCTTTGCCACATCCATCCTGTCATCATCAAAGGATCGGTCAATTCATACAGACACCTTCAACATTACCACCAAGGGAACGGACAATTTATTCCCCTTATCACCAAAGGCATTTAACTCAGGCCAATTCATCTAGAGGCTTTGAGCAATTCTTCATATCATCAACATACATATAACAAGGGATCAATCAACAATGTCCCAACAACTTCAACAACAGAGCATGTCTTCGTCGCAGGACCTTCGGCGCCCGAGGCGAGCAACTCGCGAGCGCCGTACAGCCAACCTTCGCGAGACAGTGGTGACAATGACAGTAGGCTTTACCACAGTCACCCACAGCGATACGACCATGACACATCTGCTCGAAACAACAATGACCCACGTCATAGATGACGCCACGATGCCAACTTCGACGACCGAGAGGATATCGACGACTCAATCCTCCACTTCAACAGCCCCAGATGTAGTGACCGTCACAGCAAATCCCGAGAAACCACAGTCTACAACGCCTCCCAGTCTCTCTGCCCCGTCCAATGGCTTCGTCCTTGGAACTGCCGGGACCATTGGACTGGCATGTGGGATAATGATAGCATTGGCAGTTATTATCGGCGTGGTTTGGTGGAGCCTGTACCAGCGAAAAAAGGCACGGAGGGGTCGGCAGCAAGTAATTGAGTTGCAGGCTCAGACTCCATCCCAGGGCCAGCAAAACACTGTTAGGGGCGGACAGGGGCCTCATCAGATTGCTATGGAGCCTGGGTACGACGGCATGGCGAGCGGACAGGCCAACCCGCAGTACCCATCCCATCACAGCGAGGGAAGCAGCAGCCATCCAGACCCATGGGCACAATACAACCCCGCCATGAGCCCCCCGCCACACAACGCCCGCGCTAGCCCGCCCATACAGAACCCTCGATACCCGTCCCCGCCCCAGTTCCGCTACCCACAGGAGTCCCGGTATCCCACACCGCCAATGGAATATCGTCGGTACCCCTCCCCTCCTCCTCCACGCCCCGAAACCCCTCGCTTCCCACCGCCACCGGAACATCTCCCCCTAGCCCCAGCACCTCTTCGTATCCCGCAGAAATCTATTCCCGCCCACATCGCTCCTCAAAAAGAATACAGTACCTACCGCCAGCGCGGGGAAGCACCCAGCGAGATTGCAATGCGTCGGGCTGCGATGTCGCCAATCCCAGATCCTTACGCAGACTCGACGGTATATAGTGCCGACGACACAAGCATTGCTGGTGTTGGCGGTAGCAGCTTTGCGGCCGGTGAAAGCACGTACACCGATATGAGGGTGGACGAGTACCGCCGCATTCAGGGATTGCCTCCGTGGACGGAGTCGGAGATGGAGATTGGGATGGGCAGAGCTACCCCCGAATATGTTAGTGAGCTTGGTCCGGTGCCCAGGGTGACGGAGAGTGAGTTCGGAGAGTTTGACGGCGGGGCAAGCGCCGTGACTAGTGGAAGTAATCCGGTTGCTGGGAGTGAAGGATTGACGGAGAGGCGCAACTGGGAGGGCCAACTGGACGGCCTGAGTACGGATATAGAGGAGGAAGTCGACACGGAGGAGAGGTTGAGGCGTAGGGCGGATACTATGGGGGATATATTACAATTAGAGAGGAGATAGAGGGAGCTGGAGATTTGAGGGTGGGTTGAAGAGAGAATGATAGAGATCATGGAATATATTGGAGTGAGAGGAACGGCTAAACGATCCCACGACATACGACATATTGGGTGAGGGAAGGTAGAGCTAGAAGGAGTTGAGAATTATAGATTATACTAAGAGGAGAAAGGTAGAGGGTCGTGAAGAGGAGGTAGAGGGTTGCGGGGAGGTGAAGGGTACTGAAGATTAGGGGAGGTATTGGGTAGAGGGAGATGGGAATTACAGCACTAACTATAGTACTGGGAGGAAGAACTAGGGGGAATCTGGGATTAGAAGTGAACCAAGTATTATATGAGGGCAATCATTATAACTGGATTTATCGGAAAGTTCTGAATCAGTGACTTTCATACTTCTGGGGTGTACTTACTTTTTGGGTTTTGATATTGCTCGTACATCACCTGCTATAGATCTGCTCTGAGAGGAAACAGCTGGCGGGCGAGGTAGATGGAGCACCAAGGGTAAAGATGGTCCCAAATTGACTACAGATCGTCCAAATAACATTACCCTCTTCAACTGAAGTTGACGCTCTACCTTGAACCCGCAGCTAGATCTAGAGTAGCACCACGACGCTCACGTTTTCGCTTAACTGTTCCCATGGTCTATATCGCTGAACCGAGACCACGCAAGAAGAGCAAAACGGAAAACCACAGGTTTTCAGCCCTAGGTCTCGGCGTTTATAATACCCATTGAGCAGGACAGGTTTCGAACCTGTATCTTGCAGTGGATTGCATGGTGTTTCTAGCGCCATGCTCAGCTAGTTAAACTAAAAGTCCACTTCTTGTGAATTTGGTGATTTTTGCTATGACCATGCAAATCTCAAAGCTTCCATCCACTAACTAGTTTGTGACCTCACTTGACCATGGGTCATCACTCACACAAAGGCTGAGAGAGGCTTCGGGAGACGAGACCTACGAGGGCGAAGAGGCATGAAGAAGAGCTGGCGCCCAGGGGACTGACAAAGAGTTTGAGAGTGGCGAAAGGGGGTCAAATCCATTACCAGAGCTTGTGAGAAAGTCGGCTATTTTTTCCTGCGCCGAAATGGAAGTCTATCAATTTTGCCGTGTCTCTGTGGCATTTATTAGCGACATATGTCCCTGATTCTGCATTTAGGCATTCAGATACTCTCTGAAGTCGCATTGCTAAAGCATATTTCACCAGGGTACAGAGTTAAGTAGTGATACCACGAGAAATACAGCGCCACAGTTAGACATCCACGTGCTGCAGTGAGGAATACGAGGTCAGACATTACCTGGAAATATGAACGGGATACTGGTGAACTGACGGAAAAAATCACAAACGAGTCCCAGTGACTGATCATGACGGCATGCAGTATGTAGTCCATGCAGGAACTCTTCTGGCTCACATGCGGGCGCGGCGGCCGCACATCCTTTTACCCGGCAGGCTTCAATCGTCACCAAATTCTCTCCGCCTTGCTATTTTTGGTTATAACAATATCGAGGACAAAAAGGCTAGCCATGGGCTGTCATCGAATATGAATTAACTCGTGTTTCCGTCCCACATATACATGCCCATTCCCGAACATGACAATCCTAGTTTTGATGAACCTGCACCAGTTTGAACTTACTCAGAAAGAACTGTTCTTAACGTAGATGAAAAACAATCCATATGGTGTATAGTGCAGCCGGCAATCCACATGTCAGATTACCTAGTTGAGTAAAGAAATATTGATATCGTGAAGCTGAATTTACTTTGATGATTTACCTATTGGGCAGCTGCAGATTCTTCACAAGGCATTGCTGCAGTTCCCTAGATCTGCTCACAAGGCCAAAATATGATCTCGCTTGAACGGAGATGACCGCAACTGCAGCTTCCCACATCACGGAGATCCCGACTGTGACTTCACTTCTGTATCTCCAATAACACTGCTCCGCTTACCGCTCTACGCTAAGAATCCCAAAATAACTGCGCTATGACTGTATCTCGGATCGCGGAATACCAGAAGTGCGGTTGCGGGGAAAACTAAGTTAGACACGCGGCAATTCCAATCCAACCAATAGTATCCATATGCCATTTTTACCTGACAAAACTTATGAAAGGTTCTCCGGAATTTTGTTTGTTTGTAATCATATTGTATTCGGCCGCTTGCGGCCATGACATAACTTAATCCTAGATACTTCCACCGCCGAAGCTGCTTCCAAGTCGTATCTCCTGATCTCCTTTCCCCCATCCGCCTAGGTTCTCCGGAATGCCACCGCCCCTTGCCAAACCTTTGTGGATTTTAGAGGCCTTTGCTGGTGTAATTCATGCTATGCGTGTCCACTCGGGACTGAATCCACTATCATGAACCTGCTTCTATTGCTCTTGTTTTGCTTCTGCGTCCATCCTCCGTTATGCCTTACGGGCAAATCGGAAATCTTAGCGAAAGCGGTCTGCTACATCATTGCTGAAATTTTATTATCACCTTACCCTGGGAGCCCTCGGGCAGCTTACATCATGATCGCCCGCGTGCGCATGCCATCAGCTACGAACTGAGGCGGGGTTCGCCTTGAACTGTCTCAACACCTGAGATGGGTCTCAATCAAAGATGACGGATTTGGAGACTGGACAAAATTGGCAAATGACAGGTTTGCTTCTTCGGACACGAGATCTTTTTATTATATGCAGATATGTTTCGTCCTATAGGAGACTACCTATTCACGAACTGGCTAATTACCAACTTACACATTTATTTCCCCCTTTCTTTGCCTCGTTGAAAGCTGAGATCGTAAGATGGCCAAGCTTAAGCCAAGGCTGGTGCAAATAGCATCGACACCTGCCATTGTAAATATTTTGTCAGATAACCGTTCCGTTCACTGGTACATATCTCACATCAGAAATAGAATCGGAAAAACGCGAACGAACCAACGGAAGAGGCTGCATTTGTTGTACAAGATACGCCACCGTCGGAAATATCTGAGAAATTTAACTTTGCGGTGCTCCTGATTTGTACGCTAAAGTGATTCGCGATTCCCCATACGGGGCGAAACTTGCAATTTACTCTAATTCAAGTTCATGACAATAGGATAGTACTTGAGGAAGATAACTACATGCCCTTCTCCTATTTGCTTTTTGTAGGCGAAGAATGTTGATATACTCAATTGTGAAGTGAAGTTGTGATGTCTTACAGCGGTGTGGTTGAGTTGCTGGCTTCTGGACGGATCCCGCGTCCATGGGGATGGGAAGTTAGTAGCCAACCTGAGGTTGTTTGGAATACCAAACATTGAGTTAGGCTATAATGAGACCGTTTCACTGTCATGCCTAGGTTCCGGAGGGTGCCGTCACCACCAGCAAAAGGTGGATAGTCCTTAGACAATATCCATCCATTGGGTGATTCAGCGGTATTTACAGCAAGGTGGTACCTACATACTTGGCGTGTGTCAGTTCGGGGCTTTCCAGCGGCTCTTGTCTGATAAGTATTACTTTCTGTAAGAAATCTTGGAAGCTACTATTGTTGGTTCATCTTACCAAGAGTTGATCCTGGATCTCTTGGTAAAGTTACACATCTCTGATACGAACGCAAGACTTCCCAATGACAATCGTCACTCGCTAAAGCTAAAATATAACACGGACACAGCTTCCCGGTGGTGCTGGATGCTCAGCCGTGCCCTATACGACCTTCTTGTTGTAGGTAAGAGACGATTCGAAATTGCACCAGCTGAGTCGTAGCTATTGGCTTGGAGTATAGCACTTAGGACTCACGATGAAATTTGTAGTTCTACTCTAGTATATGGAACCGAATTGCACCGCCAAGAAGAAAACAGGGCTGATTGGGGGGGATGGTTGTACATATGCGAATGGATACGATATAAGGTCCCTGAATTCCCATAGAGGAAGGCCTTCATTCCAGCAGCATCATTTCCATTCTTCAGTACAAACAATGGTTTCTGCTTCCTATCTTTTTGCCGCAGTTGTGGCATTACTTCCTCTCGTTTCTGCCCAGCTGCCACGAAAATCCCCGGTGTATCCAGATGAGTTCCAACATGAGCTTCCTATTCCACCGGTCAAGAGACCGTTGGCGTAAGTTTTCCTCGCTTGAGTTTACAAATAATTTCCGATGCTAAATTTCCATTTTGTACAGCACATACACAGACCGTAGAACTGGTAAAATCATGGATTTCTACGAAATCAAGATCAAAAAGTTCAAGAAGCAGCTTTTTCCCAATCTTGGGGAGGCCACGCTTGTTGGATATGATGGGATTGCTCCTGGCCCTACCTTCAAGGTGAGGAAGGGACGGGAAACCGTGGTCAGGTTCGTCAATGAATACGACCGACCCTCAGCAATACATCTTCATGGTTCTTACAGCAGGGCTCGTAAGTTTTCTCGCTGAGTCATCTGATTTGATGATGGTTCTAACATTCATGTAGCGTTCGATGGCTGGGCGGAAGATACTATTGCACCTGGCTACTACAAGGATTACTATTACCCAAACAAACAGACTGGCCGTTCGCTTTGGTACCATGACCACGCAGTGGGAATTACCGCGCTCAATGCATATGCTGGCCAGGCCGGTTTCTACCTGATTGAAGAGCCAGAGGTTGAAAGGCGTCTCGATCTCCCTCAGGGGGATTACGACATCCCGCTCATGTTTCAGTCTCGGTTCTACACCGCTGACGGCGATATTTCCGACATCTCCACGGAGACCACGAGCACCTATGGTGACACTTTCAGCGTCAACGGACAAATTCTTCCTCGTTTTTCTGTTGAACCTCGAAAATA
Source organism: Trichophaea hybrida (assembly GCA_015178995.1). Lineage (NCBI taxonomy): Eukaryota > Fungi > Ascomycota > Pezizomycetes > Pezizales > Pyronemataceae > Trichophaea > Trichophaea hybrida. The sequence goes on from WHVE01000198.1 coordinate 136,397, forward strand.
CCGCTTCCGGATGTTGAACGCTGCAGCGTCAAGAACATTCAACTTCACCCTAGCCGGACAGGATAACGACCACATCCCCTTTTGGGTTGTCGGCTCGGATTCTGGGTTTTTGTCCCACCCCGTTGAGACTACTAGTTTGGTCCAAGCTATGGCAGAGCGCTGGGAAATAGTCATCGATTTCTCCAAGTTTGCGGGACAGAACTTGGTTCTAAAAAGCGCAAAGACGTTTGTGGATGAGGACTATGCTGGCACTGGAAATGTGATGCAGTTCAGGGTCGGACGAAGGGTAAAAAGTCGTGCTGGGAACGGACCGCTCCCGGGAAGCCTGGTGGACTTAGATCTCCCGACGGTTCAGGACAACATGGTTGTTCAACAATTTAACTTTTCCCGCCGCGGACCGTATGTATACCAAGATCCCCTTTGCTCTGGAGATTAAATGCTAACGCGTGTATCAGAACTGGTGATTGGACTATCAACAACAAAACTTTCCATGATCCACTCAATAGGCTCGTGCATAACGTTCCCCTGGGGACCACCGAAAAGTGGATTTTGCATGGTGGCGGAGGCTGGTCACACCGTTAGTTCTCGCGGCCCTCGCTTTGGATTAAATTGTAAGCTAACTACTGCATCCAGCGGTCCATATCCACCTTGTCGACTTCCAGATTCTAGAGCGCATTCCTATCGAGCCCCGAAGGCCTGGTACCGAACCCGGGCGTGACTATGTTACTCCTTACGAAGCAGCCGCTCTCAAGGACGTAGCCGATCTCGGCCAAAATGAGCAGGTCACCGTATTGGCAAAGTACGCCCCTTGGGATGGTCTTTACATGTTCCATTGTCACAACTTGGTACACGAAGATCATGATATGGTACATACACTTCCACATTTCCTCCTGAACGCATACTGATGAAATGAGATAGATGGCTGCATTCAATGTCACCGCATTGCCGGAGAAGGGATATTCCGAGAGCGGCAGGTTTGTAGATCCAATGACGCAAGAGTTTAGAGCGAAGCCGTATCCGTTTAGGGCTACCAATTATAGGACGGCGATTGCTGTTTTGAAGAAATTTTCGGAGATGGGTGCATATAACCCCAAGGCTTGATTGAACATGGAAGTTGGAGCATCAGTATTTTCGGCATGGACAGTTGGTTTTTTATAAACGGCGTTTTGGCTTGGTTGTATTGCGAGGTAAAGGGATAGTAACGTTTAGCGCACTGTAGACAATAATAATATACCTAATATTTGTTGTTATAATTCGTCCACTGGTTACCTTGAGCCTAGGGTGTTTTCTCTCACTCAATCAAATCACTGGATCCATGGAGTCTCTGCTTGGATGGTTCGTGTGGGTCGATGTTTTAATTTCAGGTGAGTCTGAGGTGTTATTGGTACACATAAAGCGGGATAGAGAAACATACTTTTATGTTATGGAAGGTTTACGCTCTAGATATTTAAAGAAGCACTCCCTTACCTTGAAGTTTTTTTGCATCCAAAGACCCATCGACTCCATCACCAAAGCCACACCCAAAGCCTAAAACGCGTGTGCTCATAAAATAAAATCCTAGAGCGTATCCCCTGAGCTTCGCAGAAATGGTGCCGGGCTATTGGGAACCTGTTCAAACGAATGTCTTCTAGCCCTAGCCCTCTCCATATCTGTCTCTTCGGACCAGAAACTATCTCCGACATCACCCACACTTTGCACATCTCTAAACGGGTTCTGGCTATTCTGGCTATCGCGGTTTGAAGCGCCCCCACCCACCGCCGCATCCTGCTGATGTTGCCTCTTGAGCGACGATATCGATATCGACTTCATCGTATACCCCGTGGTCCCCGTCTCCCATGTATCTATTCTGGCCGGCGTCTTGGCTGGCGGAGCAGGTTTAAAAACGCTTTCGATTGATGCCAACACATTCCTGATTGGGTTGAGAACCGCCTTCTGGAACTTGGGGCTAGCCCACAACTTACGCCGCAGAACGCGGTACTGAGGGAACGAGACTAAAATAAGGAGCGAGGCCATTTCGAACATTGAGGCTAGTGCGATAATGCTCTGGGGTGAGGTTTGCGCGGCGGAGCTGTTCTTTGAATCTAGATACTGCACGACGAGGTAGAAGCGGTAGGTTGCTGCTACGGCTGGCCAAATTCCCGTCAGAGCCACCATGATGAGGTAAAGCAGCTTGCGGCTGGGTAGGATATGCATTTCGATGATTGTGATCAACGGGTAAGCTAAAACTACGGGGGACGTTAGAGGAGGTATGTACAGGAGTGGGCTGGGGACAAACTCATGAGATCGAGAGTGACATTTATTGCCGTGAAGGGGATCAGTGTCAGGAGGTCCGAGAATGCATTGCAGCTCTCAGTCTCTCCAGGGGACCTGTTATATTGTCAGTGGGAGGTACGATATGTGAGAAGCAATGAGATTAAATGGCCTAACCAAACGCGACTGATCGGGAGACAAAACACCGCCGTGGTACCCACAGTTCCTATGAAGCCAAAAATAGTCATTACCACAGTTACCCACAGCAGCTTTTGGAGCCTCTGTGGGGAAACATAAGAGAGCGCGACGTAATGTGAGATATATCCAGCTTTCATGATATAGATTAACATGCTGTAAAGAATCCGGGAAGCAAAAAGCAACTGTCCACCTCTGTTTCAGCGCTAGAAGAATAATATCCGGAATCTTCACAACTTCCCTCACCTTTAAAACGTAGATATACGAGTTCATCGATTCCCCGTACAGTGCCCCCTTATCGATGGTCATATCCAGCAGCTTGAACTGAATGACTGTGACTGTAAAAAATATCATGAAGGAGATGACAACGGAAGCATCGCCGAGCCAACGAAGTCGTGGGATCTCGCTCATGTATTTGCGGTCACCCTTGTAGGACCAGAAGCGTGCGATCATGCCGAGGAAGCAGATGATAACGGCGATGACATAGCTCGCCTTCTGTCCGCAGGGCGAAAGTCCCATTGGACCATCGCTTTGAGTTAGAGACGTCATACGTGGTGGTTGTCGGTTATTCACCAAATGGGGTGAATAAGTGAAGGGAAGAGGTTGTCTCTAATGATGGGAGGAAGATAAATAAGAGCGATCACCATTATGTGGGGATCTCTTTGATCTTGCGTAGCCCTGCAATTGCGTGCCTTTCCAGTCTTGGGATTACATCTTATGATATCACTCGTTCCGCACACTGATGATCGTCAAGTTCGCGAAGTTACATTGATAAACAAAATTCGATATATCTCAATGTATGCTGTTTGGTCAAATGGGACTTCAAATATCATTTTGGGCTGATATTTTGTCAACCCATCTTCAACTTATTTGGACCCGAGAGCAAAAAAACGAGTACTGCAGGTTTCGAACCTCAGCTTACGCTTGGGAGAGGTTGGTATGGGAGCACATGCATTGAGAAGGAATTGTTGGATATATTCGCCGTATTGGGGAAGGGGCAGCGGTGTGTGGCGTTAATGGACTTGGACATCGACCATGGCCAATACGGAATGATGGGGTTAAACAAGTTATTCCATTTATATATCCATCAGCTTTGCGTTGGTAGATTGATTCTCAAGCCCATTCAGTTATCAGTCTATAAACCAGTACTCCGACAGAGCCAATGTTCATACTCAGAATGTCCATAGCGTCGCCATCAAATCTACCCATAACATTACATCTGAGTAATCCACAAACTCCACCCCATTCCAATCACAAAGTACTAACACAAAATACCCAAATACCAGGTCCAGATCAAAACACAAGCAAAAAAGCAAACAAGCAAAAAAATAAAAACCTCCCAGATGTACTTATACTCCATAACACCACTAATACATGGATGACGAAGCCACAAGCCTTCTCAACACAACCGCAGCCAACGCCACAGCCAATAACACAATAAGCCTATCTATCCAGAACGTTTCCTCGCGCCGCGGCGGGGGTTGTTGTTGCGGTGCTGGCGCGAACTGAGGATCAAGGTACGGCGGTAATAGGCCCTGTAGATGCGCGGGAACTCCATTCACCGGCTGGCCAAGCGGATGAAGAGCAGGAGGAGAGACATAACCATTTGCGGCCACCGGTTGTCCGGGAGGAGGGACATAACCATTTGCGACCGCCGGCATCGGCGCCTGAAACTGCTGTATGGGTGGTGACGGTTGCGTTGTCGTCGGAGTTGGGGTCGGCTCAACCGTCATAGCAGAGCTCTGCCCTTCCCCCTCCTCCTCCTCCTTCTTAACCTTAAATCCAATCTTCAACTCCGTCGGCGTTTCCTCCTCCACCCTCCCTTCCAACCCCATCTCTCTCGCCGCCTCTTCACTCTCTTCCAAAATCTTCACACTACTCTTTCCACAAGTTTCACACCTCCACTCCCTACTCTCCTTCGCCATAACCCTTCTCTGCTCCTCACTACACTCCAACGCACCCACTTGTCCTCCAGGTTCAGTCTCCATAAACCCCCTCAACGCCACCACCGCAGTCCTAACCCCCCACGCAGGCTGCCAAGTATCTTCATGGTGGCCCGAGATACTAAGACATATCTCTCGGTTTACCTCAAACCTTCCGCTGGGAGACAGGAAGCGGAAGGAGGGTGGACGCATCGGGTATGTAGGAGGGAGGTTGATGCGCCCATGATAGATCCCCTGCGCGTAGGGTGTCTCCGGAGGTCCGCGGAAAGTGAAGTGCCATTCGAAGAGGTCTGTCTCGAGGGGTGCGGCGTGGTAGTCGGGTGATGGGGAGGATGCGAGGTCGGCGGCTTCGCGGACTGTGAGGGGAGGGGTTTAGTGCAGAAAGGGGGGGAGGGGGGAGGAAGTACGAATTCGTTTTATGGTTGGCGATTTCTTATTGTAGGCTGGCGGCGCGTCTGAGCTGGCCATAGTGCTTAACTTGACTTTTAAGCTAGCGGAAGTGCTAAAGATATGACTAATGTTAGGCTTGGATATGGTTTTCCAAATCGCAGGTTGGGTAGTTAGGAGGAGAAGAAACTGGCGAAGATGAAGTGGGGAGGGAGAAACGATGTAAGATGGGATGTAAGAATGGCGTATGTTGGGGCGAAACAATTAAGGATTCTGTGATTTTGGCAACGGTGGTCAATTCGTTCCCTCGCTGAGATCACCGAAATCAAGTTACCGGGTAATTGACCGTAGATAAGATAAGAGATCTCCCTTATCACAGCTCGTCACTCGGGATCTGTGCATGGTTAATCACTCGGCGTTTTCTTGTGCGGAAAAGCGGAACCTTTCCGGACAGTCAATTCTTACAGTCAACTCACGGCAGTCATTTCTGATTGCAAAAACAGTCATAACAACGGTTCCAACCCACCCAAAAAATAATATAGTTCAGGTTTTTGCACACTCAGCACCACCTAGTCTATCAGACGGCTTTGTGGTTTTGCTGGTGCTAGCCGGATAACAGACTAAGCGCCACTTAAGGCCATGGGTGTAGGGGAAGGAAGGTTGTAGGAGGGGATCTCTCTATCTAGCCAGGCCATTCGAAGGGGGATCCGGAGGGGACTATGGACACTGTCATACTCTAGGTAGAGTGAATAGAGTATGATTAATAATAAGATCACAGGCATTGCTTAAAGCACATCGGTTATTAGACATGAAATGTGCGCAACTAGACGCTCTTTAATATACAACTCTCAGGTTGAATCAGATGTGATTTGAGAATGGCTGTGTAAAACAGCTTAAAAATTAACATAAATCGCGTTTTTTTCACAGCCACTTGCAAAATTGCATGTTAATCTATAGGTAAAACTGGATATTCTACGTATACATCATGTTGCGATCCGACCAAAACCCGCAGACTATTTGGGGGTGGCCATCAGAAATGACTGCCGCGAGTTGATTGTGAGAATTGACTGACCGGAAAGGTTCCGGCGGAAAAGTGGCCATTTTTGGACCGCTACGTAAGAGGATTCCATTTGTACCACGATTGTACATATTTGGTGGTTATTCATGTTCTTCAGTTGTTTAATTGATTGTAATTTCAATTGGTGCTCACCTTCATCAGTCATATGTCCACATCCCCTAGGCGGAAAGTATACGGACAAGTGACGGAAACCTCCATGAAGTCACATCAAAACTGCATACTCAGCAAAGGTCTGAATAGTGTTGGTGCGAGTCGGCTCGAGTCGAGCTTAGAGATGGAGCTCGAGCCGACTTGACTTTTGCAGCCTGACTCGATCGCGAGCGGACTCGAGTTTTAGGCTCGAACCGACTCAGCTCACGCTCATCACTATGATCTGAAGTCTTTCACCAGTTCTCGTCTCGTCTAAAACGAATTTCCATAAGAAAAGGGCAAAATCACAATCACTATTGCAGCAGAAGTTACTTCAGCGTTCCGAATCCATACCTGTATCATTTACCCTCCAAAAACCCTTACAAAACAAAAAAACACCACCCAATATCCGTAAAAAAACTCCCACGTCCATACATTCCACGCCCAATAAAAAAAACAAAAACAGAAACTCGTCCAAGCAAGTAGTCAATCGCCCAAACGATGTCAAGAAGTGAAAAAAAAAGTCCGAAAAGAAGAAAGAAAAAATCGAACAGAGGTATGATTTGAAATCCTTATTCCCATTGGAAGGAAGGAACGTTGATGCTGATCGAGGTTGAGAGAAGTGAATATTTGAATGCAAGATGTGCTTGTATGTTCAAGAAGAAGGATAAAAGCGTAAAGAAGAAGTATATGAAGAAGAGGAAGTTGAAGTTGAAGGAATAGGAATCGTAGTAGGAGTAGGAGCCGTGGTAGGAGGATGATCCATCGGAAACGCCATATTCGTGGCTAGAATATCGTACACATATAATCTAATCCCATTAAATCAATTTCCAATTCCAGCCCAAGGCCCTCGTCATCGTCGTCATCGTCGTCATCGGAAGGATACATACAAGTTTGTCCCCGCCCATGAAGTTCATCCACAGGATCACTATCCTCCTTCGGAGCCGCCGAAACAGCAGCTTTCACAACAGTAACTGTAGGGTGCATATTCCGCAATTGGTAGTAGAGGTGAAGATATAAGCTTGAAACCGTTCGTTTGTGAGAATTCTCTAAGCGTGTATAAACAGGATATGTCGATGATGATGAGTTGAGGACGTAGAATTGGAGAGATCAATCGGGTTGAACTCGTAGGAAAATGGATGAGGAAGATGAGGAAGATGGGTCATTTTTATGGTACGTTGAAATAAGATCTTCAAACATGCTAATGGTTGTGGTGGGTGATTGTGATTGTATTATATCGCGGTCAAGCGCAATCGCACGAACCCAAGCTGCCAAACTAAGTAATGATTGTATATTGTCGTCTGCAATTGTCCCTGGACTTCATTATTAGTACCTATCACTTTCAAAAATATACTCGGGGGTTATTGTAATTACTGTCTTGGGTATGCATTACCAGGAATAATCGCAAGCCCGACGTCCATCTCCAACCTCAATTGCAGCCAAAGTCTAACACTCAATCACAATCTCTCTCACATACTACTAGCCACAATTAGGACATCTTCATACGCCACTAACATCCAAAATGCACAGCAAACCGCATAAAAAGCCATATTCAGTTATGCGGTGTCGGTGAGGTTAGGGTTGCGGGCATCGGGAAGAACAATAGCAAGACGTCGCCTGCTTCCCGCTTTGTGGGGCACCTTCGCTTAGGTAACTGCACGGTTAACGCCAACAAAGCTGCGTAGCCGGGTTCGAGGGGCCGAGTCTTGATATTGTTCGTCCGAACCAAGCTTTGCCGAGAGAAAGTCTTGCTATTGTTCTTCGGGCCAGGTTAGTGCTCGGTCCTACGGGATGTGATGGTAACTGTTGCCGCATTGCTAGTAATGGGTGATGATCTACAGCCGTCTTTCATAAGTCGATGCTGTGAAGGGGGATTTATGCTTATATATAATATTCGATGATAGCATGTGAATGTACTTTACAAGCTGGTATTGACTTAGCTCTCTATGATGATCTGTCTCTGAAAGATGAGTTGAAATACGGCCCCGAATTTAAGACTTGGTCTGCGTGTGTATTCTACATGTAGTGTACTTAATAATGTACTCAGTACATACTAAGTATGATACCAACTTCTTCCACCACAAGAGTCCCAAAAACACCGTTGACAGAAGTAACATCCTCGTACCCGACGCACCAATGCAAATAGATAGGGATTCGACGTCCTCGTCACGACCAGCTCTTATGACTCCTAAACTAACAACCGCCAATAACGATGAATTACAGTAAACGACTATAGCTACATATCATATATGTAAAATGGGGTCACCAACTGTGTATCATTTTTTTGGAATTGAATCTGAGCCCTTCCACCCGCTTCATCTCTTGGTGCGTAATCTGGCCACTCTTAAAAAACGCGGCAAGCACAGCTGTTGTACGCCACAAGCCTGTAGATGGGGAGAAGAAGATTAGGGGAGATACGACTTGGAAGCAGCTTTGGCTGTGGAAGTATCTAGGACTAGGGCATTATGTCATGGCCGCAAGCGGCCGAATACAATATGATTACAAACAAACAAACGCCACAAGCCTCCTAACGAAGGTGACCAACCAAAACCTAGATGGCGTTAAAAGACAAACAATTTACAACGGGAATTGGAAATTCACCCGTAGTGCCCCAGGCAAGAGGAGTAATATTTGCACACCATTTCGTACGGTTGTAAAAGAAGGAATTGCACTTTAAAACAGCAATTGATTCAATCATACCAGCCGTTTTTGCAAACATACTCAGTCTTTAAACAGTGAAATAGCTTCAGGCATGATATCCTGCGGTTTATAGCGGCATACGCGCCTATGTCCCTGGTGTATTCGGTGATATGATGATGTATTGACACCCATACAAGGAATGTTCGCAGAATTCCCTTAAGAACGGAGTGGTCATTGTTATGGGCAATTAGCATTTTCTGCCAGCCAGTTTGCGTATCAACTTTAAAGAGTACACTTTATCTCATTACAAGCCACTCCCATAACCTCACTCTGGCAAGGGTGAGAAATAAACTTGTGAATAAGTGTTTAGTGAAAGGACACAAGACAAACGTGCACAATACATCAAGTTTTTTTGCCGAGCAAACCGTTGCAGTTCACAATGGGTGGAAAGGTGATTTGAATCTCAGGGCGAGACAGTCATAATGAAAGGGTTTCATTTTACATATTCGGCAATGCAGCCTCCCTCCTGCCTCTTGTTGTTTTTGAAGCTGTAACCGTTTCTTGTTCGATCTGTCACCTTGACAAAAATTTGTGGTAGAGCAGGGGTTCGTTCCCGGTGCTTCGTGATTTGTGATGTCTTTGTGTAGAACTGCAATTATTAGCCGCGAAGGACATTGTACGTTGATAAGAAGCTGAAAACTGCCCTGCAAAGGGGACATCGTCGTGTTCATGATTGCAGCCAGACGTGAGGTCAAGTTGAACATTGGGCATTGATCTATTTGCAAAGGAGATCGCTTGTAGAGCAGGGAGAGGAGAGCCACGGGCTCCGTCCCAAAGGGACAGATCTGGAAGGCAAAGACTCCTTCTAGAAGGTACAGATGTGGAAGGCAAACTCCTTCCTGAAGGGTACAGATATGAAGGCAAAGACTCCTCCCCAGTTGTAAAGGGAATCGCTTGCATATCATGAGTGGGAGGGATGAAGGGATGGATAGGCCGAAGCAAGGACCGAATTTAGCGAGCTTTATATCGATGAGTTGAAAGAGCTGAAGCTGTTGAAAAAAAAACAACGATAGTGAGAGGAATTCGGAAGGTATAGACTCCTAGATTCTTATGGGAAGTACTATAAGGGACCTGCGTGTCCCCCCGAAAGTCATGCGAGGATCTCGCGGTCAATTTCTGTTCCAGCATGTATGAAGCGGTCCATGATTATATTGAATGGGATTGCAACTTTCGGGGGTCGCGTAGCACACTAGGTTCTTGGTGAAATTGTCGGTATGGCTAGTGTAATGAACTATCATGAGAGTCCATTGTGAATTGTTTTGAACATTGTATCGGCTGTTCCTCCATTTGATAGATCACTAGCTTTGTAACAGCCGCAAAGAATTACTTTGAAACACCTCCAGGATAGGATTCAAGTGTTGCAGATACGAGATAAATGTTGAGACTACCGAAAAATTGACGTGAGATACCGTGGAGGTGAGGCGGCCAGTGGTGTCTTATTATTATATTCGCCATTACTGTTTGTTCAGATAGAGTACACAAGGAATGCAACGTACAACGTACTAAAGCTGTGGCGAAGTGACTGATCCACGGATGATCGTGCGTGAGCAAAGTTTGGGTCGGCGTGTATTTCTTGATGACGTTTGGTTTTGAAGGGTGAAAGTATTTGACGTGGGGTGAAGAAGATGAACAGTGAGACAAGTTTTTCGGGGCAAGTGAGAATCAACACCGTGCATCTACTCTACGAGTATTTCAGCCTTCTAAACTCGGAAGTTATATAGATCACTTAGAACCCTCACCCCACCGCGGGTAGGGTTGTGTTACACCACGAACCTGGTAGGAAGCGCATCAAGACTTCTCGTGGGATTACCCCTTCTCGACTAGAGGCGCTGTAAGTCTCAAGACAATACGATCTAGCAGACTGCTTAAAGGTCGGCCCATTAACCTTAAATCTACGCTCTTGTCTCGCCGTCTCGCTCGTGGTGATAGTGGTGGTGGGTAACGGTGGTGATGGTGATATCGATGTTGCAGGAGACATCACACATTCTCACTCATCTTTGGAGTTAAATTCGGTGAGAATCAATATAAATAGCCCAAGGTGACGTGGTGCAATGGTTAGCACATTAAGAAAACGGCATTATTAACGTATTCTTAAAGGTCCTGGTTCGATTCCAGGTGCTGCTGCTGCTGATTTTTCACACTAGGGTTGGAAATTAAGGTTTGGCTAGCAAGACAAGATTTGGTTACTTAATTAGTGATGGTTTTGAGCAAGCCTTGACGCCTGAGGCGCCCCAAACGCCATGGGAGAAGCTGAGTGTCATCCTCGAATATTACCGAGAGCACCATGGGGAAATATAACTACCCAAATCCTCCGAACAGCTGCTGGTATCCGATCCGTATCAACCTTGCATCAGCACTCCCCGCCAGTTCCTCTGGTCTAGATGCAATAAGTCGCTGCATATCTGTTTCAGGTATTGTTTTTGATAACCAATGCCACTTGTGTATCCACAGGCATATTTAACCCCATATCTCTCCCTCGGCATCAACACTAGGAAGTCTTCAGCTTCCCACAGCCCCACCAAACCAAAATGCGCTTCACTGTCCTCACCATCCTTCTGCACCTTTCCTGCGTTGTCCTATCCATCCCGAGCGCGGCTCCTCACCTGGAAAGGTCACTATCATCGAAGCCCGCGATTTAGAGGAGCGTACAGGCGAACAGTGTTATCCCATTGGCTCCGCATACACACACAGGGGCGTGTAGGGTCTCCCATCCGCATGCGACTATAAAGGCTACACTGTGTTTCTCCCTTTGCTGTCCGTCTTATGGAACTAACGGGATTGGTGAAGAGGTAGGCTAAGGGATACTATCCTGGCGGGGTAGACAATATTTTCTGTGTGCGTTCCAAGTGTAGAGCCCCGGTATGATCCAGTGTCTGATAGTGGAAGGGAATGCTGATGATGGGGCTAGTATGCGATTTATGACTGTGGGGATGTTAATTAGGCTACTTGCCTTATGGTTCGTGGGAGACGGGATATTGTCCGGTAAGTTGAAGTGAGAGAGGGAAAAGATGTGAGCTAACTGGTGTTTTAGGGTCCGAGTAGGTTTGTCCAATGGTGGGTTGTGGAGAGGGCGCTGATGGTGAATAGACTACAGGTGCTGTGCTTGAGCGTGAGGTGCATGTTCCGGGGACACTTATTTGGAATTGAGATGGAACCTGGCTCTGAATATATAAGTCGTTGGAAATTTGTCTGGTTAAGTATTGCAGCGCGTCATGATTTCAGACTCGTCAAATAACCGCATAAATGCACGTGTTAATGTAAGGATCCACGCATTAGAATGCACCTCTTAGATTGAGTAGATTGCTGCCTATTTTCCATGCAGGCGCACACTTAGAGCCGCGTTCGTGTATCCAGCCCAAACAAACAACTTTCGTGTTAACGCGTCAGTACAAACAATCTCCCCTACTACCCCGCCACAACCATGTCTTCCCCACCATCAGATCCAGATCCAGAACCCACAACCCCGCAACTATCCTTCGACCCCCCTCTCCAAATTCAGCGCCAATTCACCATCCACGAAACCACCAAATCCCTCTCCACCACCCCACGTTTCTCTGGCAACCTCACAAAGCTCCTCGATGTCGGCTGCGGCGATGCCACCCTAATCCGTCGTTTAATCCCCTGTGACGACCTCCTTCCACTCTCCAACATGGCCGGTATCGACATCGTCCCCAGCCCCACATGGCCATCCCTGAAACAGTCCACCCTCTCCATCGAAGACCGTTGGTATGGACTAGATATAAATCTCTTTCTTGGAAGCTTTGAGGAGCTTGAGATCGAGGATTTCGGGTATCATGATGTTATTGTTTCTGCTGAAGGCATCCCCCCAACCCCCAGGTATGCAGGATTATTTCTGATGATGTGTATAGTGATAGAACACCTGGATCCCGGACCTCTATCCAATTTCGCCCCGGTCCTCCTAGGCCGACTAAAACCGCGCGTATGCATTGTGACAACGCCAAACCGCGACTTCAACGAACTCTTCGACTATCTCGAATCGCTGGATCCGTCAGTCGAGAAATTTGAGGGCTTCCATAGGGAGGGGGTGCCATACCGTATGCGGCATCATGATCATCGGTTTGAGTGGACGCGGAGGGAATTCCGAGTTTGGGCGAGGGAGGCGGCGGAAAGGTTTGGGTATGATGTTGAGTTTACTGGTGCGGGAGGATTGGGGAGGGGATGGTGGTGGTGGGGGAGGATGTGGATAGGGTGTTAAGGGAGGCAGCAGAGGCATGTGGGAGTAAAGAGGAAATTCCGCCCGGAGTGTCGGAGTGGGGGGATATGAAGGGACTTGTGTGTCTTGTCGATGATACCGATGAGGGTCAACACGTCCTGCGGAGGGCGTTCGGGGATTGCTCGCAGATCGGGGTGTTTGTTATCAAGGCTGATGTTGAGAAGGAGCTTCCTGTACAAAATACTAGAGGCGGAGCCGTACAGAGAGTTCACACGCATACCTATGAATTCCAAAAGGAAGAAGAATTTCCGCCTTCCTTGAGAGCGGTTCTGGAGCCATTGATGATAGGAGGCCGACTACTCCGTTTTGTCCCGGAGCTAATTGTCGACGAGTGGCTGAAGGGCGACGAAGATTCACAATATTCTTGGCCGGAGGATAACGCATGGACGAGACAAATCCTTGATGATAATTCCCTACGAGAGCGGGAACAACTTTCCACCCAGCTAGGTGGTAAACCCGCAAAAATCGTCGAGGTGGTGATCGGCGCTCAAAGGCTATGGGAAGAAACATACGCGCTACAAAGAGTCTGCCACTACCGCTACGAAGTATTCCTGGACGTTATCAACGGGATCAAAGCCACAGATTGTGAGTCATTGTATATTATTCGCACTTGCTGACACTTGCTAACATCGCAGCCCTGCAAACCATCATCGATACTGTCTCCCTCAAGATCGAAACCCAAGCCCAACAAGGCGAATCAATCGTTACAGCAACATTTCCCGCTAAAAAGAAGAAGAAATCCATGCGCCAAACGCACGGACGGTTGATGTATGTCGAAAATGGATATGATGAGTTTGAGCAGCACGAACGCGATGAGTTCGAACCAGAAGAATATGTGGATGATGACAGTCGTGGATACTACCCTTCCGATGACGACGAGGAGGAGGAAGATCACCGGTGGTATATCAATTCTGAAGCCGGGTCCACAGAAGATAGCGATGTTGAGTTTGATACCGTCATCGAATGGGTTGTGGGTTCAAAATCTCAGTTACCACCACGGCCTGAGAGGGTTGAGGGGACTTTGTGCTTAGGAGAGGTGAAGGGTGAGAGGCTGTTGCGGGTTAGGTTTTTTGGGCCGACGAGGGATTTCGAGATACCCAGTGAGAGCCATAGGGATGAGGAAGAAGGCATAGGGGAATTTGGGGATGAGACGTGGCTAAAGGCAGGGGAGACTGGGGATATTTAGATTCTATTAAAGAGGGATGTTAGGTGAGGCTTTGTTCAGTATCAATCATGCAGACAGTAACCCGAAATTGTATATTCTAGAATTAAGTAGTTCACATACCAATGCGGTTTATGGGAATAAGAGAGTTAGAATTTTTCATAGATATATTATCAATAATCAAGAGAAAATAGGCCAGATTTGACTTCTATCGAGCAAGAAAAAGTCTAGGCACGAGACAATGACACCGTACCAGAGTACATACATAAGTACGAGGCTGGGGACAAAGTCATGGTCACTTTTGAGGTGTGGTGCCCGTTGCTATAAGAGAAAAGTGTCCATCATTTTTGTCCCCAGCCTCGTACATACTTTAGTTAGTTATGAGGAGTGAAAACGTTTAAACTTAAACTGCAGCTGCAATAAGCTTGCCAAATGAGAGCAAAAGAAAATTTAAAGGTTTCAAACCTCAGCGTTTACAGCACTTGTGAACATGGTGTTTGTTGTATCAAATGGGGTTTCGAACCCGGTATTTTAAAGCACCTGGCATTTACAGCACCAGCTAAGCTAGGAATTGATCCTTGTTCATTTACAGGAAGGTTCAGACCATGATCATGCAAAACAAGGCTTCTAAGATCCTTTCAACCGATAATCAATTGTGCTCGCATTATAAGCGAGTAACTCTGAAGCACCTCAGCGTTCCCAATGTGTGAGGTCGACTGCCTAGCAATGTACTAGCAGCCACACCTAAATGCAATAGCTCAGCCCGGCCATATTTTCAGTGCCGACCGGTAATTGCAGCGTACATTTATAAATTACCCCATAAAAAGCGGATAATTCATAAATCGGTTCGACAGAATATCAGAATCTTGTAAATCGGCCAGGCTTCTGTCATGTCGTGCCCGATTAAAAAAAGAGGCCACTTGGGAATATGTTTGAACACTAAAGTACCTAGTGATGGCGAATGAAAATTGCAGCTTCTACATGTCTAATTAGGCAAAGTAAAGTAAAAGAATAAGCTCAACTACAGGTTTCAAACCTTCGTGTTTATAGCACCTGAGCCATGGTGTTAACAGCACCAACCTTAGGGGTTTCGAACCCTGATGTTTACAGCATCTGGCGTTTACTGCGCTAATTAAGCTAGGAATCAGCTCTTATTAACCGGAAGATTCAAACGCTGATCACGTAAAACAGCGCTTCTAAACTCGTCGACGTCCTTGTCCCACCCCAGCCTCTCGTTGCCTCGATCGCAAGCCAGCGGTTAAACAAGGCACATGTGGAGTTTGGGCATGAAACAAAATGCGTCTGTTCCTGTCCTTTAGTGGATCTGGTCCGTCCGTAGATGGCATGGCCCCGTCTACGTAAAGTCTGGGCCATCTGCGGACGGGGGAGGAAATGCGCCTTCTACAAGTCTCTTTGGACAAAGGGAAACAAAAAGATGAGCGTAGCAGGTTTTAAACCTAGCAACAGTGTTTACTGCACTATGGACTTTGGTATTTTCAACACCGTGACTCATGATGTTTATCGCACTTGTTCACTTGGGGTTTCGAACCTGGTTTTTACAGCACTTGGCGTTTATTGCGCCCTAGCTAAGCTAGACATCAGCCCCTATTTGTTGGACCTGGTCATGCAGATATTCATCAATTCGTAAACTTCCCCATTGGTATTGGGCTTGATATCAGGAGCAAACATGAAAATAGTACAAAAGGGAGATGCATGCCTAGATGTACAGAAAACTATCTCTCCCTGCGAATGTAAACACTCGACCCCCCACGATAAAACAACCTAAATGAAAATATAGCAACCGTTTGTCGTTGACAGTTCGCTCTTCGGTAGTTCCCATTCGATACAGAAGCCAGAAGTTAGACTGTTAAGAATGAGCTGAACGAAAGAAATAACAAATGAGCTGCAGCCAGTAACTATGTTAAATAAAAGGTGTCATATCATTGAGTGACCATGACGAATTTCCCAACAGAGGGAATTCCGTCGGCCTGTGGCAATCGTTAGCACCATTTTCTGAGTTTGGAGAGTGATAAACACATACCACAACATAAACAACATAAGGACCTGGGGGTGCGAGATTATTATTGGGCGGCATCTTGACTTTGAGCTTCTGCTGCGTCTGCCCTGCTTTCCACCCTGTATTATCCAGGTACAACATACGATGACCCATGTGAACCGAGTGCGTAACGAACCCTCCGTGGTACAGAACAACTTTCACGTTCTTTGCACTGCCAGGAACATTGAAGTATATCTCGTATTCTGATCCGTCACTAGCAAACTTTCCCGGGACTTGAACGTTGGTTGGACGAAGTGACGCTTTAGATCCCTGCAGATACGGTGGAGTAAACCTCTCTACACGGAATTCGGTAATATACTTTGCTCCAGGCTTTGGAGAGGTTACGGGCATTTCATTCGGATTGGAGCCAGCTACCAAGACCGTACCATCTAACAAAAGCAGAGCCACTGAGTGATATAAACGAGGGATGGTTGATTTCGCAAGTTGGGTCCAACGTTGGCCCTTCAGTTTTGTCGGATCGTAGAGCAGGGCATGGAGAGTTGGATTGTCCGCCAGCAAAAATCCTTGAGCTCCACGGTTGGCCCCGTTGAGCCACAATACTTTACCGTCTGGAAGCAACGTGCCTTCAACCATACCGCGACCTTCGGGCATGGCATCCATTTCCCAACTAGGGTTATTTGCCTCGGGAGAGATAACTCCGCAGCTAGGATCTGTAGGAGAGGTAATATCCTCATACCAATGAGCGGGAAAATATGATCAAGAGGTAGAATGACTTACTTGGTACGCTCCCCCGCCACAGATCATTACCTTCGATTCCCAGTTGTTGGAGCTCGATAGAGGTAGCAAGACGCTACCACCCGTGTTTGGATAAGTACGGTACATACCCGGAAGGTCTGGAAGATTTTTAACTATCTGATTGTTGCCGATTCTGAAAATCTGAGAGGATTTGGCAGTGAAGATGAAGATGTCACCGTTCCTTAAAAGATGTATGAATGGGTACATGTAATATGGCTGGTTCTTTTCCAGTATGCTCATTTTGATGCTCTTGCCTTCTGTGAATCCCGTAGCAGAAAGGATCTCGTAGGTAGGGTTATTGTTGTTGGGTACAGACGGGTCCAGGCCGTTGAGCGAGCCAGAAGCAACAAAAACTCTTCCATCAGCCAGTGTTTGGGTTGAAGCGTACCAGCGCTTCGTGTCCAGCTTGTGTCCCGGCTCCTTCCAGGGCTGACCATTAAGACCAGAATTGGTTGAGGATCTGGAAAGGTATCTCAAGCCATCAAAGCCATCACCGACAGTGGAATCCAACCAGGTGAGGGGCCCGTTGCCACCAATATTTAGCATGTCTCCGTTGGCGAGGAATACTCCAGCTGAACAGAAAGCGTTGGTCTGAAGAAATTAGCAGATTAGGATCGAAGTTTCTCCACTGGATACACCACCAAACACACACCTTATATGCCAATGGTACCACCTGATTGGTGTTGGGATCATATTCGCTTGAGTAGGCAAATTTCCCATTCGGCAACTTCAGTTGAGTGTAATCCTGCGCAATATAATTAGCCCAAGAACCTTTAGCTAAATTAACCTCCCAAAGAATCCACTTACCTCAATTTTATCCAGGAAGAAAACTCGACCATTCGGCATCAAACCAGCATGCATTGCTGGAACTCCCGATTGACCAATGATATCGAACTTTCCACCGCCCGTAACCGGGGCTTGTGTAGGCCCAGGTCCAGGTACTTCTTCTCCAGTACAAGGTCCAGATTGACATCCTTTCCCACAATGAGCTGCAGTATTACCGCACCACCCATATGGCGAGCAACACTCTCCCAAATCCCATCCCTCGCATGTTTTCCCACCGTTTTGTTTGCCGCAAGTTCCATCCTTGGTTGGGTCCAGAGCCGGAAGCGGGAAAGGACCCGGCCTTGCAACCGGCGTTCTACGGTGAAGATCCTCTGCCCTGCTGAATTTGCATCTGTTGAGCTGTTAGTAAGATTTGCCTTAGTGAAATCGACTCTATGGTGAAATTATGCAAGAATGATCGGTGGGACATGTGACTGTGTATCGTTGGGACCCATCAAACACCGGATATGGGAGCGTACAGTTTCTCAACGCACACCTGAGCCTCAAAGCAATCCACACTCTTATTGCATTCAATGTATGGTGCTGGGAACTTAATGTTGGCCACAGCCTGGTGGGCAAACAGAGCGTAGAGGTATAGGATAAATTTTGCCAAAACCATCGTGGGTTGCTGAGATGGTGATATTGAATAGTAGAGGCCCAGACGGTGTTAGGACGCAACCGAATTGGGAGGAGGGGCTGGAGGGGCTGAAGGGAGACGGGAGTAATATATGGCGGACAGAGGAGGAGGTTGAGGGGCGGGGGAAAGAGAAGAAGGAGAAGAAGGATGGAAGAAAGACGAAGGAACCAAAACGGCCAATTTAAAGTTAACAGAAGCAGTAGCATGAGTCCCGAGTGCTGAGTTAGCCTGTGTGCCTGTGAGGTTGTGTTGTGTTGCTGGAGGCAGGGACACCTGAATCCGAGTGATGCCCAAAGCAACGCTTCGAATTTCTATGGTTAACGGTGCAACTTGCATACAAAGTGTTCAAGTGCCTACGTAAGTGCCTAACGCTTTTCAGCATAGAGGCAGCTGTAATTATCCAGTCTGCAAGCAGGACTCTCGCATCAGTAGAATGTACTAGTACTCAACTACCTGCTCGAGAGCTTAGTACTCAACATGTATCAAGCTCCGCAAATTATCATCAGTAGCTTTGCATTCATGTGCAAACCGAGAACCCCGCACTATATGGCACGAACCTTTGAGCACAACTACTGGTGCTTGGCAAGAATCGTTCGATAAAACTAGATTTTTGCTCGTGTGCGCGTATACGTACACATGAGTAACAAAGACAAAGTTAGTATACCGCACGGATAGCTGCGTCGGGGATCGGGACCCGCAATCATTCCCGCTGTATATCTGAGGGATTTCTGCATCAATCTGAGACGACCAAGAAATGAATAAAACCAGTTTCCCTTCAAATTTTCAGCTGTCTTGTTCAACGCCCGTATCTTAAGCTTCCTCGGTCGTGATCTGCACTGAAAATCTCACGTACAAACCTCAAAACGGTTTAACCAGCCCTATGTAACGGCTACAACAGGAACAAACGTCTAATGAACGATCCGGCCAGGCTACCTGGTATGTACAACGAGCATTAGAAAATCAGGTTCTGCAACGCAAGACATCCTGAAATCTCGAGGCCCGCAAGTTCCCGGCTCACACAAGTACCAAGTAAAGTTCTTAACATTGGATATGGCTTCCCTATAAAGTGCTTAAGGCGAAGGAATTGGGTTAATATGTGCTCGAGGAGTACATGCAAATCATCTAGCTTTCGGATGATTTCATAAGGAATAAGGATAGTGCGGCTGTGTACTGTGAGAGAAGGTGGATGCCTCGGAGACGTCACCTACGGATCCAGGCTTCTGAGACAGTGAAACTTGAGTGGCTTTGGTGTATTTCTGGCCATGGTCGTCAATCCTCCATGTCACAGGTCCAAAGGACTGAAAATTTGCAAGCCGCTAGAAATAGAGCAGTATAACCATATACATATGGGCAGACGCGATTCCTCGCACATGAGATCGTTAATCGTCGTATGCATCACGTTTCTCCCAAGCGCGTTTCGTGCCACAGAGCCCTCTGTGGAGGGAAAACATAGATATCAAGCGTACATAGGGATGGCGTTAGATTCTATTGCACCTAAACTTTGATGTCAGGATTTTTGTGTTTTGAACTCGGACATACCGAAACAAAAATCTTTAGCGTGGATTATGTGACCCTATTTTCGGTTCCAAGTGGAGATGGGGAGAACGTATATGTATGTGTCAGGTCTTGGTGCCAGGTGGTATCCTAAGTTTCTCTTGAGATCTGACTCTGAATGTTGACGTATGTTGATTGTTTTCCCAGGAGCAACGAGGTAGGGGCATAGAAGGATGACTTGGATTCACGGACTTCGCCTAACTGCAAATCATAGCAGAGATCGCAGTATTCGTTATGAGATGGATATCTACCTAGTTGATGTATTTCTACCTAGGCTGCACGTGAACAAGCATATTCCACTCACAGACGACTCGAGCATTCGAAAATCTTAATCTGTTGCGAGAGGGAAGCATGAGAAGACTACTGGCAAATTCCCTGAATTCCCCCATCAAGACTGAGATGTCATACAAAGTTCGTACCTCATAACAGCACTTTGGCATCGATGCATCATGGTATGGATCCTATAATTATAGCCCAAATTAAACATCAATAAACAGATATTCAAAGTCGAGGTGATACCACCGATATCCAGGTTCAACCGCTTCAATTTGGTACGATCGTGCCGAATAAATCCGAGGAGAGATTGTCATGCGGCATACTCTTTAGCGCGGCAGATGGCTGTTTATTCGCCGGCGGTTGTCGACTAGTTTATTTTCTAAGTTCTACACCATTAAATACTCGTCGCGCGCTCAAAGTTTCATATAAACGTTCGGGTGGGTTCTCGTTCAGGCATCAAGTTTGGGCACCCGCTTGCTGTAGCCACTTACCTCAAACGTGAAGCGTGCTAAAAAAGTAGCCGCTCGGCTGAACAAAGTGTTAAGCGCCCGGCGAATAAAATGCGGGCGAAAACTGAGTCAAACTATGAGATAATTCTCAATGCCTTGGTATACTGGGTAAAAATGTGGACTAATTGAATCGATAGGTTGAAAATTTCGCTCTATCGTATATATTACCTGGCTGCCAACGCATCCAGATGTTGCCAGCGTTCATGAGGTGTGACGTGAGTTAGGAGAACCCACGCCTTCGGCAAAGCGGAAGGCGAGATGGCGCTTAGTTACCAGCACAGCCAAGTGAGATACCCGAGTTTGTGTTAGTGAGAATAATGAACTGTATCAAATGCTCATCTTCTAACTTGTGCGCACATCTTTATTTAGAACTCGGAATCATCTACACGGAAGAGATAAGTAGTGTCGTACAAATTTTTTCTTCTTTCAGCCGCAAGATTTCAAGGTTCAGCAACAACAGTCACCCTTAAGACAGCATACAACACACACATTGATAGGGGAATCCCCCTTTATCTCTCTTCCCCCTCTCGTATATACGTATGTATCACAGGCGATGGGACAGAAGGCAAGTTTGATGTTGAGCTGGCGGGAGCTAGGCCAGTCTTGATTTTTTTCTTTGGGACGCCAGATCTCCCGCTAGCTAATATATAGGGCTGTTCGCTGGCGCTAGCCGTGATTAGTTGAACAGGCTCCTCTGCGGAATTAACCTCAAGCAAATTCCACCACATCTGTCTTTCCAATTCTGGCGTAAATTTTGCGCCTCGACGGGTTGGGTTTGTTATACTAGTGTGAATGGTAGCAAATTTTTGATTGCCTGAAACCCTGTCCCTTTCCCAATCCAACGTACTCAGACAACTTCCAGGCTAGATTTTGCGAGAAATATTCCGTACTCATGACCTCCTGAAGGTAGATAAGCTCAGATGTTTGATAGAAGTCCCTTCTGATCCGGCGGGTGCTCTAGAGACCCCCAAATCTGCAAGACCATAGAGGGTAGCCATAAATCCTGGGAATAGTGATGCATACGGGATTCCGTCCCATGTCTTACGGGAGGAGACCTTAAAGGAGAGCAGACTAAATCTCTGGGCGATACTCTCGGGAATGCGCCGGGGCACTAGCTTGTTCAATAACTGGTAGAAATCTTGCTTGACCATGGTGGTAGTAAGTGCTTCCGATCAATCAAAGTTTCCCACCCAGAAACTATAGAGTATTGCCGAAAGGTTTGAATCTCATCCACAGATATCACAGCAGGGCCATACTGCAAAAAATACATGTCAGGGCATCCGAAACAGTTGCAGGCGACTCGAGCAGCTGCACGTCTGACGAACCAACGTTTCAGTAACGAGAATCATAAGCGGTGATCGACGCAACGAGAGATATGGTAGAATAGAAATGGGAGGTCAAAAGGAAAGTGAAGGTGGTAATTGTGTCAACCGACAGCCGTTCGGAGGCAGTTGTTGGGAGGATCGGGGTAGCGAAACAGGGCTGTTAAGGCTTAGCGCCTTTAAGCGCCAGCGATAAAAGTTAGACTAAGACAAATAAAATTGGGCAGACGGCTAGCGTCAGCGAAAAAAAATAATCCGTCTGAGCTAATCAGGTTCAGAGGATTGGTCTTTAAAGCTCTAACTGTGTTCCCCCCCTTTCCTTTATCCATTGCTATATCACGACACTCTTTATTTCGCCCTTTTCGCCTTTTTCGTCTCCATCGTTCCCTTCCCCCCCCTTCCCTCGAGTACAATGGCCGCCGTTTCCCGCCTCCCAGTGCCCCCCGAGATCGTACACGAAATTCTTCGCCACCTCAGCTTGTCAAGCGACTG
Source organism: Trichophaea hybrida (assembly GCA_015178995.1). Taxonomy (NCBI): domain Eukaryota; kingdom Fungi; phylum Ascomycota; class Pezizomycetes; order Pezizales; family Pyronemataceae; genus Trichophaea; species Trichophaea hybrida. Next base: position 158,902 of record WHVE01000198.1, read on the forward strand.
CGCAAGCTGCCTACAAACCGACCTCGCTGCTCTCTCTCTCTCCTCGAAGGTTCTACACGCGATCGCAACCCCGTACCTATACTCGTCCATCAATCTCGCGACCCTCCATGATTCCTCCACCTACGAGCATCGGCTACATTCTCTCCTGCACACCCTTTCATCGTCGCAACTGGGTGAACATGTTCAGCGTCTCCAGTTGTCTCATTCCGAGGAATCAACAGAAAGGCTCTGGGCAAAGATCGCGGCGCATACACAAAATCTAAGGATACTACAAGGGGTGGAAACCTTTTTCCCCACCGAGTCTGATGATGACGATGACGAGGATGCAATGGAATCGGCGAGGGTGTTACAAGGGCTGAGGAATCTACGGAAGCTCGTAGTCCATCAAGAGGAGCTCCCAGTTCGTCTTTCTCAGCTCCTCGGCAGCTGGCCAGAACTGGAGAGTCTAGTGATTGGTGATATCACTGCTGACGGCAGCTCCTTCTCCGATCTTTCAGCTCTGGGAGGAGGAAAGCTGCGCGAGCTGTTTTTCTACGACTTTGATCTGGACTATGCCACTTCCGAGGAGCGCGATGATGCCATCGCGTCCCTCCCCGCTCTGGAGACGCTGGAGATTGAGTACTCCCTTGGCTTCTCGCTCTCGGGGGTGACGCGATTCCTACAGCAGAGTCCCGCGCACGCAGACCGCCTTAAGACGCTGGCGTTTCGGCAGCAGCTGCGGCGGGGGAACTCTGCGAAGGCAGTGGCCGAGGTGCTTGAGGCGGCACAGGGATTGCGGAAGTTGGATTTGTCATTGATTAGGTACGGCAATGACGCGATGGGAGATATGCCGGAGGAGGGTTTGGCTTCGCAGACGCTTGAGGAGCTGGAGTGGAGGGGAATATACGCGTCCCATGAAGCTGCCGCAAGCGGGAACGATGAATTTGTTCACCTCCTTGTTAACTCTCTCCGTCAGCTCCCAAGGCTAGCGAGGTTGACAGTCGGCCATGAGATTCGTGGTCGTGCCGGCGCGGAGGGGGAAGAACTTCAGATGTTTGGCGCACTCCGGACTGAGTGTGATAGAGCGGGCAGCGTTCTCACCGAAGATGCAAAAGAGATCGGAAAGAATGGGAAGAGGGTTTTGTTGGTTATCCAAGAAGCTGGAAAGGATGAGAATTGGTCGGAGAGAGTAACTGAGATGAAGAGAGGTGTTGCCGGAGCGGAGGGTACACCAATGTGTGCTGGTGGTAAAGATGGAGAGATGCCAGATGGTGAGGGGGATGGGGAGAAGGAATGTGAGCTTTGGGAAACTTAGAGGCGTTACGGTTTGTACTGCTTTTGGAAAAAAATTGGACGGCGATACTTAGAATTGGGGACTGTTTCTGTTTTTGCTATAGAGCGATTAGATATAGATACCTCTTAGATGCGTAGATTAGAGCATTGCTTTTCTTTTTTTGGACTTGCTTGCTTTACATGTTAGACTCGACTAATATTTGGATTTGTGTCTGCTTGGTGCAGTTCATCTTTTTCTCCAGTGAGACTGCTACATTGTTTATCATGTAGAGCAGCCAAATTCTAAACACGAGAACAACTATAACTATCCTTGGCGAATTGCCTTCTTGTCCTTACTCAAAGCACTATGGCTGATATCAAATTCCATCTAAGATCTTTCTTATCCATAACTCTAAGTTTCCTGTCCATTTTAAATGAAATACCTAGCGTCGATCACGCTTTGTCACCCGATGCTTGGCAAGTTTGCAAGAGTGTATTTTGTGTCAAGCAGCTAGTCACAAGTGCAAGTGCAAATTTGGAGCAGAAAACATTGGACATTAGCATTGGATACTTGATGCCTTGGTACCGGAAATAACGAAAAGTGGCAACTATGCAAGATAAGATAGAAGAACTATAGATTCCGCAAGACCTTTCGTGTATTCCATCCATTGTTCTTCCCCAACCTCGCGCGAAAGCGAAAGCCAAAGCGATAAGCTGGCCTCCTTCTATAAATCACGTTAGTTAACATATAAAAAAGCGGCAAGGGTCTATATACCTACCGTTCATTTTTGGTCTATTCCTTCCATCCGCCAGCCTCACAAGCAGCAGAAGCAAGCCCACCAGTGGCGCGATCCGCAGCTACAAAAGCTTCAGGCCTAGCAATATAACACGCACCAGATTCCTGATGCTGAATCATGGCTGAAGAAGACCTGAAGTACTTCTGGCAGCCGACACAGCTACGCTCGTCAACGTGGAATACTTCAACTTAAAACGACGAGTGAAAACTTACGTAAACGACTTCTTCTGGTGAGCGATACTCTGGACATGCTGCCACATGCTCTGCTTTTGTCCAAACTTCTTCCCGCAGGGGCACACATACTTTCTGTGCAGATCTCTGTAGTAATCTTGGATATTGTCTTGAGTGATGCCCAAGTCATTGCCTTCTTCGTTGTCGATGAGACCCATGGTACGTAGCTGCTTGGTTGCGTCGTCGATATTTAGCTGTTTTGTCGAGGTATCGCCGACGGAGGGATTGGGCTGGAGCTGGTTCCATTTGTCGTGTGCAACTGGGCCCAAGCCAACCCTGATGGCGTTGACACGGCCGTTCATCTCTTCGCGAGTCATTCCACCTTTGCACTGATTGCTCTCGATGTGCATTGAAAGTCCCGCTATACCGCCCTTGAATTTTTTATCACAGTAAGGGCAGATGGTAGACTTGCTATTCCGGTGTAACTGGCAGATGACTCGGTGTCAACAGCTTCGCCGCACACATCTCAGTAACAAACCTACCTGAGAAACGTGAAGGTCCAGTCCATTCTGACTTCCGAAGTCCTTGAAGCAAAATTCGCACGTCTTGTGTTCACGGTAATTGACCCTGTGGACTCCATAATCCTCCCACGATTCAAATAAAATGTCGTGAAGTTTACAGTACTCGTGATCACTCTCCTTTTCCATATGCCTTTTCAGATCGCGTTCGATAATGAATTTCTTTTGGCACTGAGAGCACTGGAATTTTGGTTTATCGGCGGAACCATCATCGGTTGGGGTGGACTTTAAACCACGGCGGCGGGGGTTTTGGCAGGTACTACTACTGGGGGGAGCGAGGATTCGGAGTCGGAGTCGGAGTCATATATGTAACTGTAAGGTCAGCGGAAGGTTGGAACATGTAAGGAGGAGGGTCTTAACTCTTCCATGGTCGCGACAGAGCGGCAATTGATTGTCAAAACCTACGATGGGTTGATGGGATGGAATATAGAAAGTAGGGGCCTGGGAGAAGTGAAAGAGAAGAAGTGGAGTAAGGCGGAGAAAGGTGGAGGTGTTGGTGTTGGGGTAGTTGGGGTTTAGGGTTTGTACCTAGAACCTACAAATAAGTACTAAGTACACAGGTACCTACCTAAGTTACTTAGATATTTGTTAAAGAAAGGTTTGTTAGAATGTTTCTCTACTTCTTATTGTACTATAATATCTAGGCAGATTTTGAAGCGAATAACAATTTGGAAGCTGTAAAAATCCACTGGGGTCTGAGCTTCTACTATCTGGTATTCTACCACTCCCCGCTGTTGCCGTCGCGACAAGCCTACCAGTATATTTCCAACCCCACTGCATCTCGCCATGCACGGCCATATCGTGACCCATTCAGAGATCGCCAGTACGTATCTGGTATATGCAAGGGAGCGTTTCTGGGCGGCCCGACCTCAGAAATCAAGGCCGGACGAGTTGATCTACCCTGAGCCAAGGACCTATATATATAGCAGGCCTTCTACAGTGAACGCCATTTTGCGAGTGGGTCAGGCCGGTTCTGTGCTGAAGGAGATTCAAACGATAGCTTCATCTGAGGCCTGCAGATACTACGTGGCCTCGCCGCCGGTCGGACCGTTTAGGGACACTGAATATAACCAATCAGACTCCGTACCCACATCCGTAGCCCCAAATCGTAGGCGATTACTCGTTGTTTTATCACTTAAGTCACATGTATTGAAGATGAATATGTACACTCTCCGCCGAAATGGTATTCATAATTAACTTCTTAGGTGCTGACCGGCGATGCTCCAGCGAACAAGAACCTAATTTTGACGAAGTTGATCACGTCAACATGTACATGGTTTACGTCCACATATTCTATGAGGTTGACCTGTTGTAGTTTTCAGCCTCTTCGAAAGCAGTCTCTTCCGCACTGTGATTAAAATGGCTTAGGTATGGCACGATTGCCCGAGGAAACGTACACCATCCGACACTCTTCCTAGAAATTCGGTATACTTGGTAAGACGGGGGGCTGCCGGGTCAGTTCGGGGTTCTGCTGGTTTACGCAATACTTAGTCTTTATTCACCATCGCATCTCCTTTATATCCACATGAAAAAGCGTTTGCAATTGGGTATAGCTGAGAACCAGTTCGGCTCTAGTTCACAGATGATCCTCATTCATCATCAGATATGTATGCATCTGTGTGCGGTATCAATCATGAAAGCATGACTCGAGATTTAAACATTCTATTCAGGTGGCCTGGGAGTGCGTGGTGGAGGATTTGAATTGTCGTTGCAGAGCTTTGCTTAGCGGTCCCGACATAAACATTACCTGGAGGAAGTGTGTGCATGCATATATGTGGTTATTCGATTAAAGGGGGGTTGCATATATGGAATGGTCTGAATGCTTGTAAGTTGTAATATTTGGATAAGTACGGCTCTCATCGAACAGAGTGATAATATATGAAACAATAGGTTTGGAAAGCAAGATTTTTGAACAGAACCCTGACTGTACGATGTAACAAGTAACCGATCATATCCATTTCTGGTCAGCCACATAGTATGTCTCCTGGGCATCTATCAAATGTGAAGAGTCAGCAGAAGAATGGAGATATGCTTGAGTGTGTACTGGAGGATCACCCTATAGCCGAGCCATACTTAGAACTACCCACACCTGCAATCTCCAGTATCGCATTAATGACACCGCCAAGACCCTCGCCCGCAATCATACCCCCGGCGATAGCATAGCATAATAGATCAAACGACGCAGGATTTCTCTTTGCCCAATAAAACGCAATGGTCGCTCCAGTCAACATGGCCGTTCCATACTGCGTCATTGGCAGGACGAATGCCAAGCCCACCGCCATAAAGTTCGGCACATAAATACGGTATTTTTCGCGATGACCTACAAGATAATTGTGGCGGAAAATCACAACAACAATAGAGAAGATGCCGATACAGAGAGAGAATATACCCGATGATTTGGGGACTGGGAATGTGGGATCTGTTACTGCAATTGCCACAGCTCTCCAGGCTACTACACTTGGAGCAGAGAAGCTGCAGGATTTGGCATTAGGGTCAAGAACGCATGGGTACGCCTTCATGAACACACTGAAGGTAGGTTAGCAGGTAAGCCGACTGTTATATAGGCGGGAATGAACGGACATGAAGACGGCCGGAGCAACGAACATTGCTGAGATACGTCAGTCTCAATGTCACAATTTCGGAGGAAGGGAAAACTCTCACCCACTATTGAACCAATGATTTGGGCGTACCATTGAAGCTTCGGCGGAGTCTTCAGCAAGAAACCAACCCTGAAATCAGTCACTAAGTCGGTAGCTTGGTTGGCAGCACCAGCGGCGACGGCGCCTCCGACTAAGTTCATACGCTGCGCAATTTTAACGGGGTAGTTGTGCGTAGCTGCACCCAGGACCAACTGGCTTGCCTTTGCAACTGCAGTGATCGGTGTCGTATTTGTGGCTCCCGTACATTGAATGGCAAGAAATGAGAAAATAAAACCTAAGAGGACGGCAAGTAAACTCAGCCCAACATCAAGATGATATTGGAGTCCTAGGACGACGCAGGTCGCGATAATAACTAGGATTAGTGGGAGGCCCCATTGCCATAGCCGCACTTGGTCCTCCTCTGCTGCTGGGTCCTTGACAATGGATTCGGTCTTGATGTCAGCGTGCTTCTGGAGGAACTTGCTTTTCTTGCCCATCTTGATGGTGGTAGAGTTTGCACCCATGGCTAGAGCCTTCCAGATACTCTTCAGCGCAAACCAGATGAGCTTGTACTGAACTCCTAATTCGGCGAAAGATGCGCAAACCATGAGCATCACACCACTGGAAAACGACCGCCGTCAGTCAATGACTCTCGCTCTCCGAACTCTGTGAGTTCATATCCAGGAATATTGACTCACGGCCACAAAAGCCAATATCTAGGCGACGGGGCATTCTTGGGGTCCTTCAGCGCAAATGAATTGAATGAAATGAGCCCTCGCTCGCCTCCCCATTTCTCGTACCCCGGGTAGCCCTTCGCAAACAACGCAACCCCATGGGCCATTCCGTTGTGCACAAGTGCTGGTCCAATAATTCCCCAAGCCAATACGCCACCACCAAAAAACGACAGCGATGGGTTGACACCTGTAAGCATACCGGTCCCAATGATTGCTGGAGTAAGTTCGAAAATCCAGCCCCAATTCTCAATGGCAAGTGCGGAATTACTGTATCCAGACCACTGATAGAACCAGCTGAAAAAGTGCCAATCCCACAGGATCCCCGGCGCATACGAAGAGGCAACACGGAATGCAATGCACCCTGCAAATGCGATGATCAAGGCGCGCGTTCGGATTTTAGCGTTTTCGGTGGCATTCTCACCCGTGACGGTGTGCATCGAGCGGATTGCTATCGCGGTTGCAGTCGAGGTAGCTGCCGGAGTGTCAGCCCTTAAATCATCAACGCTCTGGGGATGTGAATAATTCGTACGGAAGACAAGATTTAGCTCTCGCGCTACATGGAGAATAAAGAATTTCCGGACTATATATACGTAGTTAGATAGGAGTTCTTTCCCAGCAGCAGTAGTGGTGGGACCTACGAGGAGTAGAAAACAACAGTCCATAGTACGCTGCGACAGTCGTGAAGGTGATGAGCCTTGGAAAGTCTGACACGGGATTGTCCAGCAGTTTCATCTGATACAAGGCTGGGATAGCTGAGACAAACATTCCACTAAGTCCACCAGCGGCTGTAGCTGTAGTCTGAACAATCGCATTTTCCTTCGGACCAAACCTGCCACCGAGAACTGGAAAATTCTCCCCGAGGGTTTTGCTACAGAGCCTTAAGAAAGCAAAGCCAAAGATCGCACCAAATAGGTGTGCAGGAAATATCCAACTTGTCTTCAAGCCTGCCACGTAGCCACCAAAGCCTCGTCAGCACGCTACATCTCTGGTCAAGAACATGGAGATATCGCACCAAGATAAACATTACTGGCATTCACAAGTCCTCCCAATATGCATCCAACAAGGTTTGCGCGTATTGTGAAGATTTGCGAATGCGTCTCCTCTGGAATGTTGGGGTCATCAGGAAACGGAACAAAGGGATCCGACTCTAGCTCTGGGACGTGATCTCCCGCATTGTCACTGTCTTCTGTGATACTGATCTTTTCATCCTTGGTTTCCCGCGCAGCCTCACATGTGTCCGTTATGGGATCCTCTGTCTCCGCCGTTCCAGTACGAATCTGCTCCGGCATTTTTCTCAGTGTTGAAGGGGAGAAATCAATCGGGTGGACTGGATGGAATCTGAAGAGACCGAGACAGATCGGGGATTACAGAACGACTACAGGCAGTCGTTTAAATACCGTGTAACTAATTAGGGAATTCGAAAAATGTCGTTAATAAGTCGAGTAGGTAGCATCCAGTGAAACCAACTGCAAAGCCATTGAACCAAATTATCCTATAGATCGGGGTTATAGATTGAAGGCTTCTGAAATAGTGACCAATAGCTCGCTTCGGTTGGAATCAACAAGTAACGGCAGCAGTCCTGATACGGCTTATTCCCAGTTGCAGCTTATTCCCAGTTGCAGCTTATTTTTCCAGTCATATAGTGCCTCATACTGTCTGTCCTGGGCATCAATATGCACGACTTTATTCCTTCCAGGGTACTCCCGCTGAGATGTCCGTGAGTCCAGTGATTTCGGTGCCAGGTTTACAACTTCGGATTCGGGCCAAGGGCTTGAAAGAATGGCATAAGCGTTTGGTATCTTCTAATTAAGAGCCAACTTGATTATTGGATAGTGCTAAGACATAATTTTTAGGCATTAATAAGCCCCCTCCCGTGAACGACATATGCAAACCTAACCCTCGAGATAGCATGGGACGCGAATTGCTCGACAAAAGGAGTACTTTAAATCAGAGCAGCTTAATATTATTTGCTGTCCATTATCTGCCTAGCTACTCGGGGTAGGGAAAAAGAAGTGGGACATCCAAATCGGGAATTGAGTTTTGCAGTGAGAATAGGGTGATGGCTGGGGGGGGGGGGCAGAGGCTAACACAGATGTCAGTGCAGAGCAAATCTACTGTTTTTAGTAAACATTGAGGTGCATTTTACCAAAGATCTATGTGGTGTCTTTGATAATTTCCCCTTATGGTAGTGGCTAGCCAAGAATAGAGTGTCCCACTTCTCTTTTCCTGCCCCGAGTATGTATTTATCCGTCTAACCTGTACCTAGCCAAACTGGATCCAAGTTCCAAATGCGAAGTTATATATTTCCATGCCAGATAGGCTGATCTTCCCCGGGATTGGAAAATGCACAGTGCAAGCGGCCGGACGTAATATGATTAGATACAACCATTTGAGTGGTCAATTGCCTCATCTACATTGTACAGGGTAGTATGCTAGACTTTAGTAAGGACGGTAGTGGAAACTGATCCAGCCAAGGTATGTAGCAATTACAACAAAGGACAAACGAAGTTGAGTTTGTACTACCTAGCTACTGGCCGTTAGTTATGGTTTATGCACAGATTTTGTGTATATTGTGCGATTATAGCTGGTCGGCTGAGAAGATCCGGAGTTGTCTAATACCAACCACCGGATTTGCTACCCGGAACGAAACAATATACAGTGGGAAGATAGGGTGTGTTTTACGTGGCAAATGGCACTAGGATTTACCGGCGTGTATGACCCAATATAAGAGTGATAAACTCTACGACCCCACTTCTCTGCAGCAGACTTTAGAGCTTTTCTCTAGGTTGACTAACTACACCGAACCCATAGCTGCGATGTCCGTATATCTGGAGACGAGTACAATACGTCACCAGGGGCTTTTTTTTTTTACCAGTGTAATAAAAGTTCGAGGTAGCTGATGCAGGTTTCTAGGTGCACGGCTGATTCCTCGTTTATGACTGTATCTACCATAGCTACCACCGACAGTGGTAACATGGAAAAACTTTTCACCCCCTCAAACATTGGGCGTCCCGATTGACCTGTTCCGAACCGATGTATACAACCATTCCTTCCAGCGTAGAAACTTCCTCCACGCTGACAGAGGATGCGCATGCTAGGTTCAAACATAGCCTTTAAAGCTTTTCACCCGTTATAAACTTATGCAGCTCTTACACTTTCAAAAGCCTCACCAATACATGCTCAATTAACCTCTCGGTAAATATCTAGTTGTGACACCCGCAGCCCTAACGTTAAGTGAGGCGGAGATAAGTTACCGCCTGCTCAGACCGGGGTTTACTAAACAACACAATCTTCCTCTGTATCTCACACACCTCTTTCGTAGTTCTTCAGCCAGCTGCAGCTCACCGAAGCATAATAATAGGTAGGTAGTACTCAAGTTCCTTTACTTCCAACACATACGTATATTCTCTATCTCTATTTTCTCTTTTCACCAGTTTCAGTTTTTCTGCAGATGACTGGAGCGCCTAAGAACAGTCAATGTTTGACTGTCTGGCGGAAAGTATTTAACGCTCTATACGAGTGATTGGGGGCGAGTGATAGAATATTGAACAAGTACCTTAATTACAATACTTCTAGCCAAACCGCGCTCCAACCGCATCCATGCTGGGGAAAAAGAATTGATTGTTTCTTCGTTGAAGGGGTTGACAACTGGCGATGTAGCAGGCCCGGGAAACCTCACAGCCTATCCCCAGTTATCAGTTCCCTGTCTTCACGAGGTATAAGAGTCTACTACTAGTATGCTCGGTCGTTTTTCTCTCTACCTACCTGAAATGTTGACATCCTTTTTACTCTAACGACATTCGCTCGCGGATACAGCTGCCAAAGATCATAGGCCATCACTCGTTAGCATGCACAGCGGGTCATGATTCATCACCCACCCGATCATGAGTTCGTTGTGGCTTAATTATCTATCTGATATACTCTACTCGTATGTAGATTCGGAATAGGTATAGTATACCCCACTTAACTCGTACAGAGCCACGTGCTTTATTTATACGTGATCGACACTCTACTCTAGATCTAGACCCCTAATCTACTTAGTACTAAGTACTAAGTACTAAGAAACAAGCAATTAGCTAAGTACTTAAGTAGTTATTGATTGTTTCTCGGGCAAGCATTTATTTTTAGTCACCTCTGGGCACGAGAGAAGGCCAAAGCTGTCATCGGGGGTTGGGGGTTTTTTCTTCATGTGAACTCGAATCATTTCTCATGATGATGATGATGATGATGATGATGATGATGATTCCGCAATGTTTGCCACAATATATTCATTCAATAAAGACTATTATGACGATACGAGAAACTCCAGGCAATGCCAGGCCTGGTATTTCCCCATCACATTCCGCAATATCACATTACCACAAGTAAATCCCAAAAAAATACCCAACCTAACCAACCACGAAAAAAAGAACCAAAAAACTCCCAACACCATTACACCAACGCAACCCAACCATCAACTCCAAATATTCCCTTTTTTTTTGCATCATTATCAACCACTCATCTTCGACGACTTCCTTATCCAAATCTTCAACCACCTAAACGCCGTATTACACTGTCTACACTCCTCCATAACCCTTTCATCCGTCCATACCTCACTTCCCACATGTTTCCTGACCGTTGCCCCCGACTCCTCCTCTACGCTGACTGTTCTGGGGCTATAAAGCTCGTCGTAAAGGTACCTTCCGATCCCACTTGTGACTGTGCTAAGTTCATCTCCCACACTGGTGGCTGGCATCCACATCCATACTTTTTGGATATCTTCGAAGCCGGCCTCGCGGAGCGCCGAGAGGACGGATTTGCTCGGCATGATGTCGAATGTTCGGGGATGGCTGGGGTCGGAGAGGACATTGTCGAGGATCCAGGTACGGAGAAGGGGTCCCATGTCGTTTAGCACTGGGTCTGTTTTTTTTTTCGTCAGTGGGAAGTAAGGGGGGGGGGGGGGGGGTGGACAAACCGAGGATTGTAAGTTCGATGTAGCCATCACTTTTCAGTACTCGGCCTAACTCAAGGACTAGAGGTAGCCAACCATCCTTAGGGACAAAGGAGGGGAGGAACCGCGAGGATATGACATCCATGGAACCAGTCTGTAAGGGGGCTAGGGAGGTGTGTCCTACAGGTAGTTGGACGCGTCGAAGGTTGTGGGGAGACGCGTATTCGGCGGTGAGAGGGGAGACCGGACTATTCATTGGACTGTCGCAGGAGAATGTGACGTATACAAAAGTGTCTGGATATTCGAGAGCTGTGTGCCAAGCCCAATCCGCTGCCGTATAAAATTTATCATATTAACTTTCTTGTGGTTTCGAAGGAGATGGGGGGGGGGGTAACTATACCCATCGCCGGTCCATCAAGATCGAGTACCCTCAGCTCGTCACCCGTTTTCGGAGGCCCCCCATCCCCTGGATCGTCTCTCCCCATCATCAGTAGATGGTGACCAGGCGAGAACAGAATCCGTCCAAAGTATAGCCATTTCACGGCTGTAAGAAACCATACCCGCTTCTTCAAAGCGTCCTTCAAATCCACCTGTTCGTCACCAAAGCCCACTAGCTGTCCCGGGTGGAAATTTTGTTCAACCATGCTGGCGGCACAGCTGGACTGGTATTCTTCGTCTCGGGCAAAGCCGAAGATTTTGGGTGTTGACTCGAATTCGGATAGTAATGAGGTGAACACATCTAGCAACAGCAGTGAAAGCGGTGTGTAGTGTGATTCATCATAGCCATTGGTGAGTCCATACGGTAGCTCGTCTTTGGCTTTCCCCCTACTTTTTACTGAATATATGGAGTCTCCTCCGCTGGTGCCAGGTGGCTCCTCAGCTGGCCATTTCCAGGAATGCCGTGAAGCAGCTATGGAAGGTCGGCCCGAGGAATAGGAGTGTCGTCGGGACAATGGGGCCCCAGGCAACAGCTCTGGTTCAGGCGCTGGTGCTGGCTTAACTCCAAAGAGGATGCGGTCTGCCAATGTTGGGGCTCCGATGATATCGGGCTTCGTAGTGGTGGGGACGAGGGGGGCAGTGGATTGTATGGTTGCAACAGAGGCTTTGCGGGATCGGGATCTGGTTGAGGAGGTGGTGTTAGAAATAGAACGCTCTGGAGCCCACTGACTGGCGGGCTGAGCGGGAGAAGTGGGGACTGATCGGTAGTCGCAATTTTTGGAGGAGGTTCGTGAGAGTATTGGCATTGGAGGGTCCAAGGTGGGGGTAGGATTTCTTAGGGGGAACTGTGGAAGAGCAGCATGCTGATCCACGGACTTTTTGGGTCTCAAAAAGCCGAACCGGTTGCTCTTTTGAGCTCTTCCGGTCACCGAAGAAGACCCAGTCGAAGCCTCGCTCGACACCGATCCCCAAAACCGCTGGTACTCTTCGCTGCTGCGGAGTATATCTATATTCGGCTCATCACTGCGGCCGAGCCTCGATGCGGCTTCCAATTCATAGAGCTGCTCTTTCCTCTGCTGCTTCTTTGATTCCCGTTGCTCTTCGGTCTGGGCATCCGGCTTGTATATCCTCACCTGCAAGTTGTTCCTGTCGAAGATTGTGCCCTTCTTCACCTTTGTTGACTGTGCCGTCGGAGATGGTATGGAACCGGTGGAGGAACCGCCACTTTGAGCGGAATACACGCTATTTGCCCTGTCTCTTCCAGTAGCTGACCTGTTGTCAGGGATTGACCTTGCGCGTTCGCGAGGGATCTCTACGGGAGTGATCTGCTTTTTGGCTTCTTCGTAGCCCTTTTGGTCGATGATTCCGGCTTCACGGGCTTTCCGAAGGTCCCTTCGATCAACAACATATTTATCGCGGACCTTTTCCTCCCGGAGATTCTTCTTGTAGACCAGGTGGGACATTGCGGTAAAAAGTTGCTTAGCCGAGAGGGGAGGGGTTGTATGTAGGTGTTTGTTAGTTTCAGGCAGAAAAGTTGCGTGCGGGCATCATTGATTATAAATAAATATTCTGGACGGGGAAAGAGTACGCAGCTTGAAGTACTTTCTACAAGTACGAGTTGTATGGTTGGTTGGAGGAGGTGGTGGTGGTACTTGCGTTGCATCGCGGGATGGGTACCCACCACCCGCCGCCGCCGCCCCGCCTCTTTCTCGTGTACTCTTCTTCTGGTCTGGCTCTCGTTAATGCAAGCTCGCACAGACACTGCACTCCCTGGCACGGCCGTACTACGCTGTCATATGTCACTCATGCTCATCCGCGAACCAGTTTGCTGGATTGGTTAGTGCACGTTCCGTTGTTGATCTTTTTGATTGGTGGCGCTTACTTGGACTTAGAAGCACTAACCGTCTCGGGACATGGTTCAAAATATGCAACTGCATTTTCTACTAGTTTTCGCCCGACGGGCGAGCGAGCTTGGAACGAGTTGAAAGTCGCACGTACAGAACTGCTCTTCTCCTCCTCGTCGTACGCCTGCAAATGTCTCAGTGCTGCTCGGTACACCTGGTCCCACACTATGTACGCGCTTCTTAATTAAGGTCCCAATTCCACCCCATCCACCCCATCCACCCCATCCACCCCCCAAGCGTTGACATATCAATTCAATCTACCCATCTGCAGCTTCTTAATTAAGGTCCCAATTCCACTCCATCCCCCTCCCAAGCGTTGACATATCAATCCAATCTACCCATCTGCACCGTGCATAGCGAAGTTTTTCCGGAACTCGGAACATGCGGTATAATTTTAAAAGCTTCGAAAACGCCACCACGAGGTGAGAAAGAGAAGAACAAGAAGTTTTCTACAGTGTGTGGGGAGATGGTCTGAGGAAACTTAAGGGACCCCCCACGGGGTACACTTATCCCCCACGTGGGCAATAGAGCCGGCTGAGTGGTTCTTGGGCCGCAGTTGCCATTATTGAAACTGCAGCAAATTCATACATGTTGCATCTGTACGTTCTTTTTGGATGTGGCGATTTTTCTTTGACATATCTCCCTTCCCCGTCCCCCCCTCCACCACTCCACCCCCGGATTTTGAAGCTCTGTGAACCAATCAGACACGGCACGTACTTCGAAAAAAAATAAAAAAAACCCCCGGCTTCCCCCCCTCCCCCCCATTAAATCGTCCGTTGGGACAAAGCAAGCACTTATACCTCATCTATGTCTCATACGCGTAACCGTTCTGTAACTTCCTCCCCTACTGTAGACCTTGCGAATGCGAAATGCAATTGCAACAACCGGCGGTAGGTTGGTGGTGATGAAAGTAAGTGAGTGAGTGATTGCCGCGCAACAAATCCGTATCTTACGCTTTAACCTGTGACATGGTGATTTGATAAGCGAGAAGCGATTGTCACCAGACCCGGCTTCCACGTGGAAATTTCTTTGGGCGGGAGTAGATCTACAGCCTATATGGAGAAAGTTTAGAAGGCTAACTATCTACTCGAGTAGGAGAATCCGTACTCTGTACCTAGCCCGGGCAAAGCTATTTGCTAGTTCCTGCGGCTACATACATGCCGTAGCCCTAAGAGGCAAGGGGAAGAAGGATAAGGGAATACATATACACATGTCAAGTTGTCAAGTTGTCAAGGGAGCAAATGGTGAAAGTTGAATGATGGTTCTAGAACGACGCCTGGGAGATCCGCGGGGCTATCTAGATCTGTGTTTGTGGTCTCGAATATATGAACCTGGGTTAGGTAACCAGAAGTTGAAATGATGCACTTGATACTTTATATAGAACGCTTGGAATAAGCTTCGATTGAACATCAATGCTTAACACTGAGTAACTCTAGAGTAGTTGTATTGGCATCTACTTAGGTCCAAGTAGGTACCGTGACGAAATTGTCTTGTCCACAGGATTTTCCATAGCAACCAACCAGCCAAAAAGTTCTTTGAAACTTGGGATGAAAAAAATGCATGATACTTCACATCAGGAACCTCCAAGTATCGGCAAATTTATTTCCCATCTTAGTTCCCCGGGCCTTAAGCTTCTTGGTGGTAAATGGGGAAGGTATGAAAACAGGAACCACAATACATATACATGCCTTAAGCCGCGGGAGCAGTGCCGGGCTCCACAAAGCGCTGCAATATGCAATGCCCACGATTAACGAAGACCTCTCAGCTTCGTTGATCCCCGTTGCCAAGTAAATTGCTTGAGTTCTGGAAAGTTCAATTCCAAACCTTTGCATTGCATACCAAGCAAGGCAGCCAAGTGGCTGATCAATTGGCTAGGAGGTTCCCACATTCCGTCTGAACTCACATCCAACGATTTGCATACAATAGTGGGGGTTCTATTTCTGCCTCTGGAGAAAAAGGACCTCGGGGATAATCGGAAGAGGCTTATGCGGTGCGGACAGAGCCGGAAGTGATGCATACGAGGTTGTGTACCGCATAATCCGTGGTCGAAATGGCTACTTTTGTAGACATGCAGCCTCCGACGAACTTTTCCATATTTCATTTTTTTGTTTCTTAACGACGACGATGATGATGGAGCTAAGAGGGAAAACTTGGCAAATGAGAAGGCTCCGTTATGCATGTATAGAATTCGACCGAACGGATTATGCGCCGTTGAAACTCGTTCAATTGAAAGACCATTTAGTTGGTTAGAAAAAATTCTGGGCACGAGACAAGGTAAATTAGCGGTGTCTGGATGGCTGATGGCTAGAGTAGTTTGATTGGATATTTTTTGACAAAATTTTCAGACCTTTTTCAACTGGTCTTTGTAACGAGCCTTTCAAGTCTGGGACCGAACTTGAGATTTGTTCTCTCACTAATAACATCATTAATAGTACCAATCTTGATAGCTCTAGCTGATTAATATTCCTTCAGATTTACACAGCCTAATTGGCTAAAAAAAAAAAAGATCCGAAAAAGATCCGCTAGTTTCTTGAACTGAAAAGCTTCACCGGGCCATGATCCATCCTCTAATGTGATCCACGAAACTTACTTATCATACCAAGGTGTTAACTTCAGGCTGGGCATAATTGCCCTTTCCAACGGCTTCAAAGTAGATCTAGAGTATAGAGCCCCCCCTCTAAATCACCACAACACCATATCCCCCATCTCCTCCTCGTCGTCCTTTTTTGCACACCCCCCCCCCCCCCCTTTTTCTCCAGCTGATACGAAGCTGCAGGTGGTTCTTGGCAATGCCCAATTCACTTTTTGTCTCTATCTCCCTGCCAATCGTTCTTCCATCCATCTATATCTTCCGTGTTGCACATTTGACGCCAGCGGGGTAAGCAGGGGTAGAATAGTGGATCCATGGAGGAGGTGATCATTGGGGGGAGACAGATAGACGCGTCGACAGGAGACTATTCCGTCCATGGGAAATCAGAAGATGGTGGCGGTGGTGGGGGTGTTAACGTTGAGATATTCTTGGATTTGAGACGTGACAACTTCAAAGAATTTAAAGAGGCGAAAAAATCCAGGACCAAATTCCTATTTCCCGCGACTCCCTATAAACTAAAAACCTAAGCTGGACTTCCATTCCGCCCCACTTTCGTTCCAGAAATTTTTTTTTGGGGGGGGGGGGGGAGGTCAGATTTGAAAATATCTAAGCACATGGATTTTCCGCATTTCTAATGGTGGTGGCCATCTAAATTCGGCTTGAGAAGCTATGAGGAGCTAAAATTTGCTACTAGTACTGTTACTCGCCTCCAGGCCACAAGGTCGTGTTCATGGACTCTACTTTGTTGCTGGAACCGAACTTGTGGTCTCGTTGGACTTCTTGACAGAGTACTGCTCTGGAAAAGCAGGCTTTATTTTAATGCTCACAAGTATATTCGAAAATGAATGTCTAATCTCCATAACCGTTTCCACAGTCTAGCTTTCACCGTTGAGAGGACCGATTCCATCGGTTCGAGTATCCACGGGATTGTCAAAAACGGATATGGTACAGCGGCAGAACCATATGCGTATGCCACCAGCCATTATGAATATATGATCATATGATGAGATTTATATGATAGTTATAGTGAGGTGGTGGTTAAGAGAGGAAATGGTATTTCCCGAACCGCCCAAAGCGAAGAAGACTGGGAGTTACGATACCACTATGGTATCTGTATCCGCGACAAACCGGCGTGGTGCTATGAATTTGTGCTGACTGAATGATGAACGGAGGTTTTGAAAACCCCCCCCCACAGTGAACTAAGATGGCTGGAACCTGTGGCGATTCGACGCAGACACTGTGCTTCATGCTTTTTCCAGGTTAACGCTCAGTTTAAGACAAATTTGAAACTCATCTGGAGTATTTAGATAGACCAGTGGCCATATGGAAATCTAGTTGTTGAAAATACGTACGCACAGGCCTTGGTAGATTTTGCATCTTGAGCCTTTAATGCATATGTATCCCGGCCAGTGCGGTAATGCATGGGGTTTTCATGATCGACGGCTTCAGGTAGGATTTGTATAGTTGCACAGATATTGCATATTATCTGACTGAATCCGTGGTTTTTGTAGTTCATGCAGCTCGCATACCCGACTCTCTGAGATCTTTTATTGCTCTAAAGACTCAAGCTAGTATGAACAGTTAGAAATATAAAATGGACGAATAGACGCTAATTATAACGCAACGAACCAGCCAGATAATATGGTAGTTATCTTTGGGTGAAGATGGTCTTTTTTTCAATACAAGACCCCCACTGGAGCTGGCAAACTCAGCGCAAGGTGTCTCATATAGCATGAATACTAGATATTCTTCATGCTTCCAAATCCTGAGACACTGCAAACGGCATGGTTGCTCAGCGAGGCATTTGTCTTCTCCACTCTGCAGGACAATCGCCTGCTGCAGCTTTGTTCAGCAAAAACCGCACCGGTGATTCTTTTTTTGCCAGAGCTTTTATGCCGATTGGACCAAAGTGTATGGCTCGATGAAGGCAGGCACTGTGCTCAGCTTCCGGAGCGTGTGCGATATTGTGATGCTAACTAATACGCCACCAATTTCGTATGGTAGGTAGTATGTACGCAGAAGCTACTAGACGTGACCTTGAACCATACGAAGCTTGGGAATCCTCACCCATGTCAGGATGTCCCTTACGTCAAATTGGTTGGGTGTAAAGTAGGAGTGTAAAATAATGAAATGATACTCTACTCTACTCTCTACTCGCGGTTCTCGTTGTAGATGAGGTGACTGATTGCAAAGTAGGAGGACGTCATAACGTTATAACCACTCTACACAAAATACCAGCTCAAAGGCAAAATGGAAGCCCCACGCCGGGCTCGAACCGGCAGCCTTTAGATTAGAAGTCTAACGCGCTGCCATTGCGCCAAGGGCGGAACATGGGTTAGGGTTATTAAAATTGGAATGTTTTGCTTATAAACACTTGAACGCTGTCTGGTGTATAAAATAAACTAGCTATTGGGGGCGGCTTTGCCGCCCTTAGTTGCTTACACACAAGGAACCTAATTGGTTGAACCGATAGCCGTCATACTGTGGTGCCTACAGACGCAGCATTTGCTTCGAGACACAGCACACTGTACGGTCGCAGCCTTAATTCACGGTCACAGCTTTGATTCAAAAATTTATTGCTAACTATATACAAAAAGCATGGTAAATCTTAGATACACTTGGTATTGCAAAAATGGCTGC
Organism: Trichophaea hybrida; assembly: GCA_015178995.1. Lineage (NCBI taxonomy): Eukaryota > Fungi > Ascomycota > Pezizomycetes > Pezizales > Pyronemataceae > Trichophaea > Trichophaea hybrida. The sequence continues at coordinate 177,573 of WHVE01000198.1, forward strand.
TTCACGGTTGCTTGCACGCGATAGAGCCAGGCTGGCTCTCGGCTAGCTAGAGATGATCGAGCTGGATCTATCTCTCGGGCGATTGAGCCGACCTAGACTAAAGCATTAGTATTTCAATCAAGTGCACTTGGAGATTCACTTGGAGCCGGTGGTTGCGCGTTGATGCAGGCTGGCTGGAGATGGTCGAGCTGGGCTGGCTCTCAACTGGCTGGACACGATTGAGCCAAAATGGCTTTCAGCTGGCCGGACACGATTGAGCCAAAATGGTGCTCAGCTGGCCGGATGCGATGAAGCAGGGCTGGCTTATGGCTGGCTGGATATGATCAAGGTGGGCTGCCTCTCAGGATAATCAAACAAAGCTATGTAGACGCTGGAGGTTGTTGATCAAACGAAGATGGCTGGTTGTGACCGAGCGAAGCTGGGTAGAAACTGGCGGTTATCATAGAGCAAAGCTGTGTAGGAGCTGTCAGTTATTGATTGAATGAAGCTGGCTGGTGGCGATTGAACACAACTGGGTAGAAACTGAAATCTGTTGATCGAACAATAATGGATGGTGGTGATCATGCGAAGCTGCCGGCTATTCATTGAGCGAAGCTGGCTGGTGGTGATTGAGCGAAGCTAGGTAGGAGCTGGCGGCTGTTGATTGAACAAAGATAGCTAGTGGTGATCGAGAGAAGTTGGGTAGGAGCTGGCGGCTGTTGATTGAGCCAAGATAGCTGGTGGTGATCGAGTGAAGCTGGGTAGGAGCTGGCGGCTGGTGATTGAGCGAAGCTGGCTGGTGGTGATTGAGTGAAGCTGGGGCTGTTGATTGAGCAAAGCTGGCTGATGGTGATTGAACAAAGCTCGATAGTAGCTGGAGGCTGTTGATTGAACAAAGATAGCAAGTGGTGATCGAGCGAAGCTTGGTAGGAGTTGGCGGCTGTTGATCACGCAAAGAGGGCTGGTGGTGATTGAGAAAAAGTAGGTAGGAGCTGGCGAGTGAAGATGGTGGTGATTAAGGGAAGTTTGGTAGGAGATGGCGGCTTTTGATCAATGGATGCTGGCTGGTGGTGAGCAAGTGAAACTGGGTAGGAGCTGGCGGTTGTTGATCAAGAGAAGATGGTGGTGATTGAGAGATGATGGCGGTTGTTGATCGAATAAGATGGTGGTGATCGAGCGAAGCTGGGCAGGAGATGGTGGTTCTGATCGAGCGAAGCTGGCTGGCGGTGATCGAGCGAAGTTAGGCAGGGGATGGTGGTTTCGCTGGTGGTGATTGAGCAAAGCTAGGTAAGAGCTGGCGGCTGTTGATTGAGCAAGGAGAGCAAGTGGTGATCGAGTGAAGCTGGGTAGGAGCTGGCGGCTGTCAATTGAGCGATGCTGTCTGCTGGTGATTGAGCAAAACTGGGTAGGGGCTGGCAACTGTTGATTGAGCAAAGATTACTGGTGGTGATTGAGCGAATCTGGGTAGCAGCTGGTGGCTGTTGATTGAGCAAAGCTGGCTGGTGGTGATTGAACGAAGCTGGCTGGTGGTGATTGAACGAAGCTGGCTGGTGGTGATTGAACGAAGCTGGCTGGTGGTGATTAAGCGAAGTTGGGTAGGAGTTGGCTGGACGCAATCTTAATAGGCTGGCTCTCGGCTTGCTGGACACCATCTCGAAGCACTGGCTGGAGGCTGGCTGGAGATGATCTGGACGGACTGGTTGGAGGCTGACCGGAAACGATCCAGGCGGGCTAGCTTTCAGTTGGCTGGACATGATATGGATGGAGATGATCGAGACGTGCTGACTTGGGGCTGGCTGGACAGGATCTGGACGGGATGCCTGGAGGCTGGCAGCATGCGCTCTGGCTGGCCGCCGGCTGGAGATGATCTCGACAGGCTGGCTGGGCGCTGGAGATGAGCATTAGACCAATGAACGAAGGCGTCGAGTACGGAAATCGAAATAAGGAATCGTAGGGAGAGTAATACCACACTTTATAACTCAAGAATCGCGAAGTAACGGCAGGACGACAGAGGTGACAAACAATGCCGACAGGGAGGTTATGCAGTGCGGAAGCAAGATCGGAATGGTCACAAAATATATCAATGAAGACGCAAAGTGGAATGATTCAACGATCGAACAGAACGTACGATGACTCCGTAGGAGGGACGTCATCCATGTCTTCGCTAGCAGCGGCCAGTGAAATGATTCGACAATCAAACAGAACATACGATGGTCACTCCGTAGGCGCGACGTCATCAATGTCTTGGCTAGCTGCGGTGAGTCAAATCATTCGACAATTGAACAGAACGTAGGATGGTGACTCCGTAGGAGCGACGTCATCCGTGTCTTGCCTAACTGAAGCGAGTGAAATGATTCGACAATCCAATAGAACATACGATATCGGCTGGTTAGACATGTTCAAGCAGGGCTGGCTCACGGCTGGCTGGAGATGATCGAGCTGGGCTGGCTTTCGGTGCGCTGGAAATGATCATGCCGGGGTGGCTTTTAGCTGGCTGGACGCGATTGAGCCGGGCTGGCTCTCCAATGGCTGGATGTGATTGAGCCGGGCTGGCTCTCCACTGGCTGGAGAGCATCAAGCTAGTCTGGCTTTCAGCTGGTTGGACGCGATCGAGTCAAGCTGGCACTCGACTTAATGGAGATGATCAAGCTGGGCCGGCTTTCGGCTGGCTGGATGTGATCGAGCCGATTTGGCTCTTGGCTGGCTTGAGATGATCGAGCAGGTCTGGATCTCTGCTGGATCTCGGGTGGCTGAAGATGATCGAGCTGGCCTTGATCTTGGCTGGCAAATTTTGGAGGCAGCTTTGCCGCCATTGTATAATGGCAAAAATCAGGCCAAAATCGCCGCTTTTCCACAGCGACTCAACAAATATTGATCGGATTGCAAATCACAGACTGGGAGGCAAAAGAGTGACAACTTACACATATTGAATGTATAATTTACTTTGTGATCAGGGTGAAAATCAGAGACTTAATTGAGCTGGAATGTTTGGATTTCGCATTTTCTGGAGCACGGGGGGCATCAAGTCAACCAATCATAATGATTTTTGCAGGGATGTACCACCTGTGGACAAATCAGAATGCTTCGTGCGGACATTGCATGATCTCAGAGACCTCCTTATAATAATAATACAAGTAAAACCAACTCCCAGAACTCCGATTTCTTTTTTTCCGTCCTCTAACACAGAGCCCACAACTCAAAACCTAGCGTCCCCAGGACAAACAAGCCCACCCATCTTAAATTCTTTACCATCTCCAAGCTCGTGGCCCTACTGCAAAAGTACCCCTGAGCTCTCCAGTATGTGCAGTTCGCACTTCCTGCCCCCGCACCTCCTCCGGCACCTCCTCCTCCAACGCTGCCAGCGCCGCCGGAAACCTTAACAGTACCGCAGTTCCCTTTTGGAGCTGCAGTTTTACTCGATCCACTTCTTGTCACATCCGATCCTGGATCGGGAAATTCGACATCCGTCCCTTCTAGGGTAGAACATCCGTTCGAGAGATTTGCCAGAAAGATCTGAGAACCCACTGCGCGTTTCGTGGTAGTAACTTTTAATTCGTCGCGCTTCATGAGACGCCGACGTCCACTGCCTATAGTTACTACTGCACAATTCATGTAGAATTCTCGATTCCCTTGGTTGTTGAACCAAGACCTGGAAGACGTTAGAAGGACTAGAGAGGTACGAAGTGAGACACGCATGTACCAGGCAAGCAAGGCAACACCTCTTGGAGCTCCTTTTGGGATTGTAAAGTCAAACGTTTGGTCGCTTCCTGGCTGTGAGTGCACGCAGCCACCGATAAAGGATTTGATGACCTGAAATGATTTGCCACCGTCGAAGGAGAGCGATATTTGACAGGACCCACCACCATGAGTTGCAGAGCCTTCAAGTCTACTGTCTGTTAACTAACCGAGTTGCTGTTGTGCGGAGAAACGCAACTCACCGAATCTTGTATGATCCGCCAGGAGAATAATTTGCAACTGATTGGCCCTGTGGTGTTCCGAGATCGGTTTGATATCCTTTGCATGGGTAATTGCTTCCCGAAGACGACAGCGGGGAGAGATAGTCATAGTCTACTGCAGTTGTATAAGGGTTGGCTTTGTGGCGTAGGGAAGGTGGATCCACCATGGCCATATGAGCCCAGCCGCAGGAGACGATCATCAGAAACACTAGGACCGTGTGTAGCCGTAATTGCGGGGTACCCGCTTCCATCTTGAAAAACTAAGATACGTATTATATTAGAAAAGTGATCATTGATGTGGTTGTAAGAAATCCGCCAAACTGTCTCTTCCACTTGCAGCCTGAGGGTTTTTGGTCCTTATTAGCCATTTAAACAACCTCAATTGCGTTGTCCTGTCTCCTCAGACAGCTTGCTGGACCCCAGCTGTGCTATGAAGTTTGAAGCATATTCTTAGCACGATGAAAGGCCCTGTGTTGTTTCCCATAGGTGATGTGTTGGCAGCAATCGGGGATTTGTGCCCTGGTCGTGGCGCTGTACAGCTGGCGGTAAATGCAGGAACCACTGAATTCTGCTCCTCGCTTCTGTTCCCCACAACATAGTGTTTCATCATCGCTGCTGTTTTTCCACCCGTAGTCACCCTTTGTCCTGGAAATATATAGGCATTCAATATATATCAATCAGACGCTGCGCATGGGCCCTGCTCTTATGTTTTAGAAAAAAACTCCGTGTAAGCGCGCTCGCTTCTCCGATTTTCCTCATGCAGGTCATCCGAAGATCCCGCATTTTGAAACCCTGGTTTGTCAAAAAAACAAAACCCGACAAGTGTCGGTTGGGATGGCTTGTCTGGGACGGCACAAGCGCCACACCGAGTCTTGACGGTATGACACAGAAACCCCCACGAGTTTCTAGATTCGTGACAGTGAATACTAATTGTCCAGGCGATGGCGAGCCATTTAAGAACAGAGAGCTTGCGGCAAAGCTTCCGTGCTGCATCACGAATCCAAACTCAACACTTGCATACCGCTCAATGCTCAATTCAGTCATAGGGCATGCGAACAACTTAAAAAGGCCCATTATCATGCTGGTTCAAAAAACCCAAAGCACTGGATAAACCACACAGATAAGTCTCAGCTGCAGATGGGGTTCAGCTATTGGTTGGTCCAAAGTGCTTTATGTACTCAGTACATGGGGACAGTATGATAATGCAGGCACCGCCGATGTACCCATGAGTGTTTCTCGCAGTACTTCAGAAGTGCGTATGCACTACCACCTTTTCCTCGGTTTCCAAGTATATGTTACAAGAATCCGGCAGGATGAAACGGAGTAATAAAGGACGTCCGGTTGCAGCGTTATCTCCTTGCATTGATTAGCTGCAAATAGCCCTTTTTTGCACGTTGCACAAAGTTGGAATCCATATCGAGAACAACTAGGTAGCTGCCTCTAAGTGGTGACAGCGGGAGTTCTTGGGTGTTTGATGGTGGCTTAACCCAATACAAAACGCAGATGGTCGTCTCAGAGATTATATATTTAAATTTCTGGAATTTTTGGAGAACAGTCATGACGCCATGGAGCGCCATCAGGCCCGTTTATGTGAAAAAGACGGGGTGATTATCTCCGGATAGACGCAGGACGCAGCCCCACGCGGTATATATGAAGTTTGATAAATCATAACATAAGGCTCTTCTCAACCTCATAGAAAATACATCAAACATTTCTCAGAAAACCGCAATGAGATATTTTTGAGGGCCCCTTGCTTAAGAGCAATCCGTACTTCAAAGAAAAAAGGAATTCGAGGCAAACTCGTAAGCTTCGAAGCAAACATCTCGTTGTTTGCTTCGTCCAACTGGGTGCTGCAAGTGTCCGACCAGAGGCATTTCTTTTGACAGTGTGCATGAGAGGGCACATCTTATATTCAAGAGGTCTCCCTTTGTCAATTGCCCTCACCAGAGTGAATAACAAAACACCTACGGAATCCACCCACCCATCGACACGATACTCTTCACTCCTCCTCATCCGCCGATAGCACACATCTCTCTCCATAACCATTTAGGCGTATAGCCTCCATAGTTCACAAGCACCCCACCACGAATTTGAGTCCTACAACCGCCACACGAAAGTAATCTGACGAATTCTATCTCGAGTTTGCACCCGCCACCGTAGTCACAGCCAGCATATCGAAAGTCCAAGACGATATTCGGAAACAGTATTCAGTCCGTACCTACGTGATAATCAGATGGTCAATCGACAAGATGTGCCAATATAGACTCAGAATATACACCTGCGGCGATTCCTACATCCTTCGAGAACCCACATACTGTAGCAAAAGCCCCAACTGCAACGAGTTTGAAGTCGTGGAAGAGACAAGGCACTCCGACGATTGCTATGCCTGCAGGAGGAATCCAAAGAGACGGATGCTACCTGCTATCGCGAGAGGGATTTATGCCGCACGTTAGTGGCAGTGGGAGCCTTATGCAGCTTTTTCGTGCTATTAGCCTTTTCGTGCTATTAGCATAGCGGATTTTGGTACATAGAGGACGTCAAAGCCGGAAATTGGAGTTCTTCGGAGGGCAAGTCCGTGACGTTCTATGGGGTGAAAGCATTTGGCTTCTTACTTTTATATTTCATTACTGCTGTCGGGGACAATGAGCGTGGGTGCTATATAGGGCTTCCTGATTTCTTGCATTTTGGTGCCTCCTAACTATCCTTGTTTCTGATGGGCGTCTAGGAGGTACCCGGCTGGGGATCTCGCTGTATAGTATCTGGCGGGAGGTTTTTGGTTTGTTGTGAATGGGCGAACTTTTGAATGTAAAGGATTGTATGAGATGGTCCTGTCATTGCTCTTCTAGTACAGAGGTACACAAACTATCATTCGAAAATAACGCATTCGATATCAAGAAACGCACTGATTATATGTTTCATCTCACCGAAATGCTCACCTCTGGGTACACCAAGGCTGCGAAATGTACCCTTCAGGAAGTTCGTCGAATTTGTTGCTCTCGGTTGCTAGGGCTGGACCCTGGTGTTTGTGACTATTGGTATCACATGCTACACATACACAAATTATTCTTGGCGCTGGTTCTAGTTCTCAATTCACCAGCCGATTTCTCGCCAGTACTAACGACCAGCGACAACCCCCCACGACAAATAACGAGACTTTCCAACCCAGTCTCCAAAATCAACAAACATGGCTCGTGGACCGTAAGTCACCGCTCGCGCACTGCGCTTTTTTCGAACGATCTACGGACAAATGGCACATTGGATACTCGAAAGATTGGAGGATTGGTGAGAGTGGTAGTAGAGTGCGCATTGCGCCACAGGGAGACGGGAGTTAGGGAGACCCGTTTCTCTAAATTCTCAAAGAACCATTAACCTTCAATCTTCAGAGCGATCTCAGTGTGGCGTTGTACTGTTGACTTCGATTACACAATTAAAGACCGCCGCTAACGTTCGCGTAGAAAGAAGCACATGAAGAGGCTTAATGCCCCTTCGCACTGGCTCCTTGACAAATTGTCTGGAGCTTATGCACCTCGCCCTTCGCCTGGTATGCTCACTTCGTTATGAAGTAGTCTCCGTACCTCGTCACTGACGGGTATTGTTCATCAGGTCCCCATAAGTTGAGGGATTGCATGCCTCTCATTGTCTTCATCCGGAACAGACTGAAGTATGCTCTTAACGGACGGTATGGACTTGTGCTTCTCCCATCCCTTTGTGCGATCAGCAACTAATACTAGGCGCAGCGAGGTCAAGGCGATTGTCATGCAGCGCCTGATCAAGGTTGACAACAAGGTCCGAACTGACCCTACCTTCCCTGCCGGTTTCATGGACGTCATCTCTATCGAGAAGACTGGCGATCACTTCCGTCTCGTATACGACACCAAGGGTCGCTTCACCATCCACCGCATCACCGAGACCGAGGCTTCCTACAAGCTGTGCAAGGTCAAGCGCGTCCAGCTTGGAAAGAAGGGTATCCCCTATCTCGTCACCCACGATGCTCGCACCATCCGCTACCCAGACCCCAGCATCCGTGTCAACGACACCGTCAAGGTTGACCTCGAGACTGGAAAGATCACCGACTTCATCAGGTTTGATACTGGTACC